>CAKKXW010000001.1:35824608-35934591 GCA_920937365.1 Sphaerophoria rueppellii | reverse complement strand
ATTGGTAGAGTAGAGCTTCGTCTTGTCAGAAACTAGTTCAGATACAGGAATTGGTTTCTTGTATTTCGAACAATGACAATGGCACTGATTTATGTTTGGCATTGGATCATGATTCATGATAAATCATTAACGAAAATCAATGCATGCGAAACCCGAACAGATATTAGTTGACTTGGATTTATTTTGAAAGAGCTCAAATTATGGTGTTAGGTCATGCTTGGATTAGACAATATTAGACCATTAATCTCGGGTAATTTATTCAAGAAAACTCCTCACAATACCAACTTGTCGAACCACAGTTTGCAATAGTTTTATTTTGTTCCATTTGCGTAAACTGTGTCCGACTTTGACAAGAAAAATAATGTTATAAAGACTTTTTTGTATTTGTTTTAAGAAAAGTTGATTTTTTAAATGCAAAAATAGATTTTTAGTTAATTTATGACAAAATAATCAAATCGGAATGAAATATTTCAAAGTTTGCTTGAAAATCTAAAAAAAAAAACATTGTTCACTACGGCGTATACGTGTTTTGTTTAATATTCCTTGGCTTTTTTTGCAAACGATTATTTTTGGTAGATTTTTAATCGATTTTGCGAAATTCACTGTTCAAGAACTTCCAGCGTTATTCAAGTTTTTCTTTATGTTTTCAAACATTATTAAATGATGCACAGGAGCTAAAGAAAGTTGAGAGTAAAATTTTTGACTGCAAGAAACTTTGTTGTATTTCTCGCAAAAAAAAAAAACAAAACATTTACAATTTCAACCGTTTTTTTCGATTTTCTTGTGAATCCGAAAATATCTTAAACTCCATTATTTTGCCAAGAAATGTTTTAAAGAAAAATTGATACCTGCTAACAATTTTTCTCAAAACTTCTCTTCTTCTTTTCAGTCTCAGATTCGATAGTAGGTATAGTCTTGTTATGAGATAAGAAGGATCAACGTTTCCTAACAAACAAGTTTTCGAATAGAGTTAGGCTGTACTCTACTCACAAGACTCTACAAAGAATGACTTTGATCAACGCTTCTTACAAATTAAGACATGTAGAGAATAGTATTTAAGCACACAAAAGTGAATATCTTCATTAACCTTCTTCAAAAGTATAGACTCGTGCTTGCCCTTCGACCTGGTGTTGAAAAAAACAATCTATGACTCACGAACATCAAAAAGACTAGCCTGATAGTCTTAAATAGAAGAGTTAGCATCATGTGATAGGAACGACTATTGCAAGAAGCTTGAATTAAAAGGTTCGGCATCATCTCTACAAATCCTCAATACCCTGGGATTTCAAAAAGTAGTGAAGGTATCGAAAAACGTATTAAACGTTTGTCTTATTTTCATGTCATTCTGTATTTCTCAGGTTTTTTTAAGATGGAACTTGGTATAATTCTTTTTGTGTTGGATAGTCCATTAATCGAGGAAGATTTTAGGCTAATTATCATTAAGCTCCGACCAATAGCAGCGAAGGTAGTGTTCGTAATGGTTAGGTGCGTTGGCTGCTAAACAGAACGTCGTGGGTTCGATTCCTACTCGTGACCACAGTTTTTATTTCATCTCTCAGGGCTACTGCCTCTTGCGAAGAAGTGACAAAACTTCCAAGAGTATCAATCTGTCATGAGAAAGTGCTTCTCAACTTTGCCGTTCGGAATCGGCGTTAAATTGTAGTTCCCCTCAATTCTTCACACGCACCCATAGAATTATTGATGAGAGTAAGCCACTTAGGCCTTGGCTCTTCAAGAGCTGTCGCGCCACTCTATTTATTTACTTTAATAGGAGCGAAGAATCAGTGGAAAATGTGAACAATAGGAGTGAAGCGTCAGGGAAAAATGTGGAAAAATGTCGAAAAATTTTAATTTTTGTAGGCTTCTGTCGTCTGCTTGAACGTGCTGATTTCAGGAATTACTAAATCAAATCGAACTATTCTTTTTGTCCATTTTCCGAGGAAGAATTCAAGCTATAAAACGTAACGCTAATAAGTTACGAATAATAAGAGCAAAGCATCAGTGTAAAGTGTAGCTAAAACTGGGATAATATACATATATGAAGACTTTGAGTTAAGAACAATTTTGATTTAGAGAGAGTCCACTGTTTTAAAATAGCTTTGCAACAAAATTCCCATGCGTGCATGATGCACAAGTTGAATACGCACCTCTGGCCGGTGGATGAGATAGAGTCGGACGAAATCGCGGGCAACTGCTAGTACTAGATAATAAGCATCGATTTGGATTACCTAAATGTTTCATCTACCAGGAAGTGGAAGTGCCTGCTCATACAAACGCATAACAGCACAGGTAACTGAGGCCATCGGCAAGGACAAAACAGGATAGAACTGAGAGAGAAAGACAGACACTATAGAAATAAAGCACATAAGATATGACAGAAACCTACTTGGAACAGAAGAGTATACATAGGCTAATATTGCCTCGTATTATTGCACAGGCGGCGTCAGATTAGCTGCCCGAGGCAGATTCTAACTCACACCAACTTTTACATTAAAAAACAATTCTAAGAACCATAATGCCACACACAAAAAAAAGGTCAAAGTAATGTATTTTTGTATCGGTTTTTAAGTTCAAAAACAAAAAAAGTTAACTATGGCGTATACTTACTATTTTTCTTAAAGCAATTGATTTGAATACAAATTGTATTTTTTTTTTTTTCAAAGAAAGAATTTGTCGTTGTATCTTATTCTTAAAGAAAATCAAACAAAATGCAAATAAGATAAGTTAGAGGAATCGAGAACAGTTTACTATGGCTAAGATAATATCTAAACGAGACAAAGTTATATTATTTGTTCTTTTTTTCCTTCCTTCGAATTTTACATACAAAAAGCTCAATGCCAGTGTTGTCAATCCAAATAATTGAAATCTCAACCTCTTGCCATAATTATAACTCTTTGTTGTTTTGTTGATTTATTGAACACAATATAAGAGTTGTTTTTGTTATTAACATTAACATAGGTATCTCTTTTTTCAAACTGAAAACGTTTATTTACCTAATTTATGGTCATAATCTGTGAAATATTTTTTGAAAATGTAGCTTTTTTTCAAATTTATTCAAATCAATACTTGAAATGTTCGCCTCGAGGCTTTTGTTTGCCTTTAAGAAAGAGAGAGACTTGTGACTTATTGAACAAATTTGAATTAATAAAAAGGAAAATAGAGAAAACATAATTTGTCAAGAGACACTTGTGTCTTTTTAGGAATTTTCAAAGAAAAGGAAAAGTTAAATCTAAGAATGTGAAAAAATGTCACTTTTTGTACAGCGACACTGATTTTATTAATTTCATAAAGGCACCTTCGTTTTTTCAAACAATCATTGGCACACGTTCCAGAAATATTTTCACACAGCTCACAAAAGGCTTGAATATTAAAAAATAACTCTTAACGAAGGTCTGATGTATGTAACTGGTTGCAGTTTCAAGGTTTACCTTTGTGAATTGTAATTTTTTGTTTGCCAAATGGCTTTTCCTTACTTATAAAAAGAGAGCTTATTACTGGCACATTAAATAGTCACACCTTCGCCGCCACAACGACTGGGCAATTTATTATTCCATAGAGATGGAAAGTATCTTCGAACATTTGTACTCGTTGTGCCAAACTTGTTGCTTTCTCCCTCACCTGTATAACATTTTCACTTTTAATTGCCAAGTGGCATGGAAAATACCAAAAAAAAAAAAAAAAACAAAGAAACATAAATAATAAATAACACAAAATGTGCTAAATTCCATCCAACACCAAACACAAAATTCAATCTCAGTTAATTTAGGTACATATACGAATATCTCGCATTGGGCAAAAGCTGCTGTTCAAGTATCAGTGTATCTGAACAAAAATTCAGAATGATAAAAAATAAATCACTGAGAAAACCAGTTGGTCCACCAGCGCATTTAGTCGGTTCAGGAATTTATATAAATAACGATGAAGACATCAGAAAACTATCGCCACAAATATCTTTATTATCGAGCAAAAGACATACAATAAAAGCTGTCCTTCACCTTTATGAGCTGATGATGTTCTTCTAGTCAGATGAAGTAATCAAATTTTTTGTATTAAAATATGAAGACGGGGTTTGCTCGAGGTTTTGTCATTTTGATAATAAAAACAAAAACGTTTGGTAAAAAGTCATAAAACCCATTAAGATGTTCATCTTGCTGTGTGTCGATACTTATGAATGTTTTTGCTTAAAGTTCATCAAGACGCATGAAGAGAAATGAGAAGCGGATAAAAAGATTGTAGTTGTAATTTGTAGTAAGCTTGTATCTTTATTGAGGTTATGGGGTAATTGTTTTTCTTTGCATCAGAACTTCAGGGAAATGACGTATGTAGGCAAATTAGCGGTGGAAACGGCTATTTACACAATTCTAAAGAAAATAACTGAGAAAAATGTTATAAATTATGTTGTAAATGAGGCTTTGACATATTTTTCTTATGTGGTTTTCATTGAGCCAAGGTAAACTGGGCAAATATTATAATTTTTGAAAGTATATTCTACAATTCTATGGGTCATTTAGAGAATCCGACTGGGTGTTAAGATTTTTTATTTCTCAAATAGAAAAACAAAAAGATACCTTATAGATTTGAATTACAAAAAGCGAAAGTATGTCATCATGTGGCTTCTATTGATGACACATTTTCGTTTCTTTCTTTATAACATAAATTTGCTTTATTTAAATGAGGATATTTCATTCTTCGCTAGGTTAAGTTACTTACGGTTATTTACTTGGGCTAACACTGCTATCTCATTGACCCTATGCACCAGATCATGTCATTCAAAAACTACGTTGTTTGATGTTGCATATACAAAATCCTATACAATCTACTTTGTGAGCGAAAAGCATCTAAAATCGTTCTGCAACGCTGTTATTAGGCGTGTTTTTTTGGCACAGCTATCCGCATCTGCAGTTAGAGCTTCCATGTATTACAAATACAACACGCAGTTGCATAAAACTTAACCTAATCTGCTGCGGATAAAAATTGAATTGTTCGCTCGATCGGAGTAAATTGATTTCTATGTGGTACTCGAAAATCGGATAACTCAAAGATTGTCTAAGACTGTGTTCGCAGAGTGCAAACATTCTTAAGTGCGTTCTTTTATTCACGTTATTTGAATTAAAATGGGAACGCACAAATGCGAGGAACGAGTCACACATATTAAGTTGCCTATGGTGTTTAATATTTTCTTCTGTAATGCGTTTCTATTTGCGAGATTTAGGTATACTCAACGGTCACCTTTGCAAAAGTGCGAATTTACAGAATTAAGTTTTGTTTCTCGGTGCGCCATTTGAGAGCTCAATTGTTTGACATAACACAAAAGCTTCGCTCTTCTGGCACAAAGATTGAAAAAAGTGCTCGTGGAGCATTCGTAGGTCATTGTGAGAGGAAGAATCTGATTCTGACTCTATGTGGCTTGCGACTACAAGTGAATCAGGACTCAAATTAATCTTGTGTAGTGCAAAATTCACATGCATACAGCACACACACTTCAGGACACACTTGCTAGACTTGTCTGGTTATTGATCTGTTTGACGACGATTGAGATCTGCTACCACGTCACTTATCGAGTACCACTTTAACATGTAGATGGATTCAGAACCTGGAAATCCATCGATCAAATATTCACGTGATCATGGAAAAGATGTAGGAACTTCAAATCCGCGTATCACAGAATCTATATAGTCCAACTATATAGAACAATGTCAAGTTTTCACATCCTAGCAAAGTTCGTCTGTCTTCCTAAGTCCTAAGATGACGATGGAAAACTGCACGCTGTTCAATCATGGTTGGAAAAAATCTCACGGATGCATTTGATCTCAAAAAAGGTTTCAGACAAGGCGATGCGCTGTCACATCATTCTTGAAAAGATTGGCAAAACTCTAACGTGAACACCAGAGGCATAATCTTTCACAGGTCCGTAAAGCATGCTAGAGCACGTAGACGAAATTGGTATTATGGGAAAACACAGCGTGATGTCAGTGACGAAAGCATTTAGACGGATGCCAAGAAGATGGATCTAGCGGCTTATGAGGCCAAGACCAATTCAATGCTGTCAACAAGGACACCCAACATGGATCTCCTTGTACCAACATCAGTATAAAAAGATTTAACTTCGAAGTAGTAAAGGACTCTAGCATAACTGGGATCCGTTGTAAAATAAAAAGTAAGTCAACAACACTAGCGATGAAATCAAAAGAAGACTCAGTCGTGTTAATCGCTGCTTTTTTGGACTCAGAAGGCAATTGAGAAGTTAAGATTTATCTCGGCCACGACGAGTGTACTATTGTGTGGTGCAGGGACATGGGCTTGACAACATCGGATGAAAACGCTTTGGTCTGCTTTGAGAAAAAATTCTTCGAGTGATTTTTGGTTCCGTCGTCTGCATAAATGGAGAATGGAGAAGAAGATTCAATTAAGAATTGTACGAGCTATTCAGCGACATTGAACTAGCCAGAAAAATTAAGGTACAACGTTATGATACCTGGGTCATGTCGACCTTGTAAAATATTTCTCAGGCCCGTAGAATCTTCGAATCAAACATCTCGGAGACGTGACTAGGTAGGATCGTGATAATCAACCAACTTGGCGTGCAAAACTGAGACAGCTAATTAGGGACCGAGCAGGCTATCGATGCTTGTTGTATGGGGCCAGAGTGTGTCAGATTCTTATTCACCTTGCCATTAGTTTCCATCGCTTAGAGCGATGTCTTAAATTGAAGTCAACTTACCCGATGGCACTAGCCTCTAGCCCTTAATGACGGGACACACAGCAGAAGGTTCATTTCTTTCTACTCAATGACCATGATTCTGTGTTTGTCAAAATGAAGTTAATTTAACTGCGTCAAGATGCTTAACTAACTTTTAAGCACGTTCAAAATAAAATATATTCTAGAAGTATTGTTACTTCTTTATCATTTCTCGTCGCAAGTATCTTGAAAAAATCTAATTCTGTTCGACCAAAAGCAATGTCTGAATTTAAAACTGATTGTAGTCTTTTTCATAAATTATTATTTTTATTTTTAATTAAAATTTTAGAGACCATCGGAATAAAATTCGTATGACTCATCAAATAACACAAAAATCACTTGATTTTAATGTTAGCTAGATATCTGTTTTTTGCATAAGCTTAGCTAAACTTGTTCTCAAGTAGCAAAAACAAAAAAAAAATTGTTTACAAATTAGCTTAACCAAAATTAAATAAACCTGTCCTACAACAAAATTTATGCATTATTTAACAACTAAGTAATTTTAATTGCCAGCCAGCAGCCAATCTCTTGTGAATATTAAGACAAAGTTCATCAGCCACCACAAAATGTCCAACGGACATATAATATTTATGTGATGGTGATGGAAAAGCAAAAATAACTTTTTGTCATATTTTGACAAAATAATTTGCCGCTAAGAGAATCTTAAGTTCTTTCATAAATTAATGAAAAAAAGCCATCACTTTGTAAAATTTAAAGTGACCAATTTGCTATAGGTATAGGAACGTGTTACCCCAACTCGCAGTTAATTGAAGGCGAAAATTTCGTCAGACGTACATACTTGGCCATTAGCACAAATGGCCTGGTCATTTCAGTGAATTAACTCTTCCGACAAACAAAATACTAAATTTCTGCTTAAATTATCATCTCTGACTTTTCGAATATCATTTTTGCGTTGTGTAAGATTTATGCCATCATGATTGTTTTTTTATTGTTTAATTGTTTATGGTTACATCAGCATTTGATGATTTTATAGCTTTTTTTTACTCACTAATCTCACGAAAGTGAGGAAGACTGATTGGAGGAAGGTACTGCGCGCTCTCTTGAAGGAGTGTCAATTTACAGATGTTGCTTAGAGTGTGCAGTTTCAAATTTCAAATATCGGAAACTCACCAAATGACATGCAATGAGCAGTAAAAATTCAACAAATGGATATAGTTCCGGAAGCAAAGTTGCAGCTGAGATTGCATTGGTCGCAAAAAAAAATAAAGTTGAATCTGTTTTATTGCTTTTTGGGTCTCTCATTGCTCAAAACAAGGAAGTTAAAACAAAGAACAACACTCCATCTCGAACTATAAAGGTACAATAAGGAAACGTGTTGCCGGCCTGCCTTCGGTAGTGCCAAAGAAGACGATCGAACAAGTTAACAAAGAAACAGACAAATGAAGCCTGTCAAATGCATTTCGCTTTAGTTATGGGTCATGAGAAGTAATCTAAATGAGGAAGTAACTAGGTGATACAGCAATAGCAACAAAAACAAAAAAGTAGTTTGAAACCTCAGACTTGAGACAATTTAATTATTTATTTATTCGTGCACAGTCACGGTGCGGAATTAATTTCTTTGCAGATTAAGCAGAGCAATAAGCTTGGCTACTTTTGAATTTGGTTGAATATTTCCTCTAATTAATTACTGGAGAAAGATGGCGATAAGTTAGTTTGTCTTGTAGAAAGCATTTGTGATGCTGGCAACATTTGGAGGATTTCGAATTATGACTTCGAAACTTAGTGCTTTTGAAATTATTTAAGAAACTGCTTGCATTAAGTTTTTACACATTCCCGAACTCCTCTTTTGAAATTGATTGAACCATTGATCATGCCATTTGGTCAAGTATATGTACCTTTACATGTTGCTCTCCATGAGTAACTCTTTGCACAAAAGAAAGTTGAAGTTGATTCAACACACTCTGGCTATTTCTGCTCAAGAAAAACATCACCACCGTCACGTCGTTTGTCGGGTTGCCAGTGTTTGCTTTCATATACAAATTTTTATTTGGAGTTATCAAATGTCAAAAATTGCTTCATAAGAATTTGTCTTCTAAAAGACATTTTAAATGAAGTCACTTATGTTCCCAAGAATACAAAAAAATGCTGGCAACCCTTTTCAGTATCAACAACTAGTTCCACATGATTTATCGGCAATATTTGCCTGATGTTGCTATTGCTGTTACTGTTTAGCTGCCTTTTTGCATTGCAACAGATAAAAACAGAATATGCTGCCAAACTTGTTCTGCCAGACTTCTCTATCTATATCTTTTGAGTCTTTCTGAGCACTTAGGCTGATAGTATAGTAATATTTTACTATTGGTCACTATATGGCACAATGCAGCCTCCAGCATCTCAACTATATTCTCGTGGTTCTTAGTTCGGCGCACTGCGAGATCATTCACAGGACCAGGGCGGCCGCTTTCTGGACAGCAAAAAGTGTTCCCACTTAATAAATTCAAATAAAAAGCAGAAAATAACAGTGAAGGCACTTAAAATAGATGACTGGCATTAGATTATGTTGGAACGTGCGTGTGGTTTATTTTTGTTTTCTTTCAGGAAAAAAAAAAACAACAAGGATACAAAGTTGATGAAAACAACGAGTAAGTCTTTAATTAAATGGGGGAAATAATTTACGTTGATGTTGGAAAAAATGATAATGTTTTCAGTAATCAGGAGTTGAATGTGTCTGAAGGAAGGCGAACCGGTCATCGAAGCTTGGTAAATAATGTGGATGAGTGGAGGCATTAACAGTAATGTCGAGAGCTCGCTTCTAAATCATCGCACTTTTTATTACAATGACAATTTACACGGAAACATTGCTACATACATTCAAACAAATTTGGTACATATTTAGTGGATTCGACCGGATCACAATGTCTTTGAAGTAATTTTGAAAAACCACAGAATATTTTTAGTCTACTTTACGAAAACCCCGAAATCAAATGAATGTTTCTAAATTTGTCACAACTATTTTGTCTGCGCTCGACTGTACACAGTGACATAGTACAGGGCATTTAAAATTCAATGAAAAAACAGAATTGAATTCGAAATTTTTTCATAAAATTTGGTGACACTCTGAAATTTAAGAGGAAGTATCATTACACATTTTTCTGGAATTCTAGAATATTGAAATGGTAAGGAAAGGCAGATCGGAGCATTGAATTCAATATTCGTGTAAGACTGTTAAAGCGAATCACTTTGTTTGACATAATGACAGAAGCTGGACTTAAATGAATCAATGGAAAATAGAGCTCTGATTTTGTTCTGAAATTGTTCTGAAATCAATAAGCTTCCATCATTCTTAGTTTAAGACATTTAGCAAGCTAGTCGTCTGTTTGTATGCTCCTTTTAAATGTTTTGAGCTATGTTTATTCAGTCCCGAAATATACACCATCGCAAGCAAAATTTGTGTTGCAATTCCATTTGAAGACAGTGCAAGAACTTGTTTAAAGAGTTAGACAGACCTTGAAATATATAACCTCACGCACGTGCTCAAACTTATGACTTATTATTTTATCAGACAAAGTTGAATTTAAGAGTTTATTCAGATACCTTCTGAAAGCTTCATAGGTTATTCCAGTTGGAATAATGTAAATTGGTAAATTACTTTACCAGAGTATAAGAAGACCCTGAAATCAAATTTAAGAAATCGGTTTGGGAAAGATTTTAAGCTTTTGAAACAATGGGCTTAATGAAAGTAGTCTCCGAGGGAACTTTAGACAATTCAAAAAAAATGAGAACAATAAGCAATATTTTAAGATCACTTTTTTCATTATTTTCTCAGCAAATACTGTTACTTATCGTTTCAAAAGAGAAGACAAGAATTCAATTTTCGAACAGATCATAGTTGTAATCGCAGGAATTTTATGGAATATGGCTTTTTTCTATTGATAATGAAACACCTGACAAAGATAAAGCTGGGAGCAAGAGTCCCAGTTTCGTTTCTATCTCCAGAAACCCAGAATGAATCTTTAAACTTACTGGGTCAGCAACTTCAATCCAACTTCATCCGTTGCGTTCAAGAAGCTTAATATTATTGCGTAATTTTCAACAGTAGGTACTCAAGACATCTCCCACATAGACCAAATAATCCAAATGATCTGCGATATGTTCATGTCAGTGGAGGAATGGTAGAGGTGGAAGAATCTTTCATAAGACGGACTGGTCATACAGAATTAGAGTTGACAGGCAATGCTGCCACAATGTCATTTAAGTGATGGCTCAATTTCAGCTAGTTCAAGAAAAAGCGGAGAAGTATGGTTTTTTGTCGCCAGCGAAGCTTTTAAACAGCAAGTACGAGTGTGATCTTTCATTAGAAGACATTGACTGGGTTTCAGATGGAATGGAAGCGTCTCCAGCAGTTTGTCCATAGTTCGGAGGAAGATGTAAGGGTCTCCTCCAGTTCATTTAAAAACTGAATCTGGGATTTCGGGTTAAAAATATAGTTACTAGATGTGAGAGAAGTTGTTCGCATTTGAAACTAATCAAAAATGATTTCATATCCACTCTGAGCTCCACTTAGAACATCAAACTTGGCTATATTGTCGATTGAACAAGAATTGGCTTCGCTGCTCGTAAGGCGCGTAGAAAGTAGATTCCGTTTTTGAAACGACTGATCCTATTTAACCTTCATATTGAAAGTTGAAAGATATTGGATTTCTTTTCTTTTTATCTGCAAAATAATGTTTTGAAATTTAATTTTAATTAAGCTAAATAGGCTCTTCAGTCCCGACACCACTTTGTTTCGGTCAGCTTTTAAAGTGGCGTTTCACAAACAGTTTTATGCTGACTCTGATTGGCTGAGTTGAGAAGCACTTTTATGTGCCAAGTTGTACACTTAGTTCTTGGAAGCTCTGTCAGTACTTGACAAGAGGCCGTATCCTTGAAGGATTAAGTAAAAACATTTTAGAATGAGCAGTACTCGAACCCGCACACAGATTATGAGCCGGCAAAATAACCAAATTTCGGGCTTTAGAAAAAAAAAATGATATTTTGGCGGGACAAAGAAGAAGATAAGGAAATAGTTCGAGCTAGGAAGAAATACGTTGAAATAATGCCCAGAATATTATCCCAAGAGAGTAAACGTACTGATAACAATATACTTCAGGATTGATAAAATAAGGAGTTAGGTCGCAAGTAAGAATCAATATTGCCATGCATAAAACAAGCATTACTAATGAATGAACCTTGATGGTGGTTTTAACTAACTAAAAATAATTCAAGGTTATCTTCCTTGGGTTTTATTTACGATTATTTTGGACACTGAGTCACAAACAACTTTTGTCTGAATAAAATACAAAGCAAGTTGTTCCGAAAACATATTTGAAAGTTGTCTTTCAAGCTTAATGCTTTTCTCATCATAATAAAGGGGAACTGATCAATTTTTGGTACTTATCCTATTATTTCCAATTGTCCGTCCTTTCTTCTGTGTTACTCAATTTTAAATCGACATTGCAGACTTTCCATTCCAAATCAATACAAACCGTTATCGTTTTCAATTGAATTCATTTAAATAAAATTAATTTATCACAACACGTCCAAGCCTTAACACTATCACTTCTTTTGACCTGTGCTGTGTAAACGGAAGCAAACAACCGCTAGTTTTAATATTCAACATAATTTCCATCTAGGCGACCAAAAGACCTAATCAAGCCATAAAAAGATGTTTAATGTTTCTTATCTTCTTTGCATTAATTTTTAGAGAAATCTGAGAACCGTCTTCCCAGAGATTAATTTTTGTTTGTATTTTTTTTTACGACTTTCTACTTGTGATATATTATTTATTTGCTCTTTTCTAGTTTTCCGGTATTTATTGTGTGAACATGCAGAACATGCGTTTGATGTCAATTAAAACAAAAATAGAATATTTGCATAGAAGTAAGCACTTACCAGAGAATGCTATTTCCTTTAGTAAAAATAATCCAAAGTCAAGCTCAAAGAAGGCAAACACACGATGATGATGATGAAACCCACAAAGTATCCCTTTAATTGGAATGTGTTGTTGTTTTTGTATCAACCAGTTCCCCCTTTTATCTTTAATTTTTGTTTTTATTTTTTCTTATTTTAATTCAAAACGAATATAAAAAAAAAGAAAACAGCACTTGAGGCAATGGTCGAAAATGTACGATTACCACCACAAACACAATAGAATATTTTAACACACACACGTTATTAGAATATTTCTTCTCTAAACCGCAAAAGCAGAACAAAATACACACCGATTGTAAGATGGAATTTAAACGAAGAAGAACACAAACGATGATGATTTCTCTCTTTCTCTTTGCACAGTTTAAATACTACGTTGGCAAATTACTATGCTGTGGCTATTCGCTATTAATAGGGTTACCTCTGAATGAACTGATTAATTCCAAGTGTCAAGAATAATTATTTCGATAAAATAATATCCACTTGTTGAAGGGTCTATAGTTCGACACAAAATAGTTTTAACAAATATGATTGAGTCCAGTGAAAAAATTTGATTTTCAATTTTTCCTTCAATCAGTAAATGGAACAAACACACTCGAATGGGAAATTCATTCGTTAAAGTGAAACACACGGGAGATTGTTTATAGTCCAACGGTAAGGTGAAAACCAACTTCTAATCAAGAAATATTATGAACGTTCAAAGAAACTCGGGAAAACACAACCGCAATACTCGACCATTGAAATTATACTAAAAACGAAAGAGTTGAGGTACGAACTTTGTATGGTTAAAGAAAAGACGAAAATATCAAGAAATTTCGCACCAAAACGACGACGACGACAGCGACCGACCAACATGACGATGGAGAAGATGATGAAGTGGTGGGTGCTCCGGTCTTTCGAGTTGCGACTCGTAGGCAAGCAGAGTCAGGTTGGCTGGCTATCGTTACACCTCGATTACCTTTAACATTTTACTCTATGTTGGTTATATGTGGTGAATTTTGGTATTTGTTCCATTAGATGGAAGATAGTGCAGTAAATGTGCTTTTTGGGGTTGGTGAATTTGTATTTTTTTTTTCTCTCTCTCTCAAAGAAACCTGCTTGATTGAGCGCATGTGATGAGGCTGTACTGTGAAGCTGAACTTTCTTTTCAACTTAAAATTAATTAGTAAGAATGACCCAATTTTTTTGGCAAAACATTTCTATAGAGGGTGTCCGGTAATTCGTGTGCCACACGAATTAACAAAAAATTGTTGCACATCAAAGTCTGATTTTGAACTTTGACATCACTTTTTGACGATTTAAAAAAGACTAACTTTGCTGTAACCTGACCCATGTTAAGATCAATTTCTCTGTTTGTACAAATGTTAGCGACCTCATTTTAGACCTTTTTAGTAGAAATACTAACATTTAGAACTACGTTTAAACTAAACTGATACTTTTTGGAGTTGTCAGATATTCAATTTTAAATGGTGCTCATTTTGGCTGCGAAAAATTTTGATGTTTAGGTTATTTTTGTCAAAAAATGATTTTATACGATGAACAAATATTGGTTAGCAAAACCTCGTCAATGAGTGCATCCAAAAACCCATTCATTTTATGATATTTGGGAGAATCTAATAGAGGTAAAAAATCGAATTTTGTTTTTTTTTTACATATTTTTTCTGTAGCACTTGACAATTTCCAGGTAATTAGCATCATGAAGAAGTTTAATAGTATACTTTACCATTTCTCAAAGAGAGTTAAATAAATAAGTGGTATAAAAGAATTGAAAACAAATTATCAGATTATCAAGTTAAGTCACGAAATTTCCAAAAAGATTTTCTATAAAGATTGACTGGATGAAGAATCCTACGGATTCGAATAAAAGACAGAAATGGACCATTACTGTTTTTAAAAGAACCCTTGGGTGTGTTGTTTGACATTATGTAATAGCCCCAACATACTGCATATGCTAAAAGAATTTGTGAATTAAAAGTAATCTATAATTCTAAGAAATATATCTATGTACGTATTAAAATATTGTGCGTAATAATAAGTAACAACCCACAAATTCTGAAGCTTCAGATTTGTATTAAATAATTTCAAAATGTCAAATTGTGAAGTAAAATGAACGCAAAAATGCTTATAAGGAGCTTTTAAATTGTGTACCAGCTTTTGTGTTTCTGTCGACATCTCTTGACCAGGATTGGAAAAAGAAATGTAAATTATTCATTTACTATCAAAGATCGAAACCAATGTCTTCTGTAAGCAACATTAGACACATTTGCTGAATAGTAAGTACACAAACCACAATAGCTTATCGAATATTTTAAAATTCAGTTTTCTAGTCCTAGATATTGCCAGATTGCCACATTCAGTTGGTAATAGTGATACCATTAAATTGGGTACCTATACTAGAATACTACTACTACAAACTTATCTTTTTTCTCGAATTTTTGCGAGGTGGTCAAGTAGATGCAATCTACACTGACTTTTCGAAAGCCGTTAAATACTAACGTTAGCATTACAATTAAAACTTCAATTACAATTTTTCTTAAATCTAGAAAAGTTATCATTGCATTTTTATTATTTATTAAATCTAAATTTTGTAATATTTTAAACAATTTTAACCACTTAAGACATAAAAGTCAAATTTAAAATTTGTAGATTTAATGTTATCATTCGAAGTAGTAAACAGAACTGAGAATTTATTACAGTTTCTTACTAACTGATTTAAAGGACAAACATTTATATTTCTTCTCAAACTAGTTCGGCTTGTGTTGAAATTCAATCTACAAAGCATATTTGGAGACAAAATAGATCCGTTCATGAGCCCATTAATGAAACAAAATTTCAAATATATTCTGTGACCAGAAAGAGTTTTAAGGTTTATCAATTTAAATCTGTCAGTATATGGAGGTAAAATAGCATTTTCTGTCCATGGGAATAAGAATCGGAGAGAAAATCTTAAAAATCGACGCTGAATACTTTCAATTCTGTTCATATGTATGGAGTGGTAAGGTGCCCAAACAACACAATCGTATTCAAGAATAGGCCTTACAAAAGATATAAAAAGAGTTTTAATAACATATGGACCACGAAATTCACGATAAAACCTTTTGACGAAACCAAGTGTTTTATTTGCTTTTTTTATAATATAATTATAATGGTCAGTGAATGTTAGTTTTGGATCTAACATTATTCCAAGATCAGAAAAACTAGATATCCTACACAAAGTGACGAATTCAACGCGTAGTCAAAAATAAATAAGTTCCGTTTGCGTGACAAACTCATTGTCTTACACCACTGGTCTATATTTAAAGTCAAATGATTTATTGTTGGACCATTCTCAAAATCTCTGTAGATCGTCTTGAAGAAGTTCACAATCAGTGATACTATTAATTGATCGAAAAATTTTGACGTCGTCAGCGTAGATTAATGTCATCGAGTTTTGAAATATAGAAGGAAGGTCATTAATGAATAATATAAAAAGCAGGGGACCGAGATGACTCCCTTGTGGTACTCCAGAATTGATAATAAATTGATGAGAACATTTATTTTTAAACAATACACCATAGACTCTATTTCTAAGATATGACGATATCCACAGTACAAAACGATTGCTGAGTCCTAATTTATTAAGTTTTATTAAAACAATTGCGTGATTAAGCTTATCAAACGCTTTGCTCGGTCAACACACAGTCAACTTGCGATCGCTTTTCGAATACATCTAAACAATAAGTAGAAAAGTTCAGTAGATTAGTGATTGTAGACTTCTTTTTAACAAAACCACGTTGATTGTCACATATAACAGAAGAACAGTTAAAAGACAGGATACCGCAAACAATTGACTCAAACAATTTAGGAATAGCGGAAAGCTTGGCAAAAGGACGATATTTTGTTATTAAGTCCCTAGGACCCTAGTTGCTAAAGGTAATAAATTATTAGGTTTTCTGAGAAGGAACTCAAATGATTTTGATTTTTTTATCACCAGCCGCGGAGCAGAGCAGACCGGGGTCTTTGCCCCTGGCGGAAAGTTCGGAGATGGTCAAATTCATACTCTAAAGACAAATAGACCACCCATCATTTACCTAACTTCGACAACTTTGAGACTTTTCTGCTCACTATATGACAAATCAAACTTTTTCTTATTTTTCGATTTTGAAATTGAGTGAATATTTTGTACGCTCAAGTGAAAACGAAAAACGGTATTTTTTTTACTCAAAATGATTTTCAAAGAAATTATTAGCACAAAACATTTACAAAAAACATTTAAAATAAAAACATGTTTTTAAAATTCATGAACAAAAATTTAAATTGAAATATATATGTTCCTCTAAAACACATTTTATCTGAAAAAAAAAATTGATGCCATAGATTTCTCATAAAATTTTTGATTTTGTTAATACTTTTTTTGTAATTTCGTTCTTTTTTTCAAAATTATCCACTTATGTATTCAAAAACATCCTAAAAAAAATTTGGGTACGCAATATTCAAAAACATGTTAATTTTGAATTTCAATTATTAATATTGAGCTGTTTTTGAATGCAGAATTTAAAAACAAATATTTTAAAATATATTTTTTTTTTAATCCAAACAAATTTTTGTTGTTTTTTTTTTAGATAAAAAAAAAAGATTATATGCGCAACAGTATAAGTATTTCTATAGAAAAACCTAGCTGATCGAACTATTATTTTTCGAGAAAATCTTATAACGAGAAAACGGTTCTATGAAATGTACCGTTAAACCGGTATTTTTGCAATGCCTGAAGCTTCTTTGGTCATCCATCCCGATCGCAAAAGGTCTTCTCTTCACAAAAATGAATTGGTTATTGGTATGGTTCAGAACTAAGAGTCGACTTTATTATTTAAGTAATCTTTAAATTTGCTTAATAGTAAAACCCCATATGTCGCAAATACTATGTCTTGAAATACAGCTTTATAATAAATCACTCAATTTTTGAGTTTATTGCGTTCCTTTAGTTTGTTTGACTAGGGGGCGGGATTTTTCAGTTCCATACAACAATGTTAAGACACAGATTTATGGCAATATTGGAAGGGAAATTTGAGGATGCAGTAGGTAATTGTAACTAAACCGTTGTCTAGTTTTTGTACCCCAAAGTTATATATAACTCCAATACTTCAGGTACCACAAATAATTTTCCGGGCAGGTTTCTCTTCGCTCAAGGTGCCCGGTCCCACCTCATTAAAGCCTACCAAGCATAATTTTTGTCTTGATGTAATTCTTTGCTTATATGGTTTTCAGAATCCACCTTCCTTACAAACTATTATCCATTTATTTAAATTATCTAACTCCCTTCTTAGCAAATTGAAGGTGCATATTTGGTCAAATTGTACAGTTTTGTCCATATAAATGGATGTACCTACTTCGTTACTTATTCGCAACATTCTTAATGTAGCCTGCATAGCCACAACCTGGATAATAAGAACAAAATGTCCTAATTATCTGCAGCACTCTTACATAAATGGAACAATTTGTTTCACCAAAATGGAACTAATTCTTTTGTCCAAGTGATGCGTTGTTTGGTCAGAATATGAATAAACATTTTTTTTACAAAAACAAATTAAAACAAAAACGAACAAGACAAATGATTTATGAATGACGTTCAACATTTTGAGAACAGTGCCGCAATGCCGACCGGCCGGCCGCTGCGCTGCTGCCGCTTCACAAAGTTGGTTCTTTTGATCGTTTCTTCCTTTTTGGCCAAAAATAAAAATGCATTTTGTATATTTCGGCTTCGGCTCATTACTCATGTGGAACGAATGCATGGGCTTATCGTCTCATTGTTTGTATATTACTTGAATCTCGTTGTGTGGATGCTCCATCCTTTTGTCTACCGTAAGAGTATGCCTTATAACTCTTAAAGAAAAGGTACCAAAATATCAGGAAGATGAGAATGAAAAAAATCGATGATAAGGCCCATTTCGACCGGATGCTTTCGACGTGGAGCTCCCTAAAAGGTTCTCCGGTATACCAAGGGAGCAGAAACACCTTTTTTTCCATAACTTAAAATGGTTGCGAAAGATTTAATGAATGAACCGAACACCAAATTGAGAATCCTTCCAAGTTCCTCTTTTTTTTCTCAGTTTTATTTTTAGCGATAGTAATCAAAACAATACAAAAAAAAAAAACAAAATAATAAAACAAGAAGAAGGCCCACAGGATGGTCCATTCATAGTTGATGTTTTCCATCTACGAGACAGGAAAAAAATCCTTTTTCATATCAAACGAAAGGAAGGCATCCGTTGACTTGGTTCTTGATTACATTTCATATTAAAATTTCTGCTCCATATAAGCGCGTGGTGGTGATGTGTGCAACACAATGTACAAGACATCAAAACAATGTTGAATGCTCCAACAAACACAACGTTGCAAGAGACGCGACGATCCAAGTCAGGAGTCAGGATAGCAACACAGAAACCAGCAGGAAATCACAAATCAAAAGTGAATTTGATTAATTTTTAATATTTCGCAAAGCAGAAGACATATGAATGCAAATCGAAATCTCAAAACATTCAGACCGATTCGCAGATTGAGTACAATTTGCTTTTCCTCTGTTTGCTTTGTAGCTGTGGCTATAGCCTCAGGGAAAGGCACATTTCTTTTACATAAAATTTAAAAATTCTGAAAACTAAAATTGTTTTAATTGATTGAGATTCTCTTAATTGAACGAAAACCGTCTCATAGTTCTTAATGAATCCAAAACTGAAGTAAAAATTAAACATATTTAGGCATGGGCTTATGTTTGTATCGAACAAAAAAAGCCTTTAACCAAAATTGGTTATCAACTATGATTATTAAAAAGTTGAATTCCTAATTTCTGTTAAAAGAATTATGAATGACTTCTGCAAATATCTCATAAGACATTGTGGAAAGTACATAAATCAGGCAATTTTTTTTCTATTATTTTCAGAGTCTTGAGAACTGAATTTCAGACTGACTATAAGGTTCTTAACTTACTTAGTTAAGTTGGCGCTACAGTCCAATGTGAACCTCAATCAACTGTCTCCGCCAGGAAGCTCGGTTTGTAGCTAACTGTCTCCAGTTTTGCACAGTGGATTGAGGTCCTCTTCCACTTGTGTGCGCCACCTGAGTCAAGGACTTCCTCTCCTTCTACGTCTGTCGGGAATACGAATAGTATCGAAGGCTTTCCGGGCCGAAACATTTGTGCCCATCTACTCTAAATGAACGAGCCATCTGAGTCTCTGGACCTTGACCCTTCTGGCTAGGTCCATGTCGTTGTACAACCCGTAAAGTTCACTGTTGTATCTTCTTCTCCATTCCCCATCAATGCACACAGGGCCAAAGATGACCCGAAGAAGTTTCCTCTCGAAACACCCTAAGGTACCCGATTTTGTCAAGTTCCATGCTTCTGCACCATATAGGAACTTAGTTACTGGAGAGAGGGCTTTTCCACTCAATTGTTTTTTTAGCCCAAAGAAGCAACGATTGCAAGAGTTATTCTTCGTCTGATCTCAGCGCTGGTGTTATTGCCCGTGTTAATAGCGGAGCCTAGGTAGACGAACTCCTCTACCACCTTGAAGTTGTATGCGTCTATTGTGAGCTCTCCGAGCCGTCGGTATTGGGTGTCCTTCCTCGAAGACAGCATATATTTCGCTCTTCCCTCATTTACCAATAAACCCATTTTTGCCGCTTCTGTCTCAATTCTCACAAAGTCGCATATCTAAATATCATCGGCGTACGCGAGAAGTTGAACAGATTTTTGGAAGATAGTGCCTCTTAAGTTGACGGTGGAGTCTTGCACTATCTTCTCAAGAACGACGTTAAAAAAATCTCATGACAGTGCATCGCCTTGTCTTAATCCTTTTTTGACAGTGAAAGATTCCGTAAGCCCGTTGCCAACCTTGATGGGGCAGTGTGAGTTCTTCATTGTCATTGGCCAAAACTAGACATAGCTTTATACAACTCGTCTCTGTAGATGATATCATACATGGCCTTAAAATCGATAAAAAGGTGGTGGATGTCGATTTGGACTTCATAGGTTTTGCCCAGAACCTGAAAAAAAGAAAATTTGTTCTATGGTTCACTTTCATGGTCTGAAGCCAGATTGATAAGGACCAATCAGATTGTTGACGAAAGGCTTAAGACATTCACATATAATATATGGCATCGCCTACAAGGGCGATGTTTAGAAGGCTGATTCCTTTGTAGTTGGCGCAGTTTAGATGGTCTCCCTTTTTCAGGATCGGGCAAACAATGCTGAGGTTCCATTCATTGGGCATGCATTCCATATCTTACATGCTGACCATATCTTACAAATGATTTGGTGCATGCTGCTATCTAGCTCGTCGTCTACTGCTTTAAACAACTCAGCAGCTAGTCCATCTGCTCCAGCGACTTTGGTGGATTTCTGCTGTGATATTGCCGTATCCTTCTTCTAGGTTGGGTTCACGGAATTGTTTGCTATAATCGTGTCCGATGAAAGGCTCCTGCCTAACGGCGGGAATTTGTTCGTCGTCGCCGTAATATAGTCTACAGAAGTGGTCTTTTCAAATCCTCAGCATTGACTGCGATTCTACTAAGATCTTCCCTTGTTTATCTCTGTAAGCCAGCTGTTTTATCTTCCGACTAAAGTTCCAAAAGAAATTTATTTATATTAATTTACAATAACATTGCTCATCAGTACCTACGTGAGTTCTTATTTTAAATTTTTTTTCTGGGTTATAGTGGCAATTTATTTAACATTCGAAAGGAACTAGTACCACTCGTTTTTTGATGAATTAAATTCTCGATGTACATGGAAACTATCAATTTACAAAAGTTAACTAAGTTCTCACTTGACTGAACTAAATATCTCAGTGGAGTAAGTTTTCGTGGAGTTATTTCCCTGCACAAACAAGATGCATTTTAGAAACTCTTTTGTTCCGAAGACTGTTGTATTTCTGATTCAAAAACAGAGTTAAAAGCTTAGAACACTACCAATTGCAATGTTTACATTTATTTATTTTTTCGAAATCACAAATAATATTAATTTCCTTTTTTGGATTCTACCATCAAAAATTAAAAATTGAAGTTTAACTTAGTTACATAGGAACTGGATATATTGGGAATGCGAGCAATATCTCGAACTCGAGATATTGACCATCACGGTGATAAGGTCGAGAAAAGTGGGTGTGTCCGTTTGTCTGTCTGTCTGTAGGTATTTAAGTGGAGTGGATTGACTGAAAATTTCCACATTAAATTAATGACATTTTCTCAAAAACAGCCAATAATATTTTTAAACTTTCTCTTATTTTTATGTTGCGGGTAGTGGGGTTGCGGGTAGTGGGGTAACAGGGTACCGGGGTGGCAGGAAGCAGGTAGCGAGTAACGGATAGCAGGTAGAGGGTGGTAGGGTAGTGGATGGAGTTTAGTGGGTAGTATGGTAGCGGGATGCAAAAGTTAAGGTCTTATTTTTTCCGACTGAAGCAGTACCTACAAAGTCTGCTGGGTCAGATTTTTTAGATTTGTTGCTTTTGTTTTGTTGAACTGTTTGCAGCACGGAATAGACTGGTTAATTTGTGAAATTCTCTGGAAATGTTAGATTATTTTTTGTTTGGAAAATGACTGAAAATGTGAAATTTCATTGTGTAACGTGCACGTGGTTTGATTCATGTGATTATAATTTAATAATACTATATGGTAATATTTAAGATAATTTCATATTGTTCTTGATATAAAGTTTATTTCAAATTTTTACCGGATTATGTGATGGATATGTATAATATACCTAAGAGAGGGAATGTTCGGGGAGTGACGTAAATGGGTTTTAAGTACTTTTTACAAAATCGACCAAGTCGTTTATGACACATGAGTGTAGCGGGTAGTTGAGTAGCGTTATGAGTGGTAACGGGGTAGCGGTTAGCGAGTAACGGGATACCGGGGAAGTGGGTAGCGGTTTTTTATTTATCGATTGAGGCAGAACGAAATCTTACAGGTAAGCTAGTAACTTATAATATTTTATTTGCAAATAAGTTTCAAGAAATAATTCGGATTTATTTGAAAATGTTTGAAGTCAATATACAACGAAATTGAGATTCGAGCCTTTATTTATTTTTCTGAAAAGCTATTTGAAAAATATTTACAAAATTTAAAAAATGTGCAAGGCTGGGTCGCACTCAAAAATTGAATTATCACATCAAAAGAATGTTTTAAAAAATTTTTGATTTTTATGATAGAGAATTTGGAAAAAAAGTTTAAAAATATGTATTTTGTTTTTATTCCAAAAAAATATTTGATATTATTTTTAACAAAAAATTAGGATTAATATTCCTAGAAAAAATCTTAAAACAAAAAACAAGAACTGTTTCAAACGATATTCCTTTTTGCAATACGAAATTAATTTGTTTTACATTAAAAAACAGTGTCTCAAAATAAAAAAGAATGTACGAGATTGCTTTAAAAATAAAACGAGGCGTTTTTAAAGAAAATATTTTGTTTTTGGTTTTATCTGAAAAATGTATATTGCCGTTAGTTATCATTAGTTTTGATCTTAAAATTAAATAAGAAAATGGCAAACTCAAATTCGCTCCAACCTCTAGTTTTTTTAAGTTTTAACAGACAGACAGACCGACGGACGGACAAAGATGGACGGAATCGTCGAATCCGCATTGTCTTACTTCTCTTACGTCGAAATGTCGTACAACTTGCCACATATTCTAAATAAAAAATATGTATAAAATGTGAAGGTATACAAATTAATTTACGTATATCAATTTGCAAATATTTTTTGTACACCTCCTTTTTATCATGACGGATTTTAGGTGTATGAATAAGTTTTACAATCGGCTTGTGCTGTTTTCTTTTTTATTATTACTATTTCTTAAATATTAAAATATATTAATAATAATATATATAAAATATATAATATTTTCAGACTGCTTTTTCTCTTGACAGTAGAAGAAATCTAGTTTCGGTTTGACTTTGAATATACGATTTTCCTCGTGCTTGAAGTAATCGTTTGAAAAGTGCTTGTTTGATATAATTTTACGAAGTATGTTTGGGGAATAGAGTTCTTTTTTGATTGGCAAAAAACGCTGAGTCCTGAAATTCGAAGTTATTTCTGGTGTCAATGACATTTTCTATATTTTGGTTTTGGAATGAATTCGCCTTTAACAAAGTATCACATTTATAAATTATAATATTGGAGTGATTGTCATTCGGCGTCACTTTATCAAATGCTAAGATTCGGCGTTACCGCTCAAGCAAAAGTGCTATTTCAAAATATTTGTATTTGTGGATAGAAGGTCCTTAGATTCGATTCATCGAAGTTATAGCTCTCACAACAATTTTTATGACATTGTCAATTGGCCGAGCACTCTACCTCTTGAACATCAGACTATTCTCCGTTTGAGATGGCGCAACAACGAATCAAACAGAACAAACAAAAACGATTACTCACCTTATGAGGGCCATGTCTTCTGAAATTTTTGTAGATCCAAATCCAACCAGACTTTCAACTGTTAACATTGCTAAGAGGTTTTAACAAAATTTTAAAAAATCTCGAAAACCTACACATAATTTCATAGAACAAAAGGGCAAACAAACCACTTTGGCAGCCTTTTACTAATCTTTGAAATCCAAAACTTATATAGCAAAGGCTGTTGAGCTATGTCTTAAAATTGAATTTTCTTGTTGTTTTTGCCATTCGCAGTATCAGTCTTCCTTGGCAGAACGTCATTTATTCACCAACGTATAACCGATCGCTGAATGCTTTCACATTCTCAGTTTTGGTTGGTTTTAACAAAAACTTGTATTTTGAGAACAAATGTGAACAAATTTGTAGGGGAAGAATGGCCGTTTTTTATCATGTTTTTATGTGATGTCGCCAAGGCGTGAATAATTTTGTTCTGTTTTCTTATTTAATGAAAATATTGTAATTACTATTCTACAAAGCAATTATGTGCATAGTGTTTTTTTTTATTCAAGTAGGTTAGTGTCAATCGACTAATGTAAGTATCAAATTCAAAATATTGCTGACAATTTGAAAATATTTATCGACACTAATCGACACATTTTCTTAAACCTATTAGCCATCACATTTTCATCTGGTTAGTCTTAATTTTCTTGTTTACTCTACTAAACCGTACCATATCTTGGGTTATGTATACCTTCTCACTCCTCAAAGTCTTTGGCAAAGATTACAAATTCTAATTAAATCAGGTGTAATCCTTGAAATGCAGATTTTCCTCATAACTATTTAGGTGCGAAAGTCTAACGGCTCTAGAGCTCTCGTCAAATTTCCTACTTGTATTTTAGATACTTGGAACGGCAAGCACATGAAAAATATACATAGACACATACCTGGTTGTGAGTCTGGTCCGGCAGATATTCATAATTAAAAATAATTGTATCTTCTTAAGATAACTGACAGCAAATCCCCCATAAAACCCGACACCGTAATCGGATATGACACATCTCTCTGTCTTGTGTCGTTGTCGTTGTCAGTTCACAGTTCTCAGTTCTCATCGCATCGCCTCGGTCCACTGGAAATAAATAAATCCTCCGCAAATATCAACGGAATATACTGTGAGTGGTCTTAAATCCTTTTTCCTGCTTTGGCTCAGAAACATCTGTTAAATCTGTTTTTGCCGCATCTAGATTTACATGTTTTGACCGATTGCAGATTTGTGAATTTAAAACAAGTTGTACTAATGCGTTTATCACTTCATCACATCGTCACAGGTAGGAATAATAAGCATCCGGGAAGAGTGTGTAGGAGGTTCCTGATGATGATGTTGAGCGGATAACATTTTACTTAGAAGAGCCATTCATAAATCTTCCAAAAGGTGAATTTCAGCTCTACCTAAATCATTGGAAAAACTGTCAATAAATATTGATGGAAAATTTGCTTTTCAATATTGACTTGATTTTCAACATTTTCCAAAATATTCCTTATAGGGTCTTGAGGAAAGAAGACTATCTGTCTTTGATGTAAAGATACAAAAAAGGTTTTAAACTTGGATCAAAGAAGGGACAGTAAGCGCCCTACTAGTAAGCTGGTGAAATTCTGTTTGCTTGTTTTTGTATTTATTGTCACACAAAGTTGGATTTGTCATACAACCAGTAGTAGTCGTGTGTCGAGTTTTTCTAAAAGGTACTTGCATTGTGTTCTGTTGAAACCTTTAAACCGACCACGGATAAGGAGTGTATACAATTTGAAATTCAAATTTCGAACTCTTGATTTTCAGTTAGTGTTGGTTTGAGGTAGGTACCGAATGACAATATAAAACCTGCCACAACTAAAAGACTAATTTTTTGTATACAAAGCCTTCCCTACATTTGCGATGTATCTGTGGTCTTATTTTCTTAGTGACAAAAGTGTACATGTTTTTCAAGTGTGAAATATATTTTTAAACAAAACATATTCTTTTGAACTCCGGTAGCTGCAGTGCCATAAAGTCTGGTGGTTTAGGGTATCACTTTTTCTTTGTTTGATTTAAGGTGCGACTTGTGGTGTGAGACAGCAGAAATTGAGATCATTATCATTATGCGATTAAAATGGAAGCAAGGAACTACTCTACACCCTGTTAATCTATAAACAATACAGTTCCTTTTTTTCTTCAGGTGTCAATTGCCTTAGAGGTATAAAACCTTTTATAAAGATGTTTGTGTCTTGTTTTGGAGGAAGAATACTTTGTTGAAAAAGGTTATTGAATGGAATCGAAGAAAGAAGAAACTTAAAAAAATACAGAAATATTTGCAAGTTTTAATTCTGCATATCTTGAAAAAGAATGTTGAAAATCAGAAAATTAATGCATTTTTTGATGTACTGACGCAAAAAAAAAAGTATTTTCGACTAAATAGTAGTACCGTTTTTATTTTTTTTTTTTTCAAAATTAGTGTTTGCGCACATATTGTGCGGTGGCGGTTTCATGAACTTTGAAAGTCGTCCTTTTTTCAGCATTTGATAACTCCACATTGTTGACTCTTGCAGCAGGAGGATTTAATTGCTGAATATAAGGACTCCCCTCATATTTATTTGTTTTTGAACCTCCAGCAATAACAGAAACATTTACACCTTTTTTGCCTTTAAGGACGTGCGCGAATTCGATGAATTGTATGGTTAAAAATGGATGAATTCTTAACCACTACTGTCATATTTTAACCTGCTCCGCAGCTAGTCCAATTTTTAACACATTTTATTCAATGCGAAGTGTCAAAATTTAACCAAACGTCAAGTTTTAACCACATTTTAACCCAATTCGAACAGGCAAAAGAATATT
The DNA here is from genome assembly GCA_920937365.1 of Sphaerophoria rueppellii. Taxonomy (NCBI): domain Eukaryota; kingdom Metazoa; phylum Arthropoda; class Insecta; order Diptera; family Syrphidae; genus Sphaerophoria; species Sphaerophoria rueppellii. The sequence goes on along the minus strand of CAKKXW010000001.1, from coordinate 35,907,699 downwards.
TCTCGACTGAAAAGGTAAAGTATCTTAAGTCGACTTAAGACATTTTGCGTTTTTTTGTGGAATCTAATTGCAATTCCAACGGACTACAGTTCTGTCTTATCGGCATTATTCAATCTCACTCCTTGGCTTTTTTATAGACAGAAACAACTCCATCTTATGTTCAAAAGACACATCTCTGCACGAGGTAAAATATCTTAAGTCCACATAAGATCTTGTGTTCTTCTTTATCTTAAAACCTAAACTAGACTTAAGATTGTTTTGGTTCAAGACTTTTTACATTTTTGTGAAATCCAAGAACATATTAAGTTGACTTAAGATGTTTTCGCACGTGCAAACAGAAGCAAAAGTAATCTCAAGTCGACAACGTAACAAAATTCGGGAAAAGCGTAAAAAGGCAATATATCTTATGTCAACATAAAATGATTTTTTGAATTTTCAACTGAATTTTTTTCTCTCCCTAAGTAGACATAAGATATTTTACCGTTTGCAAAAGTAGTTAAACTCACATTATAACGATAACATAAGATATTATTTTTCATTAGTTTGATCCTTGATTTCTTTTACTGCGAAACGTTTTCTTTCAAGTGGATAACTTTTAATTTCAGTTTTTTTTTTTCATATTGTGATTCAAATAGTGTTTTTTTTATATCATTAAACAAAAGAAAAGGTATGTTCATATTTATTGTTCATTATAAGAGTATAGCAACTCACGTGCTGCGGCGATTTTGCGATTTTTGACGATGACGGAGCGGATCCTAACTACTGTCCTTTCTCCGAGGAAGATAAAAGTTTCTCGCACAGTATTTTCCAGAAAGAAAGCGAAAATGTTGATCTTCAACTAGGGCAAATGGGTAATGAAGTTGAAAGGCAACTTAATTGATCGTCTGAGATGGACACGTCTTCAGCGAGTGGGGAGAAAAAGTCTGAAACACCAGTCAAGAAAATGAAGAGGAATCAAGGTAAGAAGTACGTTACTAGATCTGGAGCTAAAAAAAGTAAGGAGCTTGAACGTTGCCGAAAAAATTGCAAGAATTTAATTAGTAACCGAAACTCAATGGACATTTTTAAGGCTTATTGGAGTCTGGGAAGAAGAATTTGTTTCCTTGCTGGCTTAATTGAGGTTGTTTCGAAAAAAACAATTGTCGTGTAAGGGATTCCGGCACCCGAGGCCATCGCAAACGTTTATACTCAAATCAAAGGGCACGGTAGTCCCAGCCAAGTTCTAGCATTACTCCCTTTTTACAGGATCGAACTCAAGCACTTTTTAAACCCATAGCGTAGGAAGCTTTAAATTTGAATTACGTACTAACTTCATGGGCACAAAGGCCCTGTGAAAAACATAATTTTTTTAGAACCACTACTTTCTGAGATATTGAACAATAAAAATTACAAAAACCGTAATTGACTCACTGGCTTACTGATCATCAAAATTATGAAGCACTTCTAACAATAGCAATGAAATTTAGTACAATGATAGGTTTTCGGGGGTATACAAAGGAAAAAAATCGAATATTTTCAATTTGCTCATTCAGGGGGCGTAGAATCCTCCACTTTCTAAAACTGGTCGTAGGATCATGAAATTTGGAATGCTAATAGGGTTGTGATATATTAGGTATATTGGTATATTAGGTAAAACTAAACTGTTCTTAATTATTAGTGTCTACTTTTCAAAATCACAAAATACTATCTTAAGTATGTATTTTTTTCCTTCATGCACATGCAATTCATCTTAATTGAACATAAGAATTTAAAACGTCATTCAAAAACGCGAAGCAAGATATCTTATCTCAAATTAAGATTTCGTAAATTGATATAAAACACAATTTAATGAAAATCAAAACATCTTAAGTCAAATTTTTCCTAATAACTGGCGCAATATTTAAAATATTTTTTTGAAATTAGTTTTATAAACAAATAATATAATTTTACCTTTGAAAGATGTATTCTATTAAGCATATACTTTAAAGAATTTTTGGGAGCCACCTGTAAAGTGTTTTTTTGCTTTCCTGAAAAATCGTGAAAATTGACATAAGATACTTTACCTTTTCAGTCGAGATTTTTTCACTAAAAATTCTACATAAATATATCAAAATAATGTACTTTGAATTAAGTAAACTAAAGATATTTTCATAATCAATTTAACAATACTTTTCATTTTGTTGAAAAGTTACAAATTGCTGGACACTAAACGCGAAAAAAAAACAACCACTAAAATACAATCTTCGAGTAACAATAGGTTTGTTCGATGTGCGTTCTGCATCGCTCTGTGACGCGCTGATTTCGCACTAAGGTGTTCGATGTCGCTCTTTTTTTGCCCCGGCACGTTCCACCGTGTTCGATGTGTATTCAGTGCTCGCACCGGGAGCGCTCTTATCACCCCATGTTTTTTTCGGGGCAATAATTTTGGAGCTGTTCGAATCAGCTATACAACAAAGGGAAAAAACAGGGAAGCTCCGTTCATGTTAATGACAAGCACTGGAGCGCCCCGGGGCTGGTTACATCGAACGAAGCTAATGAAATAAATAACGAACGGCGAACTGTGTTGGTGACGAAGGAAAACAATAATGAGGGAAATTCCATTTTCGAAAACAGTTTTGAAGGCAAAAAAGCTGCCAAATTTGCAATAAATTTAAAGTGAATTGAATTTATTCAGGTTGACATTACACTTTTACTAGAAGTGGAAAGATATTTTAGGGCTTTTAAAAAAAAGGATTACGAATGTGAAAGGAGGAGTACGGGAGTACGGTAGTACTGAAAGGAGTACAAAACTCCGAAGGGAGTACTTTCGGCAACACTGCCCTTGCCTCTTATAGAAATTTTATTGAGAAAAGCTTTTATGTAAAACTAGCAAAACCCCTGCCCGCTTCTCCAGGGCTTCGGCCCACAACGGTTCGGAAATGAAGGATTATTTTCTAAGAATATGACCAAGAATCACATCCCAAAATATATGGCGGATAAATTACAGGATACCCTGTATAGTTGACCATGAGAGAAAAAACAGAAATTTCTAAATCAAAACCACATATTTTTAAAGATTGACCTTGAGTCTTATTTATTTTTCAGGGAATTCAAGTCGAACAGGAAACTAAAGACGTATGCCATTGACTTCTTCACGGCTAGTCTTGTAGTACTGTAACAGTTTAAGTTGATTGATGTCCCGAAACATAGTAATGCTCATACCATCAGAGTTAAAAAATGTGGAGGCAGTCCTGGTACATAAATGCATAAATGCAAAAAATTCAAAAACTCCGTCTCGTTGTAAAATTTACTACATCGTTTTCATTTGTAATTGTGTCAAACCACTCAAACGACTTGTGGGCAAAAAATTATGCATTTATTTGTCTAGTTCAAAAAAATTGTTGCATCGATTTTAGAAAGACTTTAATCTGTACCAGCCATTATTGCACTTCAACTCAATGCTTCAATGCTTGGAAAGACATCTTGAATCAACTCATTCCGTGGATTTGCATTACAATAAAAATTGTTTGGAAGTGAAATTCGGCCTTCAGAATCAAGTGAAATTATTCCATTTCCAATGTCCAATAGTGTCCGTGGCTTAGTGGTTAGGTGCGTTGGCTGCTAAGCAGAACGTCGTGGGTTCGAGACCTACTCGTGCCCAAAGTTTTTTATTTCATCTTTCTCGGGCATTGCCTTTTGCGAAGAACTGACAAAACTTCCAAGAGTATCAAGAGTATGAAAAAGTGCTTCTCAACTTTGCCGTTCGGAATCGGCGTTAAATTGTAGGTGTCCTTAATTCTTCACACGCACCCAGAGAATTATTGATGAGAGTAAGCCACTTAGGCCTTGGCTCTTCAAGATCTGTCGCGCCACTCTCTCTTTAATGTCCAATAATTGGCCAATGTAAGTTTCCTGAAATAGAAGTTTTTAAACGACTCCATTCGTCTGCAGCAGTTGACCGTGGTATAATCGACAAAGTTTGTCCTCAGCAACAAAAAGATTCAGAGCTCCAAATTCTTCAAGTTGCGGTTAAAGGCTTCAAGTAAATTTTTGTGCGCCATTGTGCTCTCATCCCACACAAATATTCGGCCATTACCAACTTTTTTGAAATATTGTAATGTCAGTTTTATGTCTAATAATGTGCTTACAACTCCAGAAGAAGAAAGAGCCAACTCTTTTTTTTAATTTCAGATCATATTGATGCTAAAATTAATGATACCAAAAATGATTTCCCCATTCCACCGGGTGCATCACAAAAATATATACCACCACTCAGACTGATCACACCTTGCATATCTAATGGTGTCATACACATAGGTACTTTTGTTGATCGTTTAACTTCGGCTCAATAGTTTGCGCAAATATTCTGAATCCAATGCAATTTTATTATTGTCCTTAACGTAGTATTGTTGTCGAGCAACCAATTCAATGTGACAATGCTTTTTTCGTAAGCAACTGGCACATTTCAATTTGAAAGCATTCAATTCCCCATCAGATTGGCATTTGCAATGACTATTGACTCAAAGCTAAATAATGTCTGTTTGTGGCTTAAATTTGAGCACACCATGTTTTTCATTCAGACAATAATTATACGTGGAATACCTCCAGTTCGTAGTGTTGATTAAATTTTATTAATGACACATTCCATCAACATTCAAAACGTTATAAATAACAAATAACAATATAATTAACAAATACGTACCCACTAAAAATAAATAAGATATACATTACATATTTTCATACTCTAGAAATTTCATATATCAAAACAACGTTTGCCGGGTCAGCTAGTTCAAATATAATTTCCTAGGTTCACTGACATTTTTTTTTTGTCGAAGAAAAAATTATATTTGTCAAATATTTTTTTTCTTCACTGACATTTTTTTTTGATTTTTTTATTGAAAAAAAAAAATATTTGACAAAATTTTCAAACTAAATTGAGTGTTCGTATATTGATCAGTTTTTTTTTGTAGTGCGAAATACAAAATTTTTAACATTTTTTAACAATTGAACCATTTGTGATTTGAAAAGTATACATTTTATTTTTGCTAAACCTTCTACCCTAAAACCTCTTGCGTTTAGAGAAAAAATTAGGAAAATCGGTCAACCAGTGTGCCCGGTTAGCGAACGAACACAAAAATTAGGCTGTTCTTTTATATATATGTATAGATATTTGAAAAAAAAAAAAATGAGAAAAAACATACCGAGCAAAAAGTTAAACGAATACCCATTCTTACGATGAGAAGGATCTAAGGAGGTTTTATGTCCATCGCCTTTTGGAAACGTGGGGCCAACAGATTGCCACTTTCGTCTCTGTCTAATAGAGCTTATTGGTTCCTGATCTGATCCCGCATGAAGTTTAGCATTTGAGATATACTGCTGGGCCAGAAATTCGAGATGATTTTGAGACTTCTATTTGCTCACACTTTGAAGCTTTCTTGTGACAGTGTCAGAGATTTTCCATCAGATAATGCACCCATAATGCAGCGGGGCTTCAACATTGGAGCGGAATATTCGTAGCTTGGTTGTTTCTCCATACTATGGACAGCATTCCGAACGCAGTATTTGCTTCAGCGGCTTAGGTCCAGACAATTGTTGTAAAAGATATTGGAAATCCTCCAACATCCCTACCGGTTGTCCAGAAATATTTACTTGGGTTGATATGGAAGTTCCAAGGCTTCTAGTTTTTGCTGAGTTTATCTTTAACCACACGGCTTCTGTTTCCGTCTCCTTAATTGTTGTAATTTAATGGAGATCCATTATCGCTAACAGAAACAGTGAACAGTCTTTTGCCTAACATCACTCTCATTTTCAAACTGATCTGACAACATCTCCTTGCCTAAATTGTCTATTGATACTATCGAATACCTTTTCGAAATCGATGAAAGCACTGTTCGATGGTGATCCGCAAGGTGTTGGTTGTGACCCACTGAGGAAGATCTAGTGCGTGTTCGGTGACAAAACAGCACTATCCTTGGTATTTACCTATATTCCTCTCCAGTTTTCGCACTGCGTAAGATCTCTTTTCTTTGGGAGCTTGATAATAATTCTTTCTACTCTTCATTTTTCTCTACTCTTGATTAAAGCTCTCTGTTTCTTAAGCACTCGTAATAAGTGGGTGCTATAGCTCGTTCGCTCGTTCGTTGTTGTTGGGGCTTCTCGTAAGAGCTCTGTAGGAATACCGCCAAGTCCAACAGCTTTGTTGTTCTTCAGTGCTTTGATGGCGGCAATAACTAACTCAAGTATCTTCAGAAGATTGACTTCGGCTGGCTCGTTTGGCATAGGGTTCACCTCACTGGCGAAAACGCGATTCAAAACCCCAGAAAAGTGTTCCTTCCACCTTTTGATAATTCTAATCCGAAACTAGGAGGTAGATATCTGTTGGTGTCTTTTACCAGGTTGTTATTTACCTAGAGCTCTGGACACCAGTGCCCTGCGAGTTCTTTGGTAACTCTGTAGACGTAATTAGGCTCGGGTAGCCGCGATGCGAAAAGTCTTCGGAAAGCCAAGCACTAAAGTATGGTACGGTTATTGTTTATAAAGGGTTTTCAATAGGGACGCTATACAAAAGTTTTCTTAAAGTTTTCTTAAATAAAACAAAAACGGTTTTGGATATCAAAAGATTCTTTATTCCTGTGAAAGTACATTTGATGCCATTATGTATCGAACTCGATTTCTTTTGCATGGCCACCACGGGCACGCTTGCAGAAGTCCAGACGCTGAACCCAATTTTCGACGGTTTTCAAGCATAAATCGGCCGATTCTGCTGCAATTTCACGTTCGATATTCGTACGAAGTTCATCAATCGTCGCTGGCTTGTTGGCATAAACCATAGATTTGACGTAGCCCCACAGGAAATAGTCTAACGGCGTTAAATCGCATGAACGAGGCGGCCAATTCACAGGTCCATTTCTGGAGATAATGCGCTCATCGAACTTCGTTCTCAATAATTCGATTGTTTGGCCCGCTGTGTGACATGTGGCACCGTCCTGTTGAAACCACATATCGTCCAAGTCCATATCATCCAATTCATTCCAAAAATAATCGGTTAGCATTGAGTGGTAGCGATTCCCATTCACAGTAACGTGCCGGTCTTGATCATCACGGAAGAAGTACGGCCCAATGACACCACCAGCATGTAAACCGCACCAAACAGTGATTTTTTCGGGATGTAATGGTGCCTCGTGAAGCACATGTGGATTGCTGCCTGACCAATAACGCATATTTTGCTTATTGACGAAGCCATCCAGCCAGAAATGAGCCTCATCGCTGAAGATGATTTTTCGCTCTTAAAGTGTTGACCACTGACTCCGAATTTCGGTAGTAAATTTTAATGATTTCGACTCGTTGTTGGATCGTATACCTTTCCATGATGAAATGGCAAACCTTATTGAAGAGAAATGTCAAGAGAGCGGGAAAAAAATGAAAAACCCTTTATATGATCCATGTAAGTTTTGGCCTTCCGCAAATATATAAATTAAACTATGTTTATCGACTCTCTCGACATATTCGTGTACTGCTAAACTATATCTCCGATGCTTATTTTTCTGCCGATAAACGAAAACATTGTTTATTTGTAGTCCTATCTATATTTAACTCATTTCTACTTCATACAAGTAAATCAAATAGAAATTCCAACTTTTTGTTTCTGGAGCTTAAACTACGGTGAGACGAATTTCACTAGTATTAAAATATATGTATGTATGGTAGGTACTTAGTATCTAGTTATATTTTTTTCTTTTTTCTAATGAGAATCTCATTTTAAATGGAAGCTTCAAATTGAAAAATCATATCATGTCTGTGTTCTCAACATGTTTCACAACAATTTTTTTAATTTTCAGAAAACAAACCTCTGTTAAACAAGTTGTCAGATGTCACACATTCCAAACAAAATTAAACAAACACACATAACCAACGCTTCAGTTGCAAGAACATTTTCTAAAATCAATTTGTCGATATGTTTCCGTTCTATGAATGAAAAAGTGACAACACCTACTCCACACATTTCAATTGGTAGGAGTAGTTGACATGACGACAAATGACAGCTAATTTCTTCTACGCAAATTCTTCCAGGAACATTCCTTACTACTGCGTACGTATATCAACTAATTAACAGACAAATTTATTACCACGGACTTCCTAGTACTGACGATTGTTTGAGTGGTATGCTGCATCATGAAGCTATGATGGATGCCTAACTAAACAACCACAAGGCCGTAGACAAAGGTATAGAGGGAGTTTACATGGGCAAGTCTTACTAAACATTTAGAACATGGGTCGCGTCTGACATTTAACGTTTTTCGTAGCCTAAACCTCCAAAACAACTACGACTACGGTCCTGAAGAACGGCATTCCTTTGAGATGCTGTAGGCGGTGACAATGCCGCCGATGCGGCCGTGCGTTGCTTACAAGGATTTCATCACCGTCATCATCATCTTTATCATCAGGCATTAGCTTGCGGATGCCGTCACATTCCTAGGCGGCAATGCGGAAAATAAGATTTGAAATTCGACTCGGCCAAAGGTCCCTAAGAACTCGAGGGAGTGTATAGTTAGCTTGCATGTGCGTCAGTCAGTAGAATCCCTAACAACATCGCAGTAGCCTTTTGAGTAATGAAACTCCCAGAAAATCCCTCCGGACGACGATGCCGACGAACGTTGGCATTTTCCTTTTTTCATATATTTTACCTCATCAAGTTGATTATTCAATGTAGCCATAATGCCATGTCGCAGATAAAAAAAAAACACGCGTAGCGTTTATGCACCACAGCGGCTTAACAGTTTAAACTGAGCTTTTTTTCCATCAGCATTTCATTGCGATCAAAATGTTTATGATTAAAAATAACTATCGGATACGCAAACAGCACTTTTGTACAATTAAAACAAAATTGTAGGCTGTGCATCGTTGTGCAGCGAGGCTTCGATGGGAAACTTAATTTGGCAGCACATAATTGATACAACTTCTATATCAATATCAGCGCAATGAACGAACAATGCACGGCCAAGCGGGACGATTTCAGTTATTTTGAAAACATTTTGGTTAATCGACATCGGCCATAATACGTTCTCAAAAGCGGCGGCTTCATTACGCACAAATTAGGTTCATTACGGGCGTCCCGGACGCACTAATTGCGAATCGATACGCAATCATGCGGATATGTGCTTTGGGACTTGTTTAAGTTTAAATATAATATCCTTTATCCTGATGAATATTCTGCATCCTGATGAGCCACATGGCTATAATTTGAGGCTTTTAGATTTGTATACCTCTGCACAGTGCCTGCGTGTGTTTGGTGAATTTAATGTGTAAAATGTGAATTGAATTTTGAAATTGTTGTTTTTCTAAAATATGTGCGATTCATCTATTCAAATAGAGATTTTTGTTGGAGATAGATGTCAGAAAAAACAGTGTTTTAGTAAAATTTTCAATTTGGGCCATAAAACGTTTTTGTTTTTCTAAATTAATATAAATAAGGTTAGATAACAATTTGTTTGTAGCAAAGGAGTTGTTTTTATAAATTGCGGGTTTTGAACAAAACTTTAAACGTTAAAAATGCAACATTTAAGCAAGAGGATCAAAAATTAAAGTTCTTTTCTGCCTCGGTTACATTTTTCCAAGGATAGCCTTGAAATTTCTCCTCACCTATACCAAGGTATATTTTTTCTTAGTCGGTAGCTGAATGAAAGAATAGACAGTGTCCGATTGCTCGTCGGTTGATCCAGTAGCTGCCTTAACACAGGTTTGAGCAAGAAATTGGATTCATTATTTACGGCCCCGAATAGATATTTTGCTCGAGATTATTTGCTGAATGGGCTTCGTGATAATTTTACACAAAAGGAACTCGTCTCTTGCTCTTCGTCATTATGTCTCGATGGCAAGATGACGATGATGCTGGGCAATGGCATAGCCATCGATGGTGTTATGCTTGGTGTCGTGCTACGCTCATTTAAGACCAAGCATCAGTGCCTTTGGATAATGGGAGACTGTATCCATCGAGAATTCTGGTTGATGTGTACCTACCCTCACGTCATATTAGAGGGCAACACCACCATTTTTTGTATTTTTTTTTTTTTTACAAACCCCGACGAGCTTGCTTCATTCTATATAATCCATTCCTTTGCCACAGTAAGTGGAATGGTAGCTGAACTGCTAATCGCAGGAATAATGTGTTTCGGCTTCTTCTGCTTTTCGAACCACGACATTTAGTTTGCTGCTGCTACAGCATCAGCCATCGCTTCGCAGAGTTTTTTGTAAAAGCACGTCTCAAGAATGGAGATGATATATTTTGATGGGCCAGGTGTTGATGCACTTTCAACTTTTGCAAAGAAAATTATCACGCGCTCAGCGAGAGAGTGTTGCAAAAGTTGCACGAGTAGTCGCGAGTTGGTATACAAGTACTGCAATTATGATGAATTACGAAAATAGTCGTTGGTCTTTGGGTTTTCGGATGCAGTTTGGTTTGGTTCGCTTTGTTTCCGTTTGTTGTCTGTTCTGTGCTTCTGATGGGGGAACTGGAGGTGCTTCTGCTTCCATTAAATTGGAAAGCATATCATTAGTGTTGTTGAGGTTCAGAGATCTAGCCAAGACTCCATCTTCAGCACCAGATGGAATTAACTTACATCAATCTGGTGCTTCCATACATGTGTCGTGTTATGTGTTGAGCGAATTCTTAAAGGTATGAAAAATTGATTAGTTTTGTACCTCTCTATATTTTTATCTTCTGCAACTTTGTAATGGACTTTTGTCGTGTGTAATCCCTCACTTATCGTAATTTGTGAAAAAACAATCATGCAGCTTCCGAATAAACAGCATAATTTTTGTTTATCATGCAACTTACAAGAAATTGAATCGCTTCTAATTTGTATAACTAAACCATTATAAAAGGCCTGGCGAAACGGGATTGGCTATGTTATAGACACTGTCCAAAAACGCTGCTTCTATTGAAATATACCTACATACATGCAACTTAAAAGCCCGCAAAACAAATGATCGCATACCGCTTGACCGCAAAATTTTTCCTTGTGAGATTCACCACTGTTTTTGGAAAAGAAAAAGGTCTACTTTTTTCCACTATTTTAAAATTTATTCCGAAATTATTATGTCAAATTGGAATGTCATGTGGTGAAAAATTGTTGTTTTTTGTTTTTAAATCTTAGGTTAAGATTAATTACTTTGTTAGGTTTGTGTATTAAAGTTCTAGCACTACTCTCTTTTTGCAGGATCGAACTCAAGCATATTTCTAACCCCCCATAACAGGCCCTGTAAGTTTTCGTTTCATGCGTGATTAGTAATTACTAACATCTTAAAACTTGAACAGTGAACTTGTAAATTTTCATCCAAACTATTTTCTATTTTCTTTAAATATTGTTGGATTATCATCTATGATTCAAAATATTCAATTTAACACTTTTACATGCAAGAACTTGGCGTTCTCTTAGATCTCATTACTTTTGATGGCTGACTTTTTATACAGTGTTGTTCGCACATAAGAGAACTTATCTCTTTTTTTTACATTTTATGTTTTTGTTTTGATTTTATGCTTAACAAATATTAGAAACGCAGAACGTCGAAACTGACGAGAGATCATTTCGATTTTTGACGTTTTATCTAAGTATATGTACCCCTAGATTGCATGCATAGCTACCCAGAATTTGTTTGTTAAGGGCCTCAAGGGTGATATAAGGTTTTCTTCGATACGACGATAACTCAAACATTTTCGAATAAATGATAAATATGTTCTACAATTTTCTTTTCTTGTCTTGAAACTTTATAATGGTATGTAGAACTTCTAGATAGACCATAGATTAGTTTGGCAAATTTTAAATTATAACTTTGATCTCTATTTTAAAGTGCCCTCCCCATGAACAAACTGAAACTGATTGATTTTGATTCGAAGAATTATCTTGCTTCGTTCTCCATGATTGTCAGCATTTCGTGACTATACTTAAATTTCTGTTGTGAGATATATCGAAAAAGGTGCCAGATATCGATCTCCTTAATTCTCATAACACTGAATGTCAAAAAAAAGTAAAAGTTTTAAAATCAGAAAAGAAATTCTCTTCTTTTCAAAATCAAAACTTTGACTTTTGCCGAATTAAACTTCACGATTGCCAATTAAAAACACCAAGATTTTTTTTTGTGGGCACAAAAAATTCTTATGTCTTAAGACGCACTGCAATAATTATTACTACCAATTGCACTCTACAGTAAGTTTCAGTAAATTTGCTCGTATAAAAACATTTAAATGAAGACTAAGGGCGATTTTGTTCACTAGAAGTTGAACATAACGTGGGGATTTTTATTGTTAACTTGAGAATTCGATTTTGTTCACTCAAAGTTAACGTTTTCAACTTTCGGTTTAAAACTCGAGAGTTTACAAACTTTTGATTTTCGTAACTTCCCGAAAAAGTAGAAGTTAAGAATAAAACTTTTAATTTTATATATTACAAAAAGAAAAATTAACAAAAATGTATCGAAAAAATTATTTTGGGAAAATTTGGCATGTTCATCTTTTCATCTGTTTAAGTGAAATATTTTTCATTTTTCTACAAAGGATGGCGCGAATTACGACCTATCACGCAATTGCTAATCGTATTAAGGTATTATGCGCTCGGATCTTTTCAACTAGCAATCGCATATTTTTCAGGGGTTTGTATTACAAGTAAACACGTTGTGTTGAAACGTGTGTCCAGAGCTCTTGCCGAACTTTCCCCACGGTATATTTATATGCCCCAAACACAAAACGAGCGCTTGAAAGCAGCTAAAGAACGTTTTTGCAGTGGCAAAATTCCCTCGGACAATTGGTGCAATAGATTGCACCCATATTTGGATTCAATCGCCAAGTGAAACTGATGCAGAAAATTTTAGAAACCGAAAAGGGTGGTTCTCGTTGTACGTCCACACGTGCGATACCGTGTGACGTACAACGAGAACCACCTAATTTAAAAATTAACAATATCGTGGCTCGGTGGCAGGTAGAGCCTATGCTCTTTAAAAATGAAAAATTTCGTAAGGATATTTACAATTATTTTTTTTTGAAAGGGGTCTGCTCATGATCAGCTAATTTTCAACATGTCGAGTCTAAGGAAACGGTTTGAAGACGGAGAGTTCGAGCATTCTATCCTTGTCGGAGATTCAGGCTATACAAATACCACATTTTTTGCAACATCATTTCTCAATGTCACATACGCAGTAGAAAACTTGTATATAAATGATCACAAATTCGAACTCTCAATTGTGTGAAACATTCATATAGCGTTTGGTAATATGTAGTGTAATAGATGCTTGTGCCGTTATCCATAATATTGATTGATTTTGCTAATATGTTGGCCGCTAAAGATGTTCCTTCAGATACGCTTTTGGGACCCGCTTCCGCAACTACTCATAAAGTTCGCACTCGATTGGTGAGTTCATATTTTCAGCCAATGTCTAACATAAATATGATATTTTAAAACTTAATCTTTACATGAAAACTCAATAAATTAAAATTTCAACGACTCGTTTGCTTTTCAAATTAAAAACTGGCAGAATTTGTATTGACTGTCACAAATATCCCAAGGATATTTTCAAACCTGAAAGTTAGCTAACTTTTGATTTTTAAACTCGAGAGTTATGAAAAAATAGTGAACAAAATAGATTCTTAACTTTTGTTTTAACTCTAGAGTTTGAGTCAACTCTCAAGTTTGTTAACTTGAGAGTTTGCTTCAAGTTGAGCAATAGTGAACAAAATCAGCCTAAAAGTTGTTTAAGAAGAATAAGTAAAAACACTGGCGAAAAATTAGAGACAATTTTAAGAGAATTTAGTGTGATACTAGCCCTACATGACGTTTCAATTTTATCATTAAACACTTGATTTAAGATAAAATCATGAAACCCCAATTTTATTTTATTTTTTTATTTAATGTTAGCTGTACCTCATATGCACCTAATTATTTTCAATTTTTTGCAAAAAATATTTTCCTAGGACGAAGATTTTGATTTATTTAGAACTCGACAATGAAAAAGTTCGCTCGCTTTACAGACTTGATAAGACAACAGTTAATTTTTTAGTATAAAATATTGATTTACCTGAATCTGTGACAAATCGCGGACTTCCAATTCCAATATTTCACCGAAAGAAAAAACATTAGTTGATTTAAACACACTTCATTGTTAATCAACAATTTGACGATAGTTGTGAAATTAAACAAGCTTTGTGATTGAAACAAATAAGATCGCATGTTTAAATCAACAATGCAGCCGTGATCAATTTTTTATTTTGGTGAGTAACATTAAAATGTTCAAATTAAGCATGTCACTAGTTGATTTGAATATTCTCTTATACCACAGCAAAAATATCATTGTTGAATTTATACTTGATCAACAACAAACGTATTTAATTAACAATTCAACTTAATTTTATGAAAAGTGACAATGATAAACAACGTATCATATTCAAGTATCACTTATAATGTTTGATCAACAATGAAAGTATTTAACCAACCACAACAATGTTCATATTTAATGAATCACGATAATTGTTGAGGCAACACAAACATTGTTAAAGTGTCGCAATCATTTTGAATTAGAATACTTTTCGAACTTGAAGTATCACGTGTATGTTCAATTTAATATTTGTATTGTTTGGCCTGCAATAATCTTGTATGTTTGAGTTTAAATGCATTCGTTCGCTGTTCATTAGTTTAGCTTTTTTTGGTGAACAAGACGTGTGTATAAAGTGAATAAGAGTTTGTTTATTAATTACTTAATTAAGAGAATCGAAATAACACCAGCACCAGAAGTTTAATTTCTAAGGTGAGTTTTTGTTCTATTATATTGTTAAACTATAAATTAACACGACATAAAATTGTTAAAATTCATAAAATGAAACAAATCAAGTCTATCTCTATATCTAGTCCGACATAGTTAGATATGTTTTATGCTAATTGTTCCGAATATGAAAAGTATAAAAAAAACAAAGTTAATGAATCTACTACATTTCTTAACTTATATTTCTTAAACAGAAAAGCATTTGTTCCATCTCCAAGAGGATCCATAGTGAATTCATCAGAAGGTAGCAGGTTCTTCAACTCTAAAAGAAGGTGCAGAATAATAAGCATTGATATCTTTCACAAGAAGAAGACGTTTTTAAAATTTCAAGCCGGATGAAGAGTTTTAAACATCTGAAGGTAAGCGGTTTCTTATACTATAGTTTCGTGTTTTTTTTATTTTTTGCTTATCGGCTCATCAACATTATGTCATTATGTTTATGTCAACAAAGGTCTCTTGCTGAAAATAATGGCTTCAACTTAGCAATGAACAGCGGAACGAGGTTATACTGAGGAGTAAGAACATTTCTATGACCTAAGAAGGGAAGATGTTAATTTATTGGCTGCTTTTTAAACGCTCTGCCGGGAAAACATTGGTAAATCTTCAATTCCTTATTTGTACAAAAAGTAGTTTTTCCTTTAAATATTTCATTATTATATTAGGCTTTAAAAAGTATCGCATATCATCATCAAATTAATGTATTTCCCAAACATATTATTCAAAGTATTTAATAAAACTGATTAATTTATAAGTACAGATATCTATTCGAAACACAAACATTAAACGCGTTAAATTTTGTTATATTATTTAAGTTTTTTGGTATATTATTTCAATAAAATATGTTTTAGAAAAATTGATTGTGATGGTTTTTCATTTCCTTGGATTTCTCAGGTGAAAAAAAAACTGTAAGTATTCTTATATCGACAAGGAAAATATTTTTCTAACCACTTTCATTGAAGACTTAATTGTTTTCTAATATCACAAACGGTATCTTTCAACATAAATCACCCTATTTCTCTTTTTAATTTAAGCAGAATAATATTCAATCAACTATAAACCTTTTTGATCAACAACGAGCTGGACCAAATTCGTATTAATTCAACCACAAAAATAATAACACTATAATATCTCATAGTTAAAGAAACACTAAATCGTTGTTGATCAACAACGATATTGATTATTTTCGCACAATGATTGTCAGTCAAGAATGCTTATAATATTGAAGTGAACACCATTTTCATGTTTGTTTTACTACAAACGTGATTGGTTAACAATGAAATTGACAATGACGTTATTGTTTTGAACAATGAACATTGTATCATTTAAATAAAAAAAATAACAATGCCAGCATGTTCAAATTAAACATATTCGTGCTTGACGCAAAAACAAACAAGATTATTGTTTGATTTTACCAAGGTTTTTTTTTTCGGTGTTTGATTCTGATTTTAACCAATTTTTCCATTTTCAAATGAAATCTAAATTATTAAGTCAACAAACATTTTCAAAGGTGTGTTGACTTTGTTCATTACGGGGAACTGTCAAATGTCAGACAAGTTCATTTTAAAATTTCTTTAAAAATAAGACTATAGTTTTACAGTAGATAGTATCGCACTAAAAAGTGTCTATATCATTGAAACCAAATTGGAAAACTATTTTTGAGTAAGCAATTTGCAAAGTTGTACCACGTTATTGAGTTAAATGTTAAAAACAGGTCGACTATAATTTTTGCGCCAATATTTTTACTTTACTGTCACCTCCATTAAATTATTGGGGGACAACGTCGCGAAGAAAATAGCAATTATTTTCTACAAAAAAAAAAAAAAATACAAGCACGCCAAAGCCTTCCAAATTTGAATTTGAAGTATTTTCTGAAAAATCTTTAATATCTTTATGCATAATTATTTAAAGGTTTAGTTGTAATTTTAAACGCATTTCTATTTTTAAATCATTAAGTTGCTACATCATCATAATTTTCGGTGTGAAAAATAAATGGAATATTTAAAATTCAAAAACAAAAACAACTAGCTATACAGGCATATGAGTGGCCTTAAAGTCAGATTGCACTCAAGCCTTTTAATTTGCTGTTCGGCTTGAAATATGACATAAAAAAAGGCCCGATTTTATCCGGGAATCGGGTTCTCGGTCTTATTATAGCCCGATTCCAAGGTATGAAATACACTTGAATTTCTGTCAAATCAGAAATTGATTGAGAAGAGGAAATCGATTAAGTTCTGAGCTAGTTGCGATGTTTGTTGCTCTGAACTGAAATGTTTTGACAGTTCCGCGATCTGTTTAAAGATAAAAGAGAAAAGCACCATATGTATGTTTGTCATTTTGACAAGCTCAGGAAATGTATGGGCTACGAATGCCAAATTGTGGTGTTATAGTCGCTTAAAGTGGAAGTAAATGTACCAACATATATGTAAATTTCGATCATAGTCCAGTTTTAGTTGATTAATACAACATAGATGTAGAAAATCGTAATCTGTAACTTTGTATATTTAAAAAAAAAAAAAAAAACTTTCGACATACCTCCTAACTGGCCGATTTTGAGATCATAAAAAAGCAATTGCTTATTTAGAATAATTTGAACGAAGAATTAATTTGCTTCGTTCTCCATGATTCTCAGCAGTTCGAATCTCATAAAACATCTTTTTCTAAAAATGCCACTTACTCATTGACAGACGTCGATCTCCTCAATTCTCCTTGAGTTACGATAAATTATTATGAAAAAAAGAGATGAATTTTTGCGAGAAAATGGCATTCGGTCAAAGGTAGATCAGGGCCGGATTAAGAGATGTGGAGGCCCTGGGCAGCAAAGGAGTGGAGGCCCCAACTTATTTCAAAAATATTTAAAATGGACAGTTGAGTTTTTTTTTTTAATAAATATTAATTTATTTTGAAACCAAGAATATATTATTACATACTCCATTATTTAAGAAGCATATTATGAATATAATTGGAATACAAGATTACTTCCTACACTCATTAGAAAAAGATTGGATAGACGGTTTTGTTCCATCGTCGTTCTAAGTCTATTTTTAATAATTTGAAAATGAGCGCTCTCCAGTGCAATTCGATACCATCAGAACCAAATACATTCTCAATGTAATTTCAAGATTTGGGAATGTAGCTTTGATATTTTGGTCTTCAAGGATTTGGTAATAAAAAAGTTCCGGAGATTGGTTTTTCGCATAGTCTTTCTTGTATAAATCGATCATAGACACGAACTGAACTAATTCATTACCAAGACTAGGTTCTAAATCATCTTCGAAAACTTTCACCAAACGCTCTGCTGCAGCTCGTATCTCCTCAATGTGATTAAGTAATCCAAACCTTGAACGTACAGCTTCATAACCCTGCAATCTCTCTGTAAGAGAAACGCGTAGCTGGTCGATCACTGGAATAAAGGCAGATACCTTGTATTTCTCGTAATCGAGCGGATTCAACCTCATGTTTCCAATTTTGGTCAAGGGACTGGGCGTATTCGTCAGTCTGAGATATTTTCTTGGCAGCGTCCTCGTATTTATCGAAATCATTTCTTTTAGCTTCCGCGAATGATTTCAATTTCCGATAGCCGATTGAAGAACCATTTTCAGATCTTGCAACATCTTTGTTTGTAGCGTTGAATCGCTCCAAGATATCGTTCCAAAAGACTGCCAATAAAGCGATTTCGAGACCACTCATCTTCTGTAGAAGGTGCGCTGCTTCATTCCTCGTGATGTCTTTTTGCTCTTTATCGGAAGATGTGCTGGTAAGAGCTTCAACGATTTCCGAATAGCCGTCGACTATGGCTTTCATAGCGTAGTGTCCGTAGCTTAGTGGTTAGGTGCGTTGGCTGCTAAGCTGAACGTCGTGGGTTCGAATCCTACTCGTGCTCAAGGTTTTTATTTCATCTTTCACGGACACTGCCTCTTGCGAAAAACTGACAAAACTTCCAAGAGTATCATCTGTCATGAAAAAGTGCTTCTCATTTTTGCCGTTCGGAATCGGTGTTAAATTGTAGGTCCCCTCAATTCTACACACGCACCTAGAGAATTGTTGATGAGAGTAAGCCACTTAGGCCTTGGCTCTTCAAGAGCTGTCGCGCCACTCTATTTTTTTTATGGCTTTCATAGCTTCAGCCCGATAAAAAACGAGCGGAAAACTGTTACCGTCGTATGCACACGGGAATTGGCAGCTTAAATCCGTAGAATGTACCTACTTGTTTGTTGTTTCAGAAAAATCTGGGGCCGAACTACGGCATCCGTTATCGAGTAAGTGAATCTCATCAGTGATCGAACGAACGAGTAAATATTTTGGGATGATGACATTCGTTAGGTCACGTATCGTTCGAGAATTCAAAACTGTAGTAGTTTTTATCGAGTCTCGATTATTTTTAAGGAATTTTGAGAGGTTTGACAAATAAATAAATAAAACTTGAGGGAAATAGTGAAGGCAGAAATATTATTTTTCTTTTTTTTTTTATGAAAAAATACAGTTTGACTGTTGAAAAGACGAGATTGGTGAAGCTTTGGAGAGGTAAGATCTTGACCTTATTAAATTATTGGTTTACAATTTCATCATAAAATAACTCAAAGAAAAAGATTTAGTTTTTTCTAAGCAAGTTGCTCCATCAGTGAGCTGTTTGTGTGTCAAATGAAATTAAGCCTTGTACTAGAAGTAGAAGCTCAATATCTCGTGAGAGCTAATGCCAAACACACACAATTCAGTAACTTATTGTTCGATGACACATGCGGTAATTCGGCCCCTGATTTTCCAAAATACTTATTTGCCTTTATGCTAGTGAATGTTTCAGGCGATTATTACAGAATGACGAATTATAATTTATGATATTAAGAATATAGAGAAGAACGTACAGCTTCATAACCCTGCAATCTCTCTGTAAGAGAAACGCGTAGCTGGTCGATCACTGGAATAAAGGCAGATACCTTGTATTTCTCGTAATCGAGCGGATTCAACCTCATGTTTCCTCTTTTGGTCCTGTCAAGGGACTGGGCGTATTCGTCAGTCTGAGATATTTTCTTGGCAGCGTCCTCGTATTTATCGAAATCATTTCTTTTAGCTTCAGCGAATGATTTCAATTTCCGATAGCCGATTGAAGAACCATTTTCAGATCTTGCAACATCTTTGTTTGTAGCGTTGAATCGCTCCAAGATATCGTTCCAAAAGACTGCCAATAAAGCGATTTCGAGACCACTCATCTTCTGTA
The DNA here is from genome assembly GCA_920937365.1 of Sphaerophoria rueppellii. NCBI lineage: Eukaryota > Metazoa > Arthropoda > Insecta > Diptera > Syrphidae > Sphaerophoria > Sphaerophoria rueppellii. The sequence goes on along the minus strand of CAKKXW010000001.1, from coordinate 35,887,724 downwards.
GAAGGTGCGCTGCTTCATTCCTCGTGATGTCTTTTTGCTCTTTATCGGAAGATGTGCTGGTAAGAGCTTCAACGATTTCCGAATAGCCGTCGACTATGGCTTTCATAGCGTAGTGTCCGTAGCTTAGTGGTTAGGTGCGTTGGCTGCTAAGCTGAACGTCGTGGGTTCGAATCCTACTCGTGCTCAAGGTTTTTATTTCATCTTTCACGGACACTGCCTCTTGCGAAAAACTGACAAAACTTCCAAGAGTATCATCTGTCATGAAAAAGTGCTTCTCATTTTTGCCGTTCGGAATCGGTGTTAAATTGTAGGTCCCCTCAATTCTACACACGCACCTAGAGAATTGTTGATGACAGTAAGCCACTTAGGCCTTGGCTCTTCAAGAGCTGTCGCGCCACTCTATTTTTTTTATGGCTTTCATAGCTTCAGCCCGATAAAAAACGAGCGGAAAACTGTTACCGTCGTATGCACACGGGAATTGGCAGCTTAAATCCGTAGAATGTACCTACTTGTTTGTTGTTTCAGAAAAATCTGGGGCCGAACTACGGCATCCGTTATCGAGTAAGTGAATCTCATCAGTGATCGAACGAACGAGTAAATATTTTGGGATGATGACATTCGTTAGGTCACGTATCGTTCGAGAATTCAAAACTGTAGTAGTTTTTATCGAGTCTCGATTATTTTTAAGGAATTTTGAGAGGTTTGACAAATAAATAAATAAAACTTGAGGGAAATAGTGAAGGCAGAAATATTATTTTTCTTTTTTTTTATGAAAAAATACAGTTTGACTGTTGAAAAGACGAGATTGGTGAAGCTTTGGAGAGGTTAGAACTTGACCTTATTAAATTATTGGTTTACAATTTCATCATAAAATAACTCAAAGAAAAAGATTTAGTTTTTTCTAAGCAAGTTGCTCCATCAGTGAGCTGTTTGTGTGTCAAATGAAATTAAGCCTTGTACTAGAAGTAGAAGCTCAATATCTCGTGAGAGCTAATGCCAAACACACACAATTCAGTAACTTATTGTTCGATGACACATGCGGTAATTCGGCCCCTGATTTTCCAAAATACTTATTTGCCTTTATGCTAGTGAATGTTTCAGGCGATTATTACAGAATGACGAATTATAATTTATGATATTAAGAATATAGAGAAGAATAAGAATAATAACTAGGTAACTAGATTTAAAAAAGTGATGTATATGAACAAGTAAAAAATTGAAAGGTAGTAAAAGTAAGATAATTGGGTTATTGCTGTGCAAATATTGCATACACAATTATTGAGCAAAAGCTATATTTGTTTGTAGTAGTCTCATTGTGGCCCCTCTTTTGTGGAGGCCCCGGGCAGTAGCCCCGTTTGCCCGCCCCTAAATCCGGCCATGGGTAGATTGCTTTGATATGTGGTCTCTCAACCCCATGAAGAGAAAAATAATTACTACAAATTACAAAAATCTCAAGATTCCCAAACCATTAGAAATCTGTCGAGTTTTCTGAAAAATCATTGGTAGGAAAAGTATGTGCACGAAGCTTTCTTAACATTATATATCAATGAAATATGCCAAGTACAATATCTTTGAAATGCTCTTAATATTTTAATTGTGTTTCTTTTTTAGGAAACTGGTATATGAGATGAGCTTTGTATGAAAATAAGCATATTTTCCACTGTAAAATTCAATTCCCTTTGATGTCTGAAAGTGTAAGACATTATGTCTTAGTTTCAAGTGAATCTAAGAAAAAGTATTTTTTTTCTTTCTCTAAGCAAATTTGTAGAGTCCGTAGCTCAGTGGTTTGGTGCGTCGGCTGCTAAGTAGAACGTGGTGGGATCGAGTCCTACTCGCGCCCATAGTTTTATTTCATTTTTCACGGGCACTACTCTGCGAACTGACAAACTTCAGAGTATAATCTGTCATGAAAAAGTGCTTTTCAACTTTGCCTTTCGGAGTCGGCGTTAAATTGTAGGTCCACTCAATTCTTCATACGCACCTAGAGAATTGTTGATGAGAGTAAGCCACTTAGGCCTTGACTCTTCAAGAGCTGTCGCGCCACTCTATTTATGTTTTCAAGCAAATTTGCTCCAATTTTGAGGAAGAAAAAAAATCTACTACGAAGTGCCAATTTTCCAATTTTAATCCTATTATCCCACAAGGTATTTTTTGTTTAAAACTTCATGCCAATTATAAGACATGACACTGAATTCTTTTCTGACCTAACTTATGGATGGTTGTCTAATGAATTGACATGACAATTAGGTATAGTTTCATGAACGGTGGCAACGCCAAAGAAAAAGAAGAGTTTGAGAATTTTTCAATTATTTTTATTGTTCAAGAAAACTTTCAGATTTTTTCATTTCATCAAATTTTTTTTTTTCAAATTTACTCCGGAATTTAACAAATGTTGTCCGAACTCTGGTCCTAAGATTTCATATGCAAGAGGAACTGATTACTTTTTAATATGAAAAAAAAATATCACTCAAGTATGGTGAATAAAGTTCACATTACGTGAGTACACTATTCCACATGGTAACCTCTATTCTCGTGGACTTCTTTACATGCTTTGTGATGTTTTAAGGACAATTTTCTTTTAATATGATGTGTTAAACTTTTAATTTCAAAACTAAATGAACCTAAAATGAACGTCACAATCATAAGTATAAGAAGCTGAAGTGTAAAAAGTTCATACAAAGGTACAAATAAAATTGAACAACAAAAACCATGTGGATTTCCCGCACACTTCAGTATTTGATTTGACAGCGCTTTTTTTTTAGAAATATAGCCCCATTTATACCTCCTGTAATACTCCTGAACTCTTCTCCTCACGGTTGGGATATGCGGACGTCATCCATGAAAAATCACGTCACATAAGGGTAAAGGTACAATATTGTACACAAACCGAAAGAGAATATCGTGGGTGATTTAGATTGGAACACTCTTGTGGATACAAAACTACGTCTCCACTGAGCCAACTCCATTGTGATTGCATTGCCTTACCCGAATACTCCAAGTACGAGTGCCCTCCGTTCAACAACAAAACTAATGCCAAAGTGAATTGGAAATTTCCTTCGTTGCTTTTGTCTCCATTTTTCCTGATTCAACTAATGTACGTGTATACAAACTTAGACATATAAATATTGTATAGGACGAGTTTGTCTGCTGTATTCGTTTTTTTTTTCGTGGTGTCGTCTTGGGACATGATTTTTGGTCGTTTTATCTTCTTTGTGCAATCATGGAGGAAATGGAGAATATCAAGCAAAATCATCCGTACAACGAGACAAGACCTACACATAAGCATACGCTATACACGCCATCCAGGAGGAGCCAAAGTGAAGAGCCGGGGATTATAATGACAAACGCAAACATATACCTAGATTACAGGACTGAAATGAAATTGACGAAGCAGGAATCTCCTGGGTGTTATTGAAGATATTAAAGATTTTTTCCTTTTTTCTGATTAAACAAACCCACTGAGTTTGTTTTTTTTTTCGTGTATTCCTTTTACGTCTCAATGGTTAAGAGCTTACAAGGTAACGATAAGGGATATACATAGATGTAGAAATATTATGGTTGTAAATTTATGAGAGGAAGCTTTAAAGTCTACAGTTTGTATAGTCGAGCAGACGATTTTTGGTGGATTTAATTTTTGTTTGAAGAAAAAATGGCGCCCAACGTTTGTTTTGGCGTTTAAAACACAAGCATTGGATTCTAAATATACAGGAAAACACTACTGAACGCTCAATAAAATCTCATTAGTTTTGTTCTTATATATCAAGTCCTCTCTACCGACGAATTGCTTGATACCAATTGCTTTCGTTACTTAGGTCTCGATATTTTGACCAGATATGACATTGTTTTTTTTTTTTTCAAATCATTAGGTAAAGTCGAAGAGGACAAGAGAGCATCTTCTATAGTTACAAGTTAGGAGATTTGGTGCATCTGTAACGCTTGTAATAATTTGAAGAAGAAAAACTATATCATTGTTGTGGTTTCTTTGAAACAACGTTTGCATTTGAAGAAGTGATATTCGATCGACTTAAGAAGAGATATTGATTGATCATTAAAATCTAGATTTGGTTATAAAATAGCTTCATGGTGTAAGGTGCTTTACTTTAAGAACATGAGATAGAATTTACTTTCTATTAAAATGTCTGACATTTCGACGGTTTAAAGTCGCTCCCAATTCATGAAGGATCCATCGGAAACTGCCTCGGCACTCTTCAGTCGCCAAAACCAAGCGCTCTGGCATCCGCAGGCACTTGGTTCTTGTACCGTACGTTCATACAGTTCGCGGTTGAACCTTCTCCATTCGCCATCGTCGTTAATGGGACCAAAAATCCGTCGAAGAATTTTCTTTCGAAAGTGTCCAGTATCAACTCCCATTCCTTACCTACATCATCCAGCACTCAGCACCGCCGACACGGCCGCCCTAGAGTAGGACTGGTTAAATCAAAGTCTTGTATATTAGGAGTTTTGAACCCAGCTGTTTGGCCTAACCGAGGTAGCAGGGCTTCGCTAGGGCGATTCTTCTTCATATCTCCACTAAGATGTCGTTTGTGGGATTGATGTTTGTTCCAAGGTGAACTTTTTAACTACTTCGAAATCACTGCTACCCACAGCCACGTTTTGTCCTAGGCGCTGGACAGATTTTTTTTTTTTTTTTTGAAAGCATGTACTTTGTTTTGTCCTCATTTACTTCAAGATCAATGAGCTTCGCCTGATCTTCAATCAATGTGAAGGCCTCAATCACAGCTCTTTGGAAGCGACCGATGATGTCTATGTCGTCCGCATAGCCTAGGAGCTGGATGTATTGTTGGAAGATAGTGTTTTCCATACGCACACATGTCCTGGACACTACCTGCTCCAATAATATGGTGGAGAAGTCACATAACAGCTTATCTCTGAGTCTAAGCCGTGCGCATGTTTGAAAAATCAGATAAGCTATTACCCATTTGCAAAGCTGAATCAATTTCTTCGGAATCCCGAATTGAGATATCGCTACCATAAGCTCTTGGCGATGGATGCTATCATTAGCAGCTTTGAACTTGAACAGTTCGACTTGAAATTCGTTGGTCTTTTCCAGGATTTGCCTCAGGGTGAATATTTGGTCTATCGTTGTTCTGCCTGTATAAAGCCACACTGGTACGTGACGATTATAATGTTGTAGGTTTAACATGCTCACACAGTATACATTGGATAGAATTTTGTATGCAACAATAAGAAGGGATATGCTTCATACCATCTGCAAAGATAAGAATTTCACTGCCACTATTGACTACCCGGTGGTCCCTGTGGAACACCCAATTTCGCTGTGAAATATTTCAAAAGTCTTTGAACTTAACTCAGTTAGCTCTATTCTCAAAGGATATGGTTTGTTTCGCCTCAAATATCTCGTTTTTGATTATTTCGTCAAAGTCGCTTCGCCATTTACTTGTTTCGTATTTTTGTTGTTTTGTTTTTTATTTGTTTCGTTTTCGTTTATTTCGCCCAATATATACTTCGCTTCATCATATTGTCGTTTTTGGTTTATTTTGTTTTTGTTCACTTCGTATTTATATTATTTTGCCTTTCTATTATTTGGTCTTAAGTTCACTTGGCCTTCTATTATTTCGTTTTTGTTCACTTCGATTTTACATATTTCGCCCATCGTTTATTTCGTTCTTTTTTTTTGTGGATGTTAAGAGCCCAAGGGCGTTAAAATCGCGCGAATTTTAACGCCCTTGGGCTCTTAACATCCACAAAAAAAAGAACGAAATAAACGATGGGCGAAATAATTAAATAAATTATGCACCAGATATTTTGGAATTGATTGCTTACCTTTTGGCCAAATTTCTCTAAAAATTCTTATCATCGATCCCAATAAGACTGACAAAACAACCTTGAATCAAATTAAGCAAAAGGCGAAACAACCGTTATCGAGATAAACTAAAACCAAATAACTCAGTGCACTTGTAACGGAAATGCAAAACAACTAAAAAACAAAAGAAACAAATGCGAAGTAATAGTGGGGCGAAGTGATCGAAAAACTAAGTAAAAAATAACAAAAAATAGTTTGGCGAATTAAACAAAAGTTGTAGTGTGAAAAACGAAGTGTTTGGTGGCCAAGTAAAAAAAGCGAAACAATAGGCACCCATTTTCAAAATATGAAGAAATTCATGAAAAAGCATAGGGGAAAAGCATAAGTGTAATTTTAACCTGACAACTAAATAAGACACTTGATCAAGGGCTTCAAAAAAGTCAATTTATACATAGTCGATTTCCTTTCCATTTTCCAAAACAACTCAAACATTTTGATGTGTAAACGTCTCAATGTTTGTGATCGTTGATCAATTTCTTGCAGTTTTCGAAAAACCGAAAACCAAAAGCTCCAAGCAATTTGACCATACAAACTACTTTACATTACTCAGTACATTTGCCCGAATATACCTATCATTTGACCGCAAAAAATTATACCTTTTTAGGGAATGTTCAGAAGTGAAACGAAACCCTTATAAGATCACTTCGTTTTCGTTTCGTCTTTCGCAATAAATATCTAAAAATCTGCTTTACCGATTTCAATTAAAAATTGTTACACATGTGATACAATTGTGATCTGGATGTTGTTTCGAAGTTATTAAAGAAAAAAAAAAATGTGACCCCCCCCCCTTTACTCTTTTCTATCTGATTTTCTGTTTTTGTATTTCATTGTAACTTTTCGTTTCGTGAATAAAATCGGACTACGAACCACGGGATTCAATCTTCAATTACTTCATTTACATTTATTTATATTTATTTTAAGTCTTATGTTTTTTATCACCTCATCTGAAATGTAAGACAGATCAATTCATATTACGTGTTGCTGGGTTGATAGTTGAGTGCTCGCCTGCTACTCTTAACATACCAGGTCCAATCCACTTTGAGGGTTTTAGATATTACAATTATACAGATTTTTTATGAAAAGGTAAACTTTTTGTTTGCAGAGATAATTTTCTGTATCTAATTCGTTGTTAAAGCTTAGGTATATTCATTTCATCAGAAGAATATTGCAATAAAACCAGTCTATTTTAATAGTATTTGTTTTGATTTCTTTTTTCTTCTTCAACAGTTTGGCTTGTTGTTGGTATATTTTCTCGTTTTACAAAGTCCCTCTCAATTCTCTAATGCGCCGCCTCGCCTTCACTCTTGCTTGGTTACATAATAACTAGGCCTTCTACCAGTTACTTTAATGTCTTTAAAGCAAGCCAATCAATTTGTATTTACACGAGCACAGTTGCGAAAAATTTTCTGTGAACTCTAAGAATGAAATGAAAATGGACTACTGGAAATAGTTATCTTAAGAAGAATTTAAGGAGCTCTTAACAAACCTTTATAAGAAATACGGATTTAAGAACCTTTTAAGAATTCTTTAAGAAGGAACAAGCAGAACGAATTAAGAATTCAAAGAAATAGACGATTTAAGTAGGAAAAAATACCGAATTAAGAAGTTAAGAAGCGGTGAGACCCATTTAAGAACAAAATAAGAATGATTTAAGAAATGTGCAACCGATTTAATACCATTTTGTGTTACTTGTGTTCCCAAATATTTCAATTTAAAAATGTAAAAGTTTCCAAATACCTATAACAGTTTTTATAGTAGAATAGGTCAGTAAAGTAAGTCCCAGAACAAAGCTAGGCACTCATTAAAAGTACCTTTTGCTTAGGTATAGATTAATTCCCTTTTTCCTGATTTCTGTATGGAACACTAAACATGCGTCCCAACTCCCAACTTTCATCTTAATCGGAATCATTTATAGAGGTTTTTGGGTCTTTGGTAAAGAAAAGTATCTTGGGTTACTATTAAATTTAAAATAAAAATTATATGATCAAAATAAGGGCTGTGGAGAAATTTTCCATTATAGGCGATCCATTTCCATCGACTTGATAGATATCTTATGATCTTTCTATTCGTGAAGTATCTATAAAGAATCGTACAGTTGTTTTCAAAATGGCTTAAATTGTTTTCGAACACTTTCGGAAGACTAGTGTTCGAAGCTGTGTTTGTCGTGTTTTGCATAAAAAGAAAACATTTTCTAACCATTTCAAATTGTCTAACCACGCTTTTATTGTGCAACCTAACTGCGAAACAACAATACTGCTGTTACACTAGCAGATATATATACAGAGAACTCTAGTACAAACTTTTTTATGTATATCAAAATGTTTATTAAAACATACGTTATGGTATATTATTGTTTCTACTCCACACAATTTGTGTATTGTTTCATTCAGACTACGTTTTTTTGTTTTGTATGTAAGTCACGTCCAGAAATATCGAAGGTCGCAAATGACCTGGCTAGAACTTTATTTATTGTCAAAAGAAAAACTGCAATATCTTTTAAATCGTCGAATGAGTTATGTGTCCGCCTCAGGCAAAGCAATTTTGCTATCGTATTGAAACACGCTTTTCTCTATATGCTAACAGGCTAAAATATTGTTTTCATTTCTTATAGTCGCCATTGACGGCCAGAATAAGGACTTGACTTTATGTTGGAGCTGGAGCCCTCGTACTTAACATAAATAAAAGCAAAGGAGTAGGAACCTAAACTTATGCTCCATGTTGGTATGGCTATCGAATGGATGTGGATTTGTAGGATAATTTTTCATCGGCAATGGCAATCGGCATACATACGCTTTTATTTGCGTTAAGAGAATATTCTATAATTTCCATATAGAATAGATATAGGTGCACAAGACTTCAAGATTGAAAATGTCAGTGAGTTCTGATGATAAAGTGAGAAAGTGGAGAGAAGTGGTTTCTTTTAACCTTAATAGAAACGCAAAACAAAGTAAAAATATATGTTATCAGTATCACTTATTTCGATTATGAATTATTGAGATCATATTCTGAAGACTCCATGTGTTCCATAACATAAATAAAAAAAGAAACAAAAGCCAAAAATATAATCTGGTTCGGTATATGGAATCTTATTAAAATTGTGTGTATGTTTTCTCGTTTAACACGAAAGAAGAACAGTCTTCATAAAATCTCATCTCCATAGAAACCTTTTCCAATATTTACTGCAGTTCGATGTGAATACATTTACTCTATAGATATATCTTTATAGACAGTGAGCAGTGACTACACGTGGATTGTTGAAGGTGTGTCAATAACGGATGACAGGGTTCGAGAGTTCTCGTGTCATGTAGCCTCTGATGATGGCTGATGAGGAGTTTGTGCTTTTTCCATCAAGCATCGAACTATGGGGTTGATTTTATCAAATCGAATACAAATATTCACCAAGCAGTCAATATTATTATTTTTTGAACATGCCAGAGAGAAAGTGACACCGAGACATGTCGAATATTATTTGCACGGTAATTATTCATTGCCTTAAACAAAACCAAAAAAATCAAATACGTGTCAGTTTTTCAAAGCAAATGTTCATTGTAGTCAAGGACAAAAAGGATACCGACTTTATTTCGTGTTTTGCAGAACAGCCAATTTTTTTAAATATGAAAATCCGTAATCTCCAATCTTTTCAAACTAAAAAACTTGGATGATACACGTGCCAATGTCATTCAAAGGCCTTCAAAAACTGATCGTCCCATCTGTTGCCTTATCATCATTTGGGCTTTTACACTGAAAAATTCGCCTTTGATAACTCCGCTTCGATTTATTGATACCTTCTTATCTTACGTTGAACCATTAGCAGTTATTGTCTTATACTCATGCAATATAGTGAGATATGAAGTCCGAGCTCTTCTCCGAGATATGAAGTCAGTTAAGATTACAATTACACTTTGCTGCAATCAATATCTACTGACGTCATAAGATTAAAAATGAAATGACTCGAGCAAAATAAGTCAAAACTGTGTTTATAACCATCGACGTGATAAGAACAAAAAAAAAAATCACACCAACCTACCGAAAAAAAAAAAACTTGTATATAAGATTTAAAAAAGAAAGAAAGCTATTTATCGATTGATTAGCTTGAGAGGTTGGTAAAAACACACCTTTTCTTTTTAGCTTATAATTTTCAAAGGCCATTCCATTAAAACTGTGATTTCTGGGCGCGTATGACAGCATCTACAGAGACGAACTGTACAAAGCTATGTCTAGTTTTGGCGTCCCTGCCAAGCTCGTTCGCTTGTGCAAAATGACGATGGAGAACTCACGCTGCTCCATCAAGGTTGGCAACGAGCTCACGGAATCTTTCGACGTCAAAAAAGGATTCAGACAAGGCGATGCACTGTCATGCGATTTCTTTAACATCGTTCTTGAGAAGATAGTGCAGAACTCCACCGTCAACACCAGAGGCACTATCTTCCAAAAATCTGTTCAACTTCTCGCGTACGCCGATGATATTGATATAATGGGAAGAACACAGCGAGATATCAATGGCGCCTTTGTGAGAATTGAGACAGAAGCGGCAAAAATGGGTTTAGCGGTAAATGAGGGAAAAACGAAGTATATGCTGTCTTCGAGGAAGGACACCCAACACCGACGGCTCGGGCAAAACGTCACAATAGACGCGTATAACTTCGAGGTAGTAGAGGAGTTTGTCTACCTAGGCTCCGCTATAAACACGGGCAATAACACCAGCGCCGAGATCAGACGAAGAATAACTCTTGCTAATCGCTGTTTCTTTGGGCTTAGAAAGCAATTGAGTGGAAAAGCCCTCTCTCGAGCAACTAAGGTAAAACTGTACAACACACTCATCATCCCAGTCCTGCTGTATGGTGCAGAAGCGTGGACCCTGACAAATCGGATGAAAGTGCCTTAGGCTGTTTCGAGAGGAAAGTTCTTCGGGTTATCTTTGGCCCCGTGTGCATTGAAGGGGAATGGCGAAGAAGATACAACAGCGAACTTTACGGGTTGTACAACGACATGGACCTAGCCAGAAGGGTCAAGGTCCAGAGACTCAGATGGCTCGGTCATTTAGAGCGAATGGACACCAATGCTCCGGCCCGGAAAGCCTTCGACACTGTTCCCGAGGGACGTAGGAGGAGAGGAAGACCGCGACTCAGGTGGCGCACTCAAGTGGAAGAGGACCTCAATCAACTCGGAGTGCAAAACTGGAGACGACTAGCTAAGGATCGAGCTAGCTGGCGGAGCCTGTTTATTGAGGCCCAAGTCCACAACGGACTGTAGCGCCACTTTAAGTAAGTAAGTAAGTCACCAAAACACATTTAAGGTCAAACAACAATGCCGGAACAAGTATCACAGGCACTTGTTTTAATATGGAGCAATTATTATTAACAATTTAAGGTCATATCTCTTTTGATATTATTCCTCGTTCTATAAAGGACGTTTTTTACCTTACAGGAAGAGAAGACACATCGTTTATAAACAGTTAAATACAATACAGACAAGATTATTGTTTATAATTCGTGTCAATTCTTAACTATTACTTTGTATTTTCTTTAATTGTTTATAAACAAATTAAATGAAGGTTTAAAGTGCAAAATTCGAGCGAATTTATTTTAAAGCAATAAAATAAAATACGAAGTTATTGTTTAAAATTCGGTGTGTCCTCTCCCTAGCAGCTGACTGATTTGGATTTCCCAAAAAAGCAACTGATTATATAGACAAATTTGAACGAAAAATTCGAATGCTTCGTTCTCCATGATTCTCAGCATTTGATGTTTCATAAAATTTCTGTTTTTGAAAAAGGGTGTGGCCTTTACGCCGAATACAGGGTTGTTAGAAAAATCGAAGAAGGTACCAGATTTCGATCTCCTTAATACTCATAACTTTGAGTGAGGAAAATGAGTGGTTTGTAATGGAAAAAAGGAGGATTTTTTGCGGTCATATGAAATTCAAAAGGATTGCGGGAAAGTAGTTTGCGGCCATATGGCTTTCGGTCTCGTGTCTTGCGGTCACGTGGTTTGCGGTCTGGCGGTCCAACCCATTCGTGCCGAGTTACATCCAAATGAGAATAGTTTACATGTGAAAAACTTGGACTAGGATAGCTTATTTCGGCCTTAAGCAAACTTGAATTCGAAGGGTAGAAACAATGCATTCAAGAGGACATAAGCGTTCACAGCAACCTCTGTCAATCAAATGCTACTTACCACCTCCCCGCGGTGAATTTCGCATGCCCAGTACCTCAACCGAAAATTGGGTTCCGACCCCAGTGAGAAGTTGTTGGCGGCAGCAAAGACAGAGAGGACTAGAAGGTATGCGTCCACTAAAGCATGCCCAAGTAACAATTTATCTTGTATAAGGTCCGATTCCTGAACATTCAGAAGCAATAGCTTCTATAGTGTTATTTTAAGACTTATTTAAGGATGATTGTTTTTATTTTGCTTGAATAAGACCTTTTGTAATTTACTTATAACAGTCTGCAATTCGATAACACAGATAAGGCCTCCTTGTGCAAATTATAACAAACTGCTTGCGCAAGATTGATTTATCGAAATCCCATAAGGCCTTTTCTTGAAAGCGCATTTAAAATAGCTAGTATAAGGCCTTATTTTTGTTTACTTACAACAGTCTGCAATTTGATAGCACAGATAAGGCCTCCTTGTGCAAATTATAACAAACTGCTTGCGCAAGATTGATTTATCGAAATCCCATAAGGCCTTTTCGTGAAAGCGCATTTAAAATAGCTAGTATAAGGCCTTATTTTTGTTTACTTACAGCAGTCTGCAATTTGATAGCACAGATAAGGCCTCCTTGTGCAAATTATAACAAACTGCTTGCGCAAGATTGATTTACCGAAATCCCATAAGGCCTTTTCGTGAAAGCGCATTTAAAATAGCTAGTATAAGGCCTTATTTTTGTTTACTTACAACAGTCTGCAATTTGATAGCACAGATAAGGCCTCCTTGTGCAAATTATAACAAACTGCTTGCGCAAGATTGATTTACCGAAATCCCATAAAGCCTTTTCGTGAAAGCGCATTTAAAATAGCTAGTATAAGGCCTTATTTTTGTTTACTTACAACAGTCTGCAATTTGATAGCACAGATAAGGCCTCCTTGTGCAAATTATAACAAACTGCTTGCGCAAGATTGATTTACCGAAATCCCATAAGGCCTTTTCGTGAAAGCGCATTTAAAATAGCTAGTATAAGGCCTTATTTTTGTTTACTTACAACAATTTGCAATTTGATAACACAGATAAGACCTCCTTGTGCAAATTATATAGTTATAGCACTCTTAAGAAGGTTGACACTTTAAGGAATGTAGGACTACCCCAGTTCAAAATCCATGTTTTTTGTGTCTTCTTTTTTTATTGAATCGAAAAAACTATTATTCCATCGTTATTTGAATACAAATAATGGTGTATCGTTTTTACCTGAGCTTGTACTGTAATTAATTTGTATTTTTTTTTTTTTTTTGTGAGAATTTATGTTCTGAAGGTTTTCTTAGTAAGCTCTTACAGTAAAAAAATAGATTCCCTTAAATCCCAAACTTTTTTCCTACGTTGTTCAAAGATCTTATTCATACTACTATGCGTATACCACACATATTTTAATTCAGTTTTAATGCTTCCAACTTAACGAAAAACGTTGTTAATCATCAATCTGAACATAATTAAACAATTTTATTCATTAATATGTCATAATTGTTTCATAACTCTTAAAGTTTGACATGAAACAACTAGTTTTAAATGTGCTATCCTTACGTACAAGTTACTTTAGCACAATGGATAAATGGTCGACTGACACGCTGAGGGTCCCAAGTTCAAATCCGGTAGGAAGTTTGTGATGTTTCTTTCACATATTCTGTATAATCGAGATACGCTCAACATCTTACAATTTTCAGGAAGCAGAAAACAAAATAGTCGGATACATAAAAATAGGAAAAAACAAAAACAAATTCATAAATTTAATTTTTCCTTGTTTCTTCGAATAACTTCCGTAAGACTTTACAATAACCTTTTGGAGAAAACATATGAGAAACTATTGCTTGTTTAAATAAATTGATGTAAGACCTTATTTATATACCCTTTGAGAAGCTATTGCTTCTTTAAATTAATTGTTATAAGACCTTGTAGAGATTTCATCCGAGAAGTTATTACTTCCTTAAATAAGTTGATATAAGGCCTTGTCATAATTGATTTAAGGAAACAATGGCTTGCATAACTTGCGCCAAACGTATTTGTGTAAGGTTTTATACAAGCCGTATACAAATCAAGAAATAGCTTCGCTTAAGCCTTATACAAGTTAAATTGTTACTTGGGGCCTCCTTTTCAACAGGCGGCAGCAGAAGAACTCATAAGATGGAATCAACACCTTATAGGGCTACTATGCATATTCGCAGAATAGGCCTATAAGGAGCGGTTGGGCGTGCTCTTCGTATAAGAGTGATACTAAAGACCTGATGGCCCTCTAGGTTGGGGGGTCGTGCGTCGGGGTGACTGCCCGGCCACATATAAAGAAAATATAGTTCCGAAACACCAACAAGCCACGGATATGGACGGAATTAATGATGACGACCCACGCAAACGATTTAAGGACAACGAATTTCGGTTTTGCACTTGGAATGTTAGGTCCCTTAACAGACCACGTGCAGCCAAACAAATAGCGAAAGCCCTTGACTGCTATAAAGCAGATATGTATAACTACCATCCAAGAAATGCAATGGGAAGGTTCACGCCTACGTTAATGAACAAATGTGATATAATAGTACGGTGACTACCGAAACAAAATCAGCGTCTATTTGGATGTGGATTTGTAGTTGGGACTCGACTCAGAAGGAAGGTCTTGAGTTTCAACTCAGTACATGAGCGCACTCACGATAATCCGCATAAAGGCTTAATTCACCAACATCAGCCTCATCTGCGCTCACTGCGCAGAAGAAAAGGATGAAGACACCACGGGCAGGTTCTACGAGCTCTTCGACAAGACGTATAAGCAATGCCCTAGCTATAACATTGTCCTTGGAGATTTAAATGCTAAGCTGAATAGAGAAGAAATCTTTGGTGGAATAATCGGACGAATAGCTACACGACACCACCTCGGATAACGGATTTAGGCAATTCGACTTTTCTGCAGGCGAGACGTAATGATAGCAAGTACGCGATTCCCATATCTCAAGAACAAGGTGGCCACACATTCCGACTTGCCAGCATCGACTCGGACCACTAGCTTGTTGTAGCTATAAGGTACAAATGCGGATATCCCAAACAAGGCCAACACGTAAAAATGCAAGGAGAAAATTCGACGTCAAACGGCTACAATCGCAAAAGATTAGTAGATCCTTTTCCATCGTGTCTCCGAAAATCTCCTCAGAAGTCCTTTGCTGCCTGACACTGCTGTTGTGCAAATTTGTGTGCTAAGAAAGTGCTCCCACCATTGAAGCCGAAAAGAGAACAGCAAAAGTGTCAAATAATTTTTGCTAACGTAAAATTTAATTTTCATTCCAAATAAATGTGTGTTGGTATTCCCTATTCGTGCTAGGTCAAGGGTTACCAGACCACTCTTAATCAAGAAAGAAGTTAATAGTAAAATGGAGCACTTCTTATAGGTACTTATCGAGGTTGAATTTAAATTATGGTTCCGTAACGTTAATGACAAGAAAGCTAATCAATTTCGAGTATCTGATTGATTAGCTGCCTAAATTCATCGCAGACAATTCATTTTGTTGACAAAAGGACGTTTCGTCAACTTGGATATGCAAACATTGAACTCTGGACCATTAGTATTAAATTGGAGTGAACATGTTACCAAAGATCCCTGACGAAGAAGATGCTTATTAGGATTTGGATAAATAAGGCGCTGACTAAGATATCGAGTTTCAAACTATCTTAAGGCGATTCTTTTGTAATAGGTAAACAATGCGAATGAAAAAGGAGATCCTCTAAACTGCGGCAATTACAGAGGAATCAGTCTACTTAACATCGCCTACAAGATCCTCTCTGCCGTAATATGTGAACGCCTTTCGTCAACAATCTGATTGGTCCTTATCAATATGGCGGCAGATCCTGGAAAAGACCTATGAACTCCAAATCGATACCCACCACCTTTTCATCGATTTTAAGGCTGCGTATGACAGCATCTACAGAGACGAACTGTATAAAGCTATGTTTAGTTTTGGCATCCCTGCCAAACTCGTTCGCTTGTGCAAAATGACGATGGAGAACCCACGCTGCTCCATCAAGGTTGGCAACGAGCTTACGGAATCTTTCGAAGTCAAAAAAGGATTCAGACAAGGCGATGCACTGTCGTGCGATTTCTTTAACATCGTTCTTGAGAAGATAGTGCAGAACTCCACCGTCAACACCAGAGGCACTATCTTCCAAAAATCTGTTCAACTTCTCGCGTACGCCGATGATATTGATATAATGGGAAGAACACAGAGTGATGTCAATGGTGCCTTTGTGAGAATTGAGACAGAAGCGGCAAAAATGGGTTTAGCGGTAAATGAGGGAAAAACGAAGTATATGCTGTCTTCGAGGAAGGACACCCAACACCGACGCCTCGGACAGAACGTCACAATAGACGCATACAACTTCGAAGTATAAGAGGAGTTTGTCTACCTAGGCTCCGCTGTAAGCACGGGCAATAACAAGAGCGACGAGATCAGACGAAGAATAACTCTTGCTAATCGCTGTTTCTTTGGGCTAAGAAAGCAATTGAGTAGAAAAGCCCTCTCTCGAGCAACTAAGGAAAACTGTACAACACACTCATCATTCCAGTCCTGCTGTATGGTGCAGAAGCATGGACCTTGACAAAATCGGACGAAAGTGCCTTAGGCTGTTTTGAGAGGAAAGTTATTCGGGTCATCTTTGGCCCCGTGTGAACTGAAGGGGAATGGCGAAGTTGATACAACAATGAACCTTACGGGTTGTACAGTGATATGGACCTAACCAGAAGTGTCAAGGTCCAGAGACTCAGATGGTTCGGTCATTTAGAGCGGATGGGCACCAATGCTCCGGCCCGAAAAGCCTTCAACACTATTCCCGAGGCACATAGGATGAGAGGAAGACCGCAACTCAGGTGTCGCAATCAAGTGGAAGAGGACCTCAATCAACTTGGAGTGCAAAACTGGAGACAGCTAGCTAGGGACCGAGCTGGCTGGCGGAGACTGTTGATTGAGGCCCAAGTCCACAACGGACTGTAGCGCCGCCTTTAGTAAGTAAGTAAGTAAGTAAACAATGCGATTCATTCGATTTTTTTTTAAATAGTTCGACATGAATAATCAACGAATTGGCCTTATCACAAATTCTATTTGTGTCGGAAATTTTGTATGAATCCCGAAGAAAAAAATAACATAATCCGATTTTGTACGGTATTTGTACGAAATTTTCCCTTACGAACGAATTTTTAGATTGTTTTTTCGAAATTCGCAAAATTCAGATACGAATGGAATTATTTTTAGATTACATAATTCATTTACTGGAAAACAACTTGCTAAAGAATAAAAAAAACAACACAACTTAATTTTTTCAAATAAAACTGAAATGAAAAAATGACACGAAAGTGTTTTCGGCCACATTTTGTTCCATAAGTCTCATAGTGTCGATTCTCGAATTGCTTTCTGAGTCATATCGTTAGAACACTGATCAGTGACATTAGCATCAGGGAAACTCTCAAAACAAAATGTTTTCGTCAATACTCAAAATTTGGAATGTTCTTTAGTTTTTTGACCAACTTAATTTTAATTCTATTAACGTTTCCACTTAATACCTTGAACCTTGTCAGAAAGCAATACCTATACTTCCCGAAAAAGCTCGAATTACTTACTGTTTTTTAATAGTTGCTATGTGTAGGGTGTAGGGATTTAACTCTAACATTTCAACGATACGCATCAGTCACTTAAATAAGCCCATGAATTCACTCTCTTAAAGCTACCTTCAACCTTTCATGTAATCCTTCATTTTTATTATAACCGCACCGCAATACATCAAAGGACATTTCCAACTATCATCCCAAGTACAAAATGTCACCACGCATTGGCCATCAAAAAAAAAATGTAACAGAAGGCCAACCGCACTTGTTTCCACTTAGTCGCAACAAAAGCAAAACAAGAAACAACCAACCTCTTCTCTATCAGCCAAAAACCCCACCATATTCAACCAAAAGTGTCCAACAGCAGCATCAGCAACAGCCAGCTATCAAAACCACCTCCAACCTCGCAATCAACCCCGTCGGCAACGCACCACACTATGGTACACCACCATAGCAGTCCAGTTCCAGTCCAATGCCATCCAAAAAACAACAACACCAAGAACCAAACAAAACAAAAAACATTACCAGTTCAAGTGTTGCCTTCTCTCTGAAAACACAAAACAAATAAACACAAACAGAACTCCGATCTCCGACATGAAAGAAAAAAAAAAACAAAGTACCACAAGAAGAATCTTCAAAGAAGTAAAACAGATAAAAGAATTGTATTTTTTATCCCTTTTTTCTTCTTCTGCTTCTGCATGACATCAAATCCCAGCGACATCAATGGAAATACTCAACCATCACTAGGGCAAACGAATTCGAATGAGACCAAACAATACACCATACAACAAAAAAACTAGTCCTCAAACAGGCCCTTTCCGCCTTTACCATACTCAAAACTCACACACACACGAGAAATTCACCTCATTCGTATTCATTTGACAACTGAGTGTTTATAAATGTGTGCACACTCATTGCCAAAGGAGGCGGTAGAAATGCTTTTCATTGGTTAATTTGTACTTCAGGCAAAACTAGTTGACAGTTGCTTAGCAACGCCCAGGGTCACACGATATACGATTGCGCTAAGCGAACAATCTTCAACTGTCATGCACCGACTCCATTGCTGATTCTGATCTACTATCTCAGCTATGGCTGAAAAAGAAGAGTACGGCATGAGTTGGAATCGGAGGAAGGGATATTCGAACACACCCCATACCATTAAAATAGAGGGCGCTGGCAAACCAAAAGAACCCCGATGACAGGTAAGAGATTTCACCATCAAGCGAACAGTCAATAGTCATTGCTTGTCGTTTGACGTTTGTGGTGTGTGGCGGAATATACGTTACGTCGTCGTTAATCGTCGCTGATTTATTTTGTTATCGTTAGCGTGTGGCGTCGTGCGTCGTCGTGTTGTTGATTTTTGAACGCATTTTCGCGAATTTAATAAATTCTCGTCAAAATCGGATTACATATTGAATGTGGTGAATTTGTAATAAATTTGCCAAGAGTGACACACGAATAAAGGAATATAACATCTGCTCCCAAAAAAATTCAAGGATTAAGTTTTTGTGCTCACCTCGGAATCAATAATTCGCAGAATACCAAAATTTTGCATCAGTGAAACCTCAGTGTGACCAACATAATAGTAATTAAGAGTCTAATTGTTTTTTGGTATCTATCAAGAAAACAAGTGTTTCCACGTGATTTTCAAAATTCTCACCGAAGTTTCTAAAGCGCCCCTTGGGGCTGTCGCACTGGCGTCCTATTTGGGGGACGGTTATTCCGCCCTCGGTGCACGAGCTCCACCGGTTAAGGATCTAATGGCTTTCGGATCGGTTTTACAACACAACCAACACAATATAGGTAGGTTTATATATCAACGTATGTCTATATCTGATGGTTAACATTTATGTCAAAGGCGATGGGGTTGAGTGTGTACGGCTTGTCCAACTACATTTTATGGGTTGACAGCATTTTTATGTATGTATGTTCACTTCACACTCATGTTCCCAAGAATTAACGCCTGATATTGAAATGTCAGCGAGTGGTGAGGTGAGATTTTGGTTACATTGTGCCCCTTTAAGCTTAATGCAGGCATCCATTATGTTTTTAAAGTGATGACTTTGGTTCTTAGTACATTTGTCAGAAGCAGTTTTAAATCTTGACATTTGCATCATTTTTTTCAAAACCAGTGACAGTTGACAGATCTACAAGTGAAACAGGAATATGCTTCTAACGTAACGTTATTACGTAACCAACGACTAGACAAAAAAGTGAATGCTCCATTTTCGGTTTAGATGTGCTTATCTCGACTTTTTGCTGACCGACCGACGGGTCTCAGAAGTACAGAATTAGCCATTAATGTCCTCCTCTTCACTCTGCCAGACTAAGTCGAAAAGAACTTAGTGTGATCAACATCTGCGGACCAATTGTAAAATCCCATAAAAGCGTGCTGTCAACTATCATAACGCTTTCATATTTTTACCGACGGTAAATGTACCTATGGCGTATTCGAACTAGATGATGTTCTTTTGATACTTGACAATTTAATGACGGTGTGAATATTGAATTGCACTTTTTCAAGCTTTCAAAAGTGTAAGTTAAGGTTTTACATGCAACATTAACATAGGTATCATTTGGCATTTTGTTTGAAAAATATTATTCATACATCTACGCAATAAATAGCCACACACTATTAATTTTTTTTTTTAACTCTATCTATCTACCTAATAATTGTAGAACTTTGCTTTGAATTTATGACTCAACCAAAACCAAAGGCTTTCTTTTGCCGTCGGAGAAAGAAAAAATTGACTGTCATAGCACAGAGTTGTTTATTTTAATTTTTTGTTTGTGGACAGAGAAAAGATTGATTTGTTGGAATAAATAGTGATGATTTCCTTGAAACATCACTGGAGACTTCATCACCAATAAATCCAAAAGCGACAAGTTCTTCCTACAAGTAGGTACCAGATGTACCCAAGGAACCATTGGAGAGCAGCTTTTGAAACAAATTCATTTATTTTGTTGTGAATAATTGGAAGAAGTCATCCAGAATTCTACATAGGCTCGCACAACACAACAAATATGCCAATACCGTGTTCCTTGTTCTTCTATCTTTGTTAATTTGAACTGATTTCGAAACATCTATATCATTCGGTAGTTTATTGCTTTTGACATCCAACAAGCTGGAGTTTTAAAAGACATTTCTTTTTAAGGGAATCCTCCAAAGAAAACAACTCGCGCCTGGAACTCTTGCATCTGAGAATTGTAAAACGTTATCATTATTCGTCCTTGATATCAATTATTATGTCTGTAGAAATTTCATTGGACAAGGCGTAATTTTTTCTTTCGGTGTTGGGTCAAATTTTTGTTTAACCTTTAAAAGATAACATTTTCACACATGATCTCTTCGATGTGATAACGGAATGTCAGCCATAGCACGTCCTTGTAATTTTTTGTGTCCCACTTCTTCTCATATTGACTTAATTAGTCAAAAGTCAAGCACTTAAATTTATAACCGATTCCCCATTCAACGCCTGCCTCAAAAATTGCATTATGCGATATTCTTCCCAATTGGCAATTACAGTGCCAAAAACTTCGGGACTGGAAGAAGTTGATCTATTCGTTTTCCAGAAACCATAATAGGTAGATGATCAACTATATCCTGTATAGTAGTTTGTTATTCCAATGAACTGTTTATAGAACTTATAGGATGAATTCCATTTTTAAATTCTCAGGAATATTTTGACGGTGATGTGCACGATCTTGGCGAATAGAATTAGTAATAACGTTGTAATCTCATGCATCGTGTCCGAGAAGTTTAAGAACGGGTGTCAAAACCAATGCTCCGTTGCGATCACTCAGTTTAGCAAAACCTAGGCAAAATTAATATCAGAACCCGTTGGCAGAAAACTGATACTAATAGCGTTTTTTTGGTAAACTGGAATTGGTACACAGAACTGCCCGATTCCGGATACCATGCGAACATGCAGACACAGTTTTTTAGTTTTTTGGTTGAATATCTGTGTATTTGTGGAACCTTATATGCAGAATTGCAGATGACATGCCATTGTTTTCATTTTCTTTATTCGTAAACATGGGGGGAAGTACGTATGAGCATGAGCAAGTGTGTGCATGTATGCGTGATTCTGTTTTTGATCCCGACATATCCTACTTCAAATTCGGAATCGTTTTTCTGCTCTTTTCAGAAAAAGAACTACATATCATCTTGTGCCAAGTGAACACTCTTCGAAACGGTTCCGGACGACCAAAAAAAAACGTTATAACTTACACAAAATGAAATCTACACTAGTCTGTCTAGATAAATTGTGGACAATTGTGAATAAAAACTAGAACTGGATATTAAATTTTGCACCAAACTTCCAAGGGAGTCTATTTCCGATACAACTGAAATTATATTTTCTATATCGATAGCGACCCCCAATTATAATCGGATTTGGAATAATTTGTTTGCCAATTTTTTTTTCATGAGATGGAACCCTTGCGATTTGGGATGATTTCAAAAGTTAAAAAAATCAGACGCTTCCTAATATGCATATAGTCAGTTGGGGTAATTGGGAACGGATTTTGCAATGTCGAAGTCATCGAAATTAAAAAAAAAAGGAAAATAATTAAAAACAAGCAATTTTAAACTGCTTAAAGTTTAAAACTTATAAAATAATGAGAAGGATTATCTAATCTATCTAATGTCAAAGTCACGTTGTGATTATTATTAAGATCAATACTTTGATGTTTCTATTTCCCCCAATAATGTTCCAATTTACCCCATTTTATTTTGGAATGGGGTAAATGAAAACGCTCTTCTTCTTTCTCTTGCTAGATATAGACTTCGGGATCGGGTGAATGGGCCAGAAATTATACTTCTCTTTTGAGACACGTTCACTTTGACGCTATAATGTAATGCGCCGGTTACACGAAAATTGAAAATATATGACTACTATAATTTTTTAAATTTTAATTCTGATTTAAAAAAAAAAAAATATAAATACCGTTTTCATCTACCCCATGTTCCCATTAACCGCAACTGACCCTAAATATATATATAATAATCAACTTTGCTATATTTCCAATCGACGAAATGTTACCATATTATAATTATTTGAGGAAATGAGGAAAAAAACCTGAGTCATCCCAGGAACTCACTTTTAGGATACTATAGTTCTGTTATTGTTATATATACCACATATCAAGAACTTACAATAATCAAAGTTATAAGTATTACATAAATGTAGACTTTTCTTGTAGAAGAGCGGAAAGACTGTGGTACAAGCACATCTTGTTCATCTGATTTCGGGATGAATGCTTTCAATTGCATTTTCAAACTCAAAATTATCTATCTCGCGTTCAGACACCTAAATATTTGAGATTAAAACATAGGTTTATAATTAAATTAGCAAATTATAGCAAATTATGGGAAAAACTAAAGGTGTGAGAAATGTCTGCTATGGAAAAGCAATGAAAAATATATTAAATAAAGTTGTTGTGTTCAATTCGAGCAACAAACCCTGCATTTTACGTCACCAACAATCATCTTATCATATTTGGAACCATACCAATCAACATAAAATCCAAGATCGTCCAACGCGTTCCGATAACGCCACTGTTTGATAGGAATTTTAGGAAGGTGAGAGTTAATCGACAATAGTTGAAAACTTTTATTGGCCTACGGCATGCATCTGATTTCAACGCCACTCTGTTAATACTTAACTGGACTGGACCGAAGGTTATTTGAAATGGCCACGTGATTTAACTTCATTTTTCACGTGAGGTGTTCTATAGTCGCACGGAATAGGCCGCAAACTAAAAAAGGCTATCAAAGCTAGTTATAGAACCAATACCATCAGTCAAATTCATTCAGAAGCGGTGGACATGTAGACGATGTTATTTAAGACAGGCAATTTTAACGAACACAAAATTGCAAAGATATCCCGATACCGAACATAATATAATAAATTAAATCAAATTAATAACTTCGTTTTAATTAGGTACCTAGTTTTGATTTTTGTTTTCTACTAAAATACAAAACTAAAAAAAATTGGCTTTCCTATACATAATTTGGTTATTTTTCTCCAAAATGATAATGTTTATAACAACGAATTCCTTATCGTTATTATTAAATAAAGCTTCTCAGAAAATAAGTCGACCGATTTTATTTAGATATTTTGAAAATGTTGGTTGGATTTTCAAAAAAGTGTTGAAATAATTTACATTTTTTTTAATGTAAAAAAGTTATCAATTGGTATTAACATAATATTTTATTTTTCATTTGTATTTGCTTTTTCTTATACCTAAGGAAATATGTAGTGTGTAAAACGAAAATAAATAATTCCCTTACTGCGTTTTCAATTTAAAAAAAATTTGTTTTTTTCAGAATTAATGGTCAGTAGATCTTTTTTGATTTTATTTGAAAGAATAATTTTTATCGTGCAGGCTTCCGAATTGGCTCAAGTTCTAGTTTTACTAATTTTACTGTAAACTTTATTTAAACTTAAAAAAAAAACCTTATAAATGCATAATATATAATGGCCATGGACCGGGTGCCCTCTTATACTGGGGCCAGTGAAATTTTGCCCACTTTGTCATTACTGAGTATTTTTTTCATGTCTCATAACAATGATGTGTCCTTAAACTCTATTTTCGTCAACTTTGTTATGTTATAGGTAGAGAATCACTTTAAGACTTTTAAGTAAGCCCCTCTCTTGCTAGAAATTCTTTCACCACATCAACCGGTTTTATTTCATATGATATATATTCTATAGAAGGATAGCAATTCGAAATTGGTTCAGTTTGAAAATACCCAAATACCAAAGTATAGATCTTAAGAATAACAACAAAACTCATTTTCTATAGCGACATCTTTTGAAATTTGAAAAAGACAGAAAGACGGAATAGCCAGACCGAATTTGTTCAATATCTCTATCGTAATGACTTCTTTAATAAAAATCTCGGAACATATTTTTTTTTACGAATGTAAAACTTGCCGCAAGTAGGAAATCGGTGCCGTGTAATAACGTCAAGCGAAATAAGGCCGACTTGAAGAAATTGGCCTTACATCATTTTTTAAAGTGAAGTAAGACCGACTTTTTAAAGTTGGCCTTATTCCGCTTTCCAAAATTGAAATGAAACCAAGTTGGCCTTATTTCAAAGATGATGTGTTTAATGTTTATGTACATATGCTTGTATCTAAAAGAATACTTTTTGATAGGAAAACTTTTTTTTTACAATATTTTTTTTTTTTAATTAGTATTGTTCAGAAAGCAAATAAAAGAATTTAAGAGACAAAATAACAAAATAATAAACTAGTTTTTGAGAAAAGATCATAGTGCTGTTGTTTACAATTTGTCTGCAAATTGTTATCTTTTGGTAAAACAGTTTAAACAAAGTTTAAGGTAGTGGCATGGCTGCAGAACGATTGTGCGTGGATTATACAACATACATATTAGACATGTTATGCTTACATCGTTACTAAAATCGTTTTGATCTTCATTCTATTTTCTCTTAAAATGACATTCCGTCAGTAAAAGTTTTTATGTCTTTTTGGTCATCTGATGTAAGAAGACTATTGTTAAAAAAAACTTTCCCACATTCCGAAACTATGTTTGAAGAAAACAAAAAAAAGAAGTCCTGAATCGATACTGCAAGCAAACTCTTCTTCGGAGAAAGATAGTGAAAAGTTAAAAACTTCGCGCGAAAAAAAGTTTGCAGTAAGCATTAATTAAAATTTTTAAGAATTTGATCAAATAAAAATGATTAAGTATATTTGGATCTTGAAACGAAAAGTACAATAGATACAATTGCTAGCGGGCGGACAAAATTTTTAAAAAATAGAATCAATATGGGTGAGAAAATAAAAAAAAAATTCGCGCTAATTTGTTTATTTTCACAGCCGAAATTGATACTCTTTTGGGCAAAATTTTGTCAGCTTGCTTCGCTCCCAATCAAACCAAATGATCTTGAATGTTCCAAATCATCTTGAGACCCGTTAATGCATTACAAGATATGTAGTAATTGCTCTTCCCAATTAAAAGAAAGTGGCAATTTCGCACGAAATTATTAACTTTTCACTATCTTTCTATCTTTCTAAGAGAAAAAAAATGTTTATATATGTATTGAATTTTGCTATTTTGCTTCATGGAAAAAGAAAGAATTATCAGAAATTACTTTAAGTAACATGCGGGAACTATGCTTAAGGTTCCGTCAATCAAAAAATTGCATGGGACATTGTCGGATAGTTGATTTACTAAGGAAGTAATTTCGAAGGACTAAAAATTGCTTACGAAAAATCAGCTTCCATGTTGAACGGTATAACGTTTAACCATCTTACCGGACGTTACAAACTCAGACATCAGCAAGCAAAGGATTGCAAAGTACGGTACTTAGTAAGGTTTTGTTGTTTTGAGCAAGTCAACTGTTAGAAGTCTTGAAAAATCTTTTTGACTTAAAACTTTAGTTGGCTTGAATTCACTTTCGTAAAGTGAAATAAGACCGATTTGGTTTTATTTCTCAACAAAAGTTGCCCTTATTTCACTTTCTTAAAGCGAAATAGGGCCAACTTTAAATGTCGGTCTCATTTCACTTTGAGAAAATCGTCCTCATTTCGGTTGGCGTTATTATAACACGGCACCTAAAAACCTGTAAAGTGATTTGGACAATTCTTGAACAAAGTTCACCTGACTGAACATGCTCTATAATAAAACTAAGCATTTTAAGAATTTTCGTTCTTAACCAAAAACTATCAACAACAATATCTGTTCCTACTTTTCCTCTGTTCTTCAAAATCCCGGATGTTCAATTCCAATTCCTCGTTCAACACAAGCAAGTCTCTTGCAAGAGAACAGATAAAATCCCCGAACAGCCACTTGTTGCACACACCTACCAGATTTAATTTGAAAATCATTCAATTCTCCATGCATGGAAGTAGATGCGCATATAGTCGATCCTCTTGACAACCATTTCTGGGAGGTACACATCACATGGTACATAAATTACAGCGCTATCAAAGTCCAACGCATTAACCGAAACCCAACAACAACAGCAGCTATGGTCTGCTATCGCATCCCTCAAACTATGCCACACAATAGGCTCTCTAAGCATGGCTTCCCTATTCATTGCGAATATTTTTCCCATCAACTGTTAAACAGTCCTGCAGATCTAAGGACTTAAGACTATAACCGAAGCGCGGCTATGGTCACTCATGCTCCCAATAACAACTCATCCCACAAGGTAACAATAATTTATTATGATATAAATGTTCATGCCCAGACCGATCTATAGATTCCGTCGTCGTCGTCGTCGTCGTCTTGACGTTGCGGTCGGTTTTATACGTATAGAATTTGTTCCAAGTACTAAAGTGATCCGAGTCCAAGAAGACTTCTCTGGAACTCAATAGATACCACATTATACATGTCTTCGACTTGGTCAGAGCAGTAAATTATCATAGATCGTCAGCACTCGAGGAGTAATGATCGTTGGTTGAGGCTGCTGCTGCTGCTGCTGCTTCTGCCAACGTAATATTATGAGGATTTTCGCATTGTGCAATCCATGGATGTGGTTCCATGGAGTTCCTTTGTGCCACAAGGATATTATGGGATTGTAATCTTGCTGCCTACTGCTGCTGTACTTGCGCTGCTCTGTTGCCAGTTCATTTACACGGTTTTCGCTGGTTTGCAATTTGTTCTATTCGCTTTCGCACACACCGACCGACCGCGACCGCACCGAAACCAAAGACAAGATACAAACAAAAAGGAATATAATGGCGGCCATAAAAGTGAATAAATAATTTTCTATGCCCTTTGACTTGAGAACCTCGAGAGATGCGAAAGATGTGCGCAGATGCTTTTTTTTCAACGTTCGCAATGCAAACCCTGTTGCAAGCTTGAAAGTTGTTGTATTAGTTTCATCGGGAGCTCGCGGGACTGGAAAGGAAGACACGAGGCATTTATTTTACTTCGACTTGCATAATAGTAAATAATAATATTCGCTCATAAAAATGAACATGAATAAATAAGCAAAAAAAAAAACAAGTAATAACTTTGAGGTTGAAAAATTACTTTCGTGAGGAGCATTTTTGCAATAGACACTCATGTCTACAACTGCATCGGAGTGTATAGGACCTTAGTCTATGATAATAGAATTTGGTAGCAGTTCTTTAGAAAGAGCAGTAAACACTAGAAGGTGGGGTCATAAATTGCAAAGCTCGTAAATTTATATTTTTTTTAACAAATAAATAAAAACAAGGAAAACTGTGTGTTTTTTGTCTGCCACCGCGAACTGTTTGACTTTGTCAGATCAATCGTTTACACAGGAACTCAGAACTCAAATAACGTTTCATCACATTAACGGTTGCGGGTTGTTAAGCTTGTTGAAAGGTGGGCGGAAAATTACCCTCTTTTATGGGCTGTTTTCAGTCGAAAGGCAGTGAACTTTTAATGGTTGTAAGTGAGTGGAGTTCCTATTAGGGTATTCGGCAAAATTTTCAATAGTTCTCGCGAAAACGATAAATCCGGATTTATGAGATATGAACATCTTTGTTTACAATCGTAAACATTAATGATAATTGCCTTAAAATTCCGAAAAATCAGGGAATAAATTGAGAATTGACAAACTTCATAATAACTCTCACGTCAGAGATTTCGGAAAAATCCTTACCCACTTTGAAAATTCAGTCAAAACGTTTTTCAGTAACTCTTTTAGAAGGTTTGTTCTTGACACGAGTTTTAGACAAGGGTCTTGTTGGTGAGCTCTTGCTCTAGTTGCCGTGATATTTCAATGGCATTGAAGAAATTTCTACATTTGCTCTTTCTAATTTTTAAATGTAACATTAATTCATCGAGCGTTTGAAACATATATTTTTAATGAAAACCAAGCCGATGCGATATTTCTCATCAAAAAGGAAATAAAAATAAAAACAAATGAGATGCAACAAAATGATTGACACTTTTCATCTCCTTTGATCAACAGAAACTTCTGAAAACTCTTCAATCATATTTGAAGCACAAACGCCGCCGCTGCACATCACCGACTTCACATTAGTTCTCCAACCTTCATAATCTTGTCACCTATTTCTAGATGACTAATTATAGAATTTACACCTTCTTCTCAAGAAGTAAGACAACGCGTTTGACTGAACCACTCCGACTTCTGTGTGAAATTGCATCTGGCGTGAACAAAGTGTCATATTACACAATTTCAACTTCAAACTGTCATTTGTACAAATGATTTTTTTTTTTTTGTTTCATCCAATCGTCTTTTTAGTTTATCACTTTTGGGTTAAGAGGTTACACAGAATGCGGACACAAATTTTCACACCAAAGTCGAGGAGGCCCTGATGTGAGGAATCCCAATTCCCGGACAAATTATAATTTATTTCAAATTATCACACAAGAGTGTCTCTCTCAGTTTTCGATATTGCATCAATACACAGATGTTTAAGTTCTCTACGCAGCAGCAGTTGTATTAGGAACACCTTCTGACCTTTTTTTCGGCCTCGAACATCGTATAGAAGGCACAGCACAGTTCGTGGTCAACTTCAATTTTTCGAATATTACACGCGTCATTATTTTGACCTCCATTCTTGTAGATTCTTTTATAGAATGACCGTGCCTAAACCAATTTGTCTCGGTCATCTGGACGACTGGCTGCTGCAAGTATGATTGCCACTTTGATGAAATTCATTCCTTCTCGTTCTTTCAATTTAAAAAATTAACTAGAAGCAAAGTTCACTATTTGCGTTAGAACACTTTGGTTATAATCTGGCTAACTGATTATAAAGAAGAACAAGACGATTTGTAGCTCCAATGACAGGCAGTTAGAAGTTGCAATTTTCCTTAGTTGGCAATCATAACTGTATGATGCATCGAATACCGCATCGAAAACCAAATTCCCCCTCAATTTGTCCTCGTCGGTCGTGTGTCGTCGGTCGGTCAGCACCAGACCAAACAAAAACTCCTTTATGTCACTTGAATATTAAATCTGTGGCCGCATGGGAAAGGTAAGGGTAATCCTTTAGCGCAGGCTCCAACTCGGCTGCCTAATTAATTAGTCACTAATTCACTTTTCCCTCCTTTTCACTCTATATTTTACAAGCAATATTGTATTGTTGTTGTTGTTGTGTCATTGTGCGTTTCTTTTATTTATTTATTTTTTTTTTTTCAAATTTTACGCGCCATCATATTATGTAGGTAAGGCTCAAGCAATAACACGTTCCACAATTCCTTAAGCCGGACACACATTGAAAGCGAACAAAAAAACAAAATAAATAGGTACACAACACGAGGGAGAAAAGTCCCATAAAAATTTATGAAAAATTGACAACGAATCGGCGGGGAGTTTTTATTAATAAGACGCGCGGCGGTATTCTTTAAGCCTAAATCATTAAATGGTATTGGTATAAACTCGGCCTCTCTATACAGCGTCTTTCAAACGCCAGACCGCGCCACACCGACACCGGCCGATACACATAATATTTGAGGGCTGAGATACAAACTTTTAAGTACCATAAACAGCTCAATAAAATATTTGATTCGTGATTAGCCATAAAGATTGTCATCTGGTAATTTATAAAATCTTTTTTTCCTTTTTTTTTGGATACAAACAATTTTATTGGAGAACGCTCGATCGGTGAGTTGTTAAA
This sequence comes from Sphaerophoria rueppellii, assembly GCA_920937365.1. Lineage (NCBI taxonomy): Eukaryota > Metazoa > Arthropoda > Insecta > Diptera > Syrphidae > Sphaerophoria > Sphaerophoria rueppellii. The sequence continues at coordinate 35,857,506 of CAKKXW010000001.1, read as the reverse complement.
TTAAACGTTTGTTGGTTTTGGGCAATAAAAGGTTTTGGGTTCTGCTCGGTTTGATTCATTCTCAATTTGTTTACTTTGATTTACTAATTTATTAGCTTTGACTTGTTTCGACTTTGTTTAAAGCTGATTTGATTGGAAATCGGAAATGATAAAATTGAGCTCGTAAAATATAAGACAAGTAGTAATTAAATAGGGGTAGTTAAACCGAATACCAATCGGTAGGCGAGTCGAGTAGGAGCCATGAGATTAATAAGGCTAATTTATGATGGGTGAGATTTATAGGTATCGCTACTTTCGCTTTTATTTTTATTTGATATTCATGTGAGGTTTAGGTAATTTGATAGTTAAGTGTGGAGTAACGAGTAACATTAAATTGAATAAAATATGTTGTCATTCAGGATGTTTGATTACAGACGTTTAAAATAGATTTCCTTAACTGTCAAAAAAGGAAATGTTGTTTCTGTGGTTTGAGGCAGAAAATTTGAAATATTGTTGATAGATAAAAACCTTGACATTTTAAGACTTCACAGAACAGAATAGATACCTATAGAAGGTCCAAAGTGAATTATTCTTTCTACTGTGACAAAAATTAGAAAAGTGCGTGAAAAAGTAGGTTCTGGTTCCGGTATTATCAGTTTTCCGACAACCAAGACCCAAAAATATGTCTATGATTTTGTAGGTTTTTTTCTGTTCCTATTAGAAATTGCTAAGCAACAAGGTTTTGTAGGCGCAGTGTCATAATCATAAAGTCCGTAAGTCTAATCGATTGAATTTCCGTAAAGAGGACTTTTCTCATGGAATTGTGACCCCAGCCTACGGTGAGTGAAATCGATTTTTTTTTTTTTGCTTATTCCGAGTGGTGTAGAGAAATAACTCCACGGGAACTAACTATACTGAGGGATTTAGTTTCCTCCAAGTGAGGAAAAATTAAAATTAATATTCAACGAGCAGTTCAAACAGCAAGCAAATCAATAAACAATTTAATTTTGTGCCTCTCTTGCAGGCATATTGTGACAAAGAAAGCGAAATATTTTTTCTTAATTCTATTTTGTATCATGATAGGTTCAAAGTTATTGTTTTTTTAGTCTAGTTCATGAAAGAAAAAAAAATTATTAATTTTTGCCATATCTATTAAAATTTTTTTTCTAAGAACTTATGGCTCTTTTTTTTTTGCTGACTTTTGACTCACTTACGTGGGTTATAAGTTCATACTCGATTTATGAAGTGTTGACCACCTAAGTGGGTCAAAAGTCCTTTACGGACTTATGACACTGCGCCGGTTTTGTACAGTGCTAACTCTTACAATTTATATTTACTTGTAGTTATATTGTAGAATAATGTAGTTTTAAGGCTTAGTGCATCCGCAGGAAACCACATACTGAATGAATGAACTAATGAGTGAGAATCAGATAAAATCAGCGAGACTTTTCAATCCGCGTCGAAACTTGCCGAAGACTCATTTAAAGTAAAAATTAAGAACTGAAAGAATGTCTTTGAAATAAACATGTTCCAGTCTAAGGATTCTCTTATTGCAGCCTATTTGAAGTTGTCTACGATCTGATCAAGGCCGACGAAGCCATTCTAGGCTCCTTCCCTTCTCCCAGAATTGAGCCCTTGAATAAAATGCATATTATGTGAGAACAGAGTATATATCGTCGTCAATCCTATCAATGGTCGTAAAGACAACTGACAACTATTATACAATGGTTATACAATATACATGGTACATAGATTTATTAACATGTCCATAGGTAAAGGTGGAAAATTCGTTGTTAAGCTAGAAAAAGTTCTTGCCTTTGAAAATTAGAAATAGCGTAACGGGTACAATGGTTGGCATCCCCATTTTTGTACTAAGTAATTATTATTGGCACTAATAAAGTTAAGAATTTACGAAAAACTACTATGTCTAGGAACTAAAAATCATATTTTTTCATAAGATGTATCAATTTTCTGCAATTCTGCATTTTTATGAAGAATTATTTCAATGTCATTTTATTTGTATCGTGAAAAGTAAAGTCGGTCTTTATTCGTGAAAAAAAAAGAAATACAGTGTTCCTGCTAAGGAGACTAAATTGGTAAATGTCCGGTTTTCAATTTTTTTTAGTTTTTGGATGAATTTTTATTTTTTTAAAATAAAGCAATATAAAATATAAAATATTTTTAATTGTTTTTTTTTTTTTGTAAGAAAAAAATGTTAAAACAGGGGTGCCAGTAATTATAATTGGTCCCATATAAAGTTGTGGTTTAATCATTGACAGAGGGATGCCAATAATTCGTGCTTCGGGACATCAGTCATTGGCACTGCCAATAATTGTATTTTAGAGTCTGTCAATAGTTGTACCCCGTATCAGTTATAAATTTCAGTTTGGGAATATGGGGCAAAAAGGCACAATTATGGAGAAGAAAACAATCACCAAGCTTTAATAAGTGAATAATATTGTATTCATTTTAATTTTCAACTTCTCAGAGGAATGTATTTTTAAGGGCATATTATTTCCATGTCCCCCGAAAACGAATCAACTCTTTTTTACCGGGAGCCACCCATGGTACTGGACTTGATTAATTTTATCATCTAAATCAGTTTAGTGGTTATTTAAAAGGAATGAAAAAAAAACTTAAAAATAAACCTTTCTAACAAAATTTGAGATGAGGAAAAATCCATTTTTAGGTTTTAGTTATAAATAACCATTTTTTGAGCACTGGTTTTTGTTGTATGTATTCCTGTTCCATAAGGCTATACGGACTCAAACACATTTACAAATATTTCTCATATTTGCAATCACATTTTCCTGCGTGAGGATGTGTAAGACAGTAAAAACAATAGATCTCAAAAATGATGTTATTATGATATTCGTTCTCCATGATTCTCATCGTTTTGAGTCTCATTTAAATGAATTCTAAAACCAAAATTGAGTGATACACTTTGACCGTTCCTGGTAGTATAAATTAAATGGTTATGCGCGGAAAAACAGTAGACAACTTATTTGTTTCTTGTATTCATGATTTTGGGATTTCTTGATTTTGACTTTGCGAAATTTCGATTAAAACTGTTTCTTCATTTATTAATATGGCCAATATACGTCAACATTAATGTTCAAATGTTATAATACAACTGATTTGTTCTTTTGAAACATCAGATTTTCCTTAATCTACTTTGCTTTTTCTCTGGAAAAAACAAGAGCAATGTTGGTTACAAAAGCCTCAATCGTAGTTATTCCTGAAGACCTTAGAATTTACATATCTCCGGAAAAAAGTCCAAATGTGTATTGTGTAAGGGCCTTTTGAAGATCAAACCCATTAAAAACCTCATTTTAAATACACTTAAGATTATTTCAATAGTTTGAATCGACCGACAGCTTTTGTTGAAATCTTCCATTCTTCATTAATGCAGACACCGACCGAAAATCAATCGATTAATCCGCTGCTATCAGGATCCATCCGAATTCCGGGACGATAAGTGGCCTATAGAGTGGATGTTTAGTTACTCGAGAGAGGACATAACTACCCAATTGGCAATTATACCTGCTGATTTAAAAAATCATTTTAGATTAGGTTAGGTTAAAGGGCTGACAGTTGATGTAGTTATCGTCACCCTTAGATCAATACAGATCCATTGTGATAACCCATTGTGAAACCTATGTTTTCAGTTAATCAAGGCATTGACAAAGTTCAAAATATAAGTATCTGGAGTACTAGAGAGTTCTTCTAAGTCCCCGAAGAAATAATTTCCGAACAATTTCTTCCTTTAGTGGTAAAGTGAAGGGCACGTAAAGTGCGAAGTTCTCCTCGTCGCCGCATACTCTGCATAGATCATCTGAACTGATTCTCATCTTTTTCTATTGATATCCTAACAGATTATGTACGGTGCTTATAAGAGATTGAAGTGATATCTCGTATAATTGGCATAATTCTTTCCGCTCCTCTTTTGTTAAAACAGGGCCAGATCTTTCTTTTAGTCCCACAGGTGTCAAAAAGGCTCCACCTTTTCATTGGCCTGAACAGTTAGATAATTTTGAGATTTCCTGCTTTAAATAACAGGTTGAGGTGTTTACTAGCTGAGCTTGGCCTACGTCAAGTGTTGATCCTAATCTTGCTTATTTATCGGATATCTCGTTGCCTGGGACCCTACAGAGTATTTTTCGCCAAGAACCTTAAGCTTTTCCTAGCAGCATTTTTGTATGGACTCTAATTTTTTAAGACATCGGAATTTTCAATGCATTAACTAATCGATTTTCAATACATTAATATATCGATTTTGAATAAGATCCAGTTTTTGCTTTTATACTATAATGTTAAGAAAACGAACATTGCAGCCACGTGGAAAAGTTTCCAACAGGTTACCTTTGAAGGCATAAAGATAAGTTTATGTTTAATCAAACCAGACAATACCCGAGATAGCCGATCATTTCAGCCACCTTGAAAGTAAACAAAAACCAACAAAACAACTCTGTAAACAACATGCCTCCAAAGACAAAATAAAGAAATATATTTGTCAATACTTTTGATATCTTATTTTGAAGTAGCAAAGCAATGTCATTATCTCCCATCGATAAAATCACAGACTTGAAGCTTAGCTCCGTTCACAAGAAAATATAAGGTACTAGCTGTTTTCTTATCAGTGCCATTGGTGGTATACAACTTTTATTTTTTATTCGGATTCAGATGTTGAAATGCCGCCGCAATGCAGATTGACGAAACACTTTGTCTTTCGACTAGCAACAGACTTTAATACTTTTTTGTATGTGTTGAAGGCTCTTTGATTCCGATAATCAAGGTGCACACAAGTGCTGTAAGTTAAACATTTCGGAACTGGGTCATGTTCGATCTCCAAACTCCAAAGTGAACAACGCTTTAAAAAAAAAAAAAAAGAGTAAAGAAGATTTGTAGCTTGTGATTAGCCGCTGCTCATGTGTCGAACGCAGATGGTATCTTTGAAGTAAAAAAGAAACACATATCTGCCGACCTACGATAATATTTTTTTTCTTCCAATGGGATTTTTTTTAATTCGTAAATAAAACAGAAAAAAAACTTATCTAGATCGTGAAATCTTTCGAGTGCTGTTCGATAGATATGTGGGTACTTTTTTTTAATGTTAAATAAGATAACGTACCAGTGCCTACTAAAAAGTTACAAGCAAAAGCAACTTCGATTTGTTTACCCATCCAAGTTGGAACGCATATATGTAGGTATAGGTACATAATCATAGGTTCATGTTTTCAGTCATTGGAGTACTTGTGACAGCCATAAATCAATATTGGCCAAATCACCGTCAATTTATTTTATGTATGAACGTCGTATCTCAATAAAAAACGCACTTCAAATGTGTCCATTAAAGTAATCTTTTTATGACTATCTTGAAGGCTTTTGACAGTTTTGATGTCTCTCAAAACTCAACAACTTGGAAATATGTCTGACATGTTTCGCTCCTAGAGTGGAGTTGTTTTTGTTCAACAATTTCAATAAGCAACTAAAAGCACTTGAGCAAAGTTTTTATTAATTTGCTATTGATGTTTTTTTGCAAAGAAATCAAATCTCTAAGTAGATTCAAGATTGGTTTATTTAATTTCATAGAGATTGTCGGTTAAATGCATTTTAAGTAAAAGTGCATTTAAATCCTTTTAATGGCGTTAAGTCTTGTTAATACTTACACATAGGTTTAATGTTGTCAGACTTGTTTTTTTATGTTGATAAAAAAAAGCATTTAAATGAATGAAATCTTAAATTAGACTCAGACTTGTTTTAGGTTTTTGTACTAAGAAACGTTGAAAGTTTAGGTCTTTCGACATAAAAAGATTCAATTTTCAGTGTAGGGATGTTTTGGCTATTTTACCTCTTAGCACTTACACTGATCTGTTTTTGTACCTACAGTCATGTTAGTTCCATTTGAAAATGGTTCAGTCGTTATTTCATTGCTGTTTAATCTATCATATCTCAGCTATAATCACAGGCCTATCATTACTTGGAAGGAACTAGCCACACGATGTGGCTAGTATGGTGAATATTAGCCCTTGGATCCGTTTCCAGCGGCCGCTACATAGAAGCTATATGAGATATAAAAGGTGTGCTTCTACTCGACTCATAGCTTTTTCGTAGTCAAAAAAATGTTTAATATGTGATTTGAAGAAACTTTAGACGTATTTAGTCATTGATATAGATTTGCGTTAGGAAGAATCAGTAATTGTTTGATTTTTCTGTGCTTGTACAGCTTTATTTATTAGATTTCACTAAAACTCGTTTCAAACTCGGAATAGTGGAAACGAGTACAAGCACTTATACCGCCTTTACGCAACGTCAAACTAATCCTTATTTATAAAATATTTTCCTACTCGTTTTAGTTGTACCTACCCTTCTTATGTCAAATTTTGAACTATAAAATTGACCAATATAAAACTCTGGTTATTGTAAAAGTAAGCAATTCTGATACCTTTGTACATTTACTGTCAAATAAATATACTTGTACGGGAGCCGGGTGCTCGATCCCACTCTACATGTCGTCCCGGAACGAAATGTTGAAAAACCATTTGTGGGTGTCTGCGGTAACTCCAAACCGCCGCCGACTTGCCTGATTTTAAGCGGTGCGATATCATCAATGCACAAATCGACAAAAATATGTTTTTAACTGCCCATTCCAAAAACTTGCCACCCCTTATTCGGGCCAAAGCCTCTGGCAAGTCGCTTTGAATTGCGCAAAATTCGTTGAAAATATGTCCCATCGCGACCTGCCTTGAAATGGCGTGAACTTGCGACCGCTTATCTTGTGCAAATCTAAACTTGCCGGCATTCAATGTTGGCGCGCGAATTACCAGAGAAACGAAATAAAATAATAATAAAAAAATTCAATTAATTTGTCTTTATTTCTTCAATATTTCTCCAAGACTGCCTAGTATTTATATTTTGCTTGAAAAATTCTATTTTAAGTTTTTGTTGCTCCTGCCTCATTTTCGAAAAAAAAAAAGGTCCAATGACCCCGCCGGACCATAAACCGCAGCAAACAGTCATACGTTGGGGATGGAGAGGCTTTTCAACAATACTTACTCAAGGTGGCGCTACTGTCCGTTGTGGACTCGGGCCTCAATCAACAGTCTCCGCCAGCTAGCTCGGTCCTTAGGTCGTCTCCAGTTTTGCACTCCAAGTTGATTGAGGTCCTCTTCCACTTGAGTGCGCCACCTGAGTCGCGGTCTTCCTCTCCTCCTACGTCCCTCGGGAATAGTGTCGAAGGCTTTCCGGGCCGGAGCATTGGTGTCCATTCGCTCTAAATGACCGAGCCATCTGAGTCTCTGGACCTTGACCCTCTGGCTAGGTCCATGTCGTTGTACAACCCGTAAAGTTCGCTGTTGTATCTTCTTCGCCATTCCCCTTCAATGCACACGGGGCCAAAGATGACCCGAAGAACTTTCCTCTCGAAACAGCCTAAGGCACTTTCATCCGATTTTGTCAGGGTCCATGCTTCTGCACCATACAGCAGGACTGGGATGATGATGTGTTGTACAGTTTTACCTTAGTTGCTCGAGAGAGGGCTTTTCCACTCAATTGCTTTCTTAGCCCAAGGAAACAGCGATTAGCAAGAGTTATTCTTCGTCTGATCTCGGCGCTGGTGTTATTGCCCGTGTTTATAGCGGAGCCTAGGTAGACAAACTCCTCTACTACCTCGAAGTTATACGCGTCTATTGTGACGTTCTGCCCGAGCCGTCGGTGTTGGGTGTCCTTCCTCGAAGACAGCATATACTTCGTTTTTCCCTCATTTACCGCTAAACCCATTTTTGCCGCTTCTGTCTCAATTCTCACAAAGGCGCCATTGACATCACGCTGTGTTCTTCCCATTATATCAATATCATCGGCGTACGCGAGAAGTTGAACAGATTTTTGGAAGATAGTGCCTCTGGTGTTGACGTTGGAGTTCTGCACTATCTTCTCAAGAACGATGTTAAAGAAATCGCATGACAGTGCATCGCCTTGTCTGAATCCTTTTTTGACGTCGAAAGATTCCGTAAGCTCGTTGCCAACCTTGATGGAGCAGCGTGAATTCTCCATCGTCATTTTGCACAAGCGAACGAGCTTGGCAGGGACGCCAAAACTAGACATAGCTTTGTACAGTTCGTCTCTGTAGATGCTGTCATACGCGGCCTTAAAATCGATGAAAAGGTGGTGGGTATCGATTTGGAGTTCATAGGTCTTTTCCAGGATCTGCCGCAACGTGAAAATTTGGTCGATGGTTGACTTTCCTGGCCTGAAGCCACATTGATAAGGACCAATCAGATTGTTGACGAAAGGCTTCAGACGTTCACATATTACGGCAGAGAGGATCTTGTAGGCGATGTTTAGTAGACTTATTCCTCTATAGTTGGCGCAGTTTAGAGGATCTCCCTTTTTCAGGATCGGGCAAACAATGCTGAGGTTCCATTCATCGGGCATGCATTCCTCTGACCATATCTTACAGATGATTTGGTGCATGCTCCTATCTAGCTCGTCGCCTGCTGCTTTGAACAACTCAGCAGCTAGTCCATCTGCTCCAGCGGCTTTGTTGGATTTCAGCCGTGATATTGCGGTTTTCACTTCGTCTAGGTCGGGTTCACGAAATTGTTGGCTATCATCGTGTCCGATGAAAGGCTCCTGTCTGACGGAGGTGTTTTGTTCGTCGTCACCGTTTTCAACAATAACTCTTGCGTTTTCCGAGCCTCAGATGCGACAGTTTTGCTTGTTAATGTAGACTCCGAGGTGGAAATGGGCCGGATCATTTTCGTGCATTTCAAGGACAGAATCAGCAAGGACACGACGTTGTTGATGATCAGCCGGCTTGAGTTCTTGTGTTAACTGAACTTTATATAAGCCTTAAGACCCAAGTCTTTATGCAAAATACGGTGTAATGACGTTTGTAGAATGCCTAATTCCAAAGAACGACGAGGAATGAACAAACCTTGGTTTTCTTCAACACTTTGGGCTACAACAGCAATATTCTCAGTTGTTCATGAGCGACGTGCACGGGTTTGATTCTTCACATCACTTACTTGTCCCATCAGTTCGAATTTGTACACCAATTTCTGTATTGCGGTCGGACAAGGTGCTTCATGACGACAAAATGTTTTGTTTTTACGAACCGTCTCTGCCAAATTTTCACCATTTTTATAGTGAATTTTAATAATTTCAATGCGTTGTTGAAGCGTTCGTCGTTCCATTTTTATTAATGGCGTAGTTTTTACTTGTCAAATGTCAAAAAATGATAGCTTCAAAAGTGACGGCTACCGAAATAGCGGGCTATTCAAAATGACACCTCTTAATAAATAAGATCAAAATCTAGCTTTTTTGAATTGGACAATATTCATATTGATACCAGTAAAACTTAGTAAGGAACGGAAGAATATTTGCAAACCATTTTAAAAACTATGAATGTACGTTCTGAAAATTTAACATTAACTGCCACATTTGGGGCAAATGCTATTGCCAGACGATTGCAAATTTGACAAAACATTTAAATACTAAAACGGACTTAAACCTCCAGTTTAAGCTTATTCCGACTCGAAAACTGTTTTTTTTTATTAATAAGCTATTTGTTATTAAAGTATTCGGAGTAACTTTATTCTGCCCCTAAATCTCGTTTATAAATAAGTCTGGTAAAATGTAGGCAGTATCGATATCACTAAAGTCGGTACTGGTCGTTTCAGCCAAATGAAATGCTCTTTTCACATTTATCTAAGCATTAAAATTTGGAATCCAAAAACGAAGCAAATCTAAAAATAATGATCTGTAAACGATGCTATTAACATTTACTCATATTTTGAGTTTTAAAAAAAATGGTATCCTTTGCTACTGTAACCTCTAATCAAGTTTGCAATTTTATCAGTTGCGATCATCTTTGTGCCTTAACTTGTCGGTCGATTCCAGCATTATTGCAACCGTTGTTGGATATACAAGATACAAAACATATACAACTCGTATATACGTCATATAAGCCAAGAAAAATCATTCTTAGTAACACCCCTATTTGAAAAATTTCTTTGCTGCTTCTGCAGATTGCTTTATGTCCCCCAAGAGAGACAGGAGACAGGCAGCCGAGCCGGCCGAATGGAACGAAACAGAAGTACAACTTATCTTTTATACACAGATGGTAGATTGAAAATGGCTGCCTTGTCAGACAGCAGCGCATATGAAATCCGCCTCCTTTTTGGCCGCAAAATAGCCACTGTCAAGTTGAAGTCGGGCCAAGTCAAGCGAAAATACAACAAAAAAAGGCAATACACAATTCTGGAGTTTGTTCCCTTGGTGATTCAATCCATTCTTCGCTTATCCATGGCGAATTATTCCCGATATACCTTTCTATATAGAAGAGGGTATGTATAGCCGATGAACACAGTACTGGCACCAGCACAGGAGGCAACCAAAACGTCTAACCAAACCACGACACAACTATGACGTGCTCTTACCGAAAGTACTAAAAAAAAGAAGTCAAACTAAGGCTGAATCCATAGGCGATGCAGGAACAATCGAACCACCAACCAGCCATCACGTTTCCCGTCTTTTCACGGTTACAACCGGGTTAAACTTCAACTACTTGGGTTTTTCTTGTGCCGTACATTTGCCCACTCTCCCTTATCCATCAATCGTTCTCTGCTTCATTTCGTTTCTGCGGTCTTGGTCTTTTGGCACACAACAACCAGCAGAACCCATCTAACAAAAAAGAAAAGATACAGTCTGTACCTACCTATCTCGAATTCATTTTTCTTGATTTTTTTTTTTGCTTTTGGTCTCGAGTACGTGCAATGCATAAAACAAATTGCAAACCTACACACAGAACTAGTCATAAACGAAAGGAAGGAACAACAACAGCAAATAAAAAAAAAAAACTATCTAGCTACTTCAGGAAAAAACAAAGTATTAAAGATGGATCCATGATTTGGACATCAGATATCTTTGGTTCAATCTTTGGAGCTCGCTGTGTCTTGGCCATATTGAAGATTGAACTATGAGAGGGTATATCTGAATCTTTGGCTTTTTGTCCGCTTTGTAGACGACGCACAAGCACGACTATCATGGTGGTTCTCTGTGGAGCTGTGGAGCACTTTATCATTGCAGTCACGTTCATGCATCTGCTTCGGCAGCGAAAAGCAAAAAAGGAGGTGGAACAAGGTATGGAAATGCCATGAATTCTGACCGGAATAAATGGAGGCACATTGGAGATGTAAGCAGAAAAAAAAACATCATCCCATTAACTTCGATGTACCTATCTATATATCTACTATCCAATGGCAATGGGGTGCGAGTAGAGATAGGGAACTTTATCGAGCACCACGAGATAGATAATTTGTGGTACATGTATAGATATGGTTGTGTACAATATAGATTAAAGATTGCAGAATTCAGAAGCGAAAAAGATAGTGTACACACTCAAATAGATACAGTTACGGTTCTGGGTTCTGCTTCTGAGATCCTGAACTTTGGTTGAACCAGAAAATGTATGTAGATTGCTGATAGATAAACGAATGTATGCTTAAATTATGATTTCCATTAATTAGTTTTCGTTCTGTTAACATTTGTACCTACTCACTTTTTTATGACAATGGAGCTCGGATATAACTTCATTTTGTTTTTTCTTTGACGAAAACTACATATCTTACTCTAATGGATTTAATTTGATTTATGAAATATACTTTTGTTGTCATTTTCACGTTTATGAATCACTTATGATTCAAACCACTTGTTTCTCGATGAACGGCAACGGAACGGCATTCTCAATAAATCATATTTGATTCATGAAATATATTCTACTGTCATTTTCACGCGTATGAATCACATATGATGCAAACAACTTTTTTTTGATTAACTGTACCTATTCATCTCTACTGAATCAATTGTGATTCATGAATTATATTCTTAATGTAAGTTTCATGTAGGTATATGAATCACATATGATACAAACCAATTTTGAAACAACAGTCAACAACAAACTGATTCATCACAATTCTGACTTGTGAATCATATTTGATACATTATATTTTTAGTTCTTAGTTATGAGAGCCCGTGAATCATTATTGAAACAAGAACGAAATAGTTTCGAAAACATGATCTCATAGTAAAATTTAAATATAAATTTGAAGGTTATATTATGATGCAGTAAGAAACTACAGTTTACTATCTCTAAGCCGATTCTCAGGAATAATCAAATTGGTTCGAGTTTTGAGGCGTGTTCGAGTGTGAATGGGTTTCGACTAAGTTAGATTTGACTTAGACAGGGTCTTCTGTAGTTGCAAAGAATTTAAAGTATTGTTTCGGCTACAAACATGAAGATTCTTAGAAAACTGAAGTACAGTCCTTACCCCCTTACCCCTCAAGGTGCTACATGGAACATGTTCCATGTATTGAAACGTTTCACATTTTTACTTCCGGCGCTACACTGCGTTTACTCTCGAGTAACAGCTTCTCAAATAACACTGTGCGACTGTGCTTGAAAATAGCTCGAAATCTGAAACTACCACAATTCTTATCTCTGCCAAAATATTTTCCCAGCAATGTTGCCTATTAAACACCAAAAAAATAAAATTAAGTTCTATTGTCAACCACGACAGATATCTATCTTATCAACTTGAACCAAATGCTCTAACGACCATCAAGTTCTGTCGAAAAAGTTAGGGTGACAGGCCAATTCACCCCAAATACGATTTTCTTATCAAAATTCCAGATCAACCCTCGGCTCGTTCTTAAAGCCTCACCCTCGTTCGTCGTGCACAAATTTCTTATCAGTTCAATAGCTCATTCATCTCTGGACCCGGGACCAACTGCGAAATTCTTTTCGACGCTTGATGCTGCCAAACAAATGTCACATCGCGCATCGTTGGCGAACGTCGACACCGATCATTCAAATGCCACATTAAACGAGTAAAAAAACCAACGAATGTAACGTTCATCGTATAACACCAAAAACCGAAGACTTAAGCTTTTCAACGTCATCGAGAACAGCAGTCGTCCGTTGAGCTGTGTTTCTCAGATCAGAAGCAAAAATGAGCACATAAAATGCACTGTAGCAGCAAGTCCATCAGAGCCCAAGTTGGGTTCTGTGTATCGTTGTTTCCCAAAGCATTCATGTCGACAGATAAGGATTTTCAGTTAATCCCCTTTTGCGTTCGTTCTCACATTGTGTCAAAAAATAAAGAAAAAAAAAATTAAACACCCATAACATACACATTAAGTCTTAAATCCAGCGGCTTTTGCGGGGGAAATTCTCTCATCGACACTTTAGACCGTAGGTGGAGAACGAGGACGGCATTCATCTGGCGTTGAGGTGAACATCGTATATAGAGAATTTGTGAACAAGTGATGCAGTGACCGATGATTGCATGTGTACTGAACACACCCATGGAATATATTTTGTGTAAGCTATGACAAGCTAAACCGAAAATAGAGGTTCCATACGGATAGCAGATACATATAGAAAACCAGTTTGGCTGACTTGGTTGGGTTGATGCGGATTTGACGAGGGGACAGCTTTTGCCAAGCAACTTTGATCACCTGTGATGGGTGGGTCGAATGGTACAGACCAGGTCAATCGATTAGGGACAGTTTTTTTTCGTTTCTGATAAACAAGAGTTTTGCGCTTCAGCACAAAGCTTTTTTATAACTTTTTAATTTAAGCTGGAAGCTCAAAAGAATTACAAATTTGACTTAACTCACAGACCAGGACTGTTAAGCACTGTCTTAGACTTTGTTCGTGAGATTTTTCGTGTATATTTATGCATACACGATATTGTTTACTCTCGTTGAATTGTTCAAATAGTTGTTTTATTTACTTATTTTGACATTTTTATTAATTTTATTTATCATTTATTGCAAAACTACAAATGCTATATGGCTTAAAATGTTAAGTGATGACGTACAATGCTCATGAAACAGTGTTAACACCTATAACTTGATTCTAACAGCACATGCCATTGAGTTATGGCTTTGTAAAGTGTAGACGCTTGAATAATTGACAATACAAGTATAGAAGTAAATATACCTAATATAAATTTTAAGGTTTATTTTAGTCAAGGTAAAATTCTGTCGTTAAAAAAAGCTTCGTAACAACTGTTACGGACAGTCCCTTCAGTTTCACTTTATGTACCTACACTTGTCTCAATAATTTCAGCTCATACCCATATCAGCTATGTTTTTTTATCATTGACTTCAAATTTGAAAATTAGAGGTTTGAGCAAAAAGTCATATCCCAATTTTTTTATTTTTGTTTTAAGATCAAAATTTAGGGTAGCCACCATACGATTTTTTGGCCAAAAACCAAAACATTTTTTTTTCTCCAAAACGGCCCGATAGATTTTTTTTAAACTTTCTTGAGTTTAATTTTTTTAAACATTCATGTATTTTATGTAAAAAAAAAAATTTTGTATTGCTCCAAAACGGTACCTCCCATAGAACCGTTTTTTTGTTATTAGATTTTCTCGAAAACTGAAAGTCCGATCAGCGTAAGTTTTTTTTTTGAAAGTACGTATATATTGTTTAAATAATATTTTGTTTTTCAAAAAAATTTCAAATTTTTTTTTTGGATTTTTAAAAAAATATTTTTAACTTTTTTTTTCAAAATTCTGTATCTCAAAAACGGATCAATTTTAAGATCCAAATTGGAGTATAATATGTATACTTACATGGTCTTAAGAACTGCATACTCAAATTAATTTAAAACTTTTTTGAAAAATTTTATATATAAAAAAATAATTTAAAAAAAAACCGGTCCGACGATTTTCCAAAAAAAAAATTCAATAAATCAATAATATGGTTTGAATTTGTTTGGAATTTAAATTTTTGGAATGAAATGTTTTTACGAGGTTCATTTTCAAATTTTAATTTCTTAATGAATTCTAATTATTTTTATATATTGAGTTTTTTTTTTGTGAGTTACGTGTAAGCTGTAAGTAAGAGTGTAATCAGGAATTGCTTATAGTATATCTCTTATTTTAACACTACTTTTTGCAATTTAAGTAATCATAAATATTTAGTTTTAGCATGCAGGAGCAAGTTCGTCGACCAGTCGTGCACATTTTTTTATTAAAAAAAAAAAAAAAAACATTTTTTTGGTGCTTTAGAACTCAATTATAAGTTAGACTTATCTACCCAGAAAACGCAAATTTAACTATTCGAGGTGTGCGCTGAGTCATCTTTGCGATGTCCTTTGGCCTCTTAGACGAAGAAGCAAGGCACAGGTGCCTTCAAAAATTGTTTGAGTGGAATTAAGGGGACCTACAATTTTATGCTGATTTCAAACTGCTGAGTGTAGAAGCAATTCTCCGTCACAAATGACATCACGGGAGAGGCAGTACCCATAAACGCTATTAGAATTTAAACTCATGTCATCTATGATACTGGTCAACCCATATTTTTTTCCAAAATTTGTTTTGTATTTAATTAAACTTATTTCTTCTTAATACAAGGCTTCAGGTTAACCAACATAATTCATTTAATTCCACTGGATAATTTAAACCCTTAAACTTAAAAACCCACCCTCGACTACTCATGGTTAAGTCTTCATTAAAGCCGTCAGAACTGGTTTTCCTCCTTCATCCTACGAATTCAGTCGGAGCCTTGTCCGCCTTATACGAGCACGTCTCGGGGCCGCTAACCTACAGTTCTTCGCCTTATGTCGTAAACTTGTGACACCGCCAATCTGTCCTTCTTAGACCGATTCTATCTAAATCCAAACAGAGGAATGCCCCTGATGGAATGAGATCGCTCCAGTGTGCACTATTAAAATAGTCGTCATCCTCCAAGATCAAGATATTCTTCGAAGTCATAGCTCTTGCAATGTGAATAAAAACAAATTTTATCGCGTTATTGTCAAATTCTGTTAATCCGAGCACCGTTGTACAGAACCTCGTTAGAATAGTAAGTACATAAGAAGACTCAAGCGTTTGATACAAACTGAGACAGTGAGGAAGACACTGCTTCTCGAACACCCGAATCTTCTACATTCTCGATGGTGCAACATTGAACCAAGCTGGACAACCATAAGGGATCATCGGCCGATGTGAGTGCTATGGAGCACTCCTTCACTCTGGGGTCAAGCCAATTGCTGTAAAACATCAGTTTCGTTGGAGCGAAGGCTCTTCTGCCCTTGGTCAGAGCAGCATTTACATGTCTGTCAAAATATAAATACTGATCAAACCAGATACCAAGGTACTTAATTTCACTTTTGCTCGTTGCTTGAACCAATTCTCGCGCGTATCCCTCGTCGTCACAACCAACAATGTACGGAACCAGAACCTGCATTTCTGGACGTTTATTTTCTGTTCCTAATCATCGCAGTGTCGCATTGTAAGAGAATTTCCATGACTTCGACTTTCAGGGCAGTTCTGAACGCGATCGATCGTCGATGGGTCAACATAGGTACATAACCCTTAACCCACGGGTACTGCATAAAACTATAATACATCAAAGACAAAATTAAATTTTGTTCAATATTTTCTCACTTCCTGATTTGTTTCTCAAATGGGTTACTCTTAAGATGTACTGCTCTACTACGTCTAGACGCCATCGCGTTCTTTTTTCTTGAACTACCAACTCTTCGTCCATTTTGAGATGTTCAATGCATAGCTTGACTTGCAATGGCGTCATTTCGATGTCACTTAGGTACGTACGCCTTGCTATAATAGAGTCAACAGGAATAGGATCCTGTTAAAAATCCTATGAATGTTGCGAAGAAATCTATTGATTACAACTTTCTTGTTACGGTTCCCGCTTTGGAACCCCAAGATATTGGATGATCTCTGAGAGAATGGTCGTGTTTCGAGGCTTAAGATTTTAGTCTTCTCAGAATTGGTTGTAAGCCTGGCGTTTTTCTTTTCCTTTCTTCACCCTTGATGCCAATTTAATTGACATTTATGAAGCTATGAGAGAATAGGGGTACGTTCGACTGCATTCTGCGTATAACCAATAATTTCAAGCAAATGTTAGAGTCCATTTATACCTTTCTTAAAATGAATACTTAAAGCCCGTTTAAGCTAGTCTTTCATCGATTCTTGTTGTAAAATATGTAATTCACTACTTGACTTTTGTACTCTAAACTTAGTTTTTTGTATGAACATACTTTTATGTTTTTTATGTTTATAAAATATTTTTTCATTCCTCAATAAAATTTATTATATTCAAGATTTAAACTGCCTGAAATTATTATTTCAAAAGGTTATGGGCCCAGGGAAACGCTAAGAAGATTAAATATACCGCAAGAAAAAATTACTCCGAAGATTTGTTGTGTACAAATATTTTTATCTTGAATAAGACTTAAGGACATTATATAAATATTATATGTAATTATGTCGAGCAATTTTTTGGCCACGATTGAAAAGATAAAAGGTCGTGACAATTATGCTAGTTGGAAGTTCGTAATTAAAACTTATTAAGAACATGAAGCAACCCTAAGGTTTTAATGACGAAAGTGGTCAAGTTTGCCAGCTGAAAAAGGCTATTTACGGTTTAAAACAAGCAAGCCAACAGTGGAATATCAAGTTGAATGATGTGATGATCAAGAGTGGATACAAACGTTCACAAATTGATTCGTGCATTTATTTTCGTCGTCAAGGGAAGAGTATGATTTTTGTTGCTATCTATGTGGACGATTTTTTAATTTTTTCGAACCACAAAGGATGGACAAACAAACTCAAATCCGATTTGACGAAGAATTTCAGTATGAAAGATTTGGGAGAAGCAAGTAATTGCATCGGGATGAAAATCACTCGGGACAAGAAAAAAGGAACAATTACACTTGACCAAAAGAAATATACGGAACAAATAATTGACAAATTCAACATGAATGATTGTTATCCTGTGAAGAACCCAGTAGATTCAAATCAAAAATTAACCAAGGACATGACAGCTATTACACTGGATGAGACCAAGGAAAAACAAAATATACCTTTGTAAATATGTAATTCACTACTTGACTTTTGTACTCTAAACTTAGTTTTTTGTATGAACATACTTTTATGTTTTTTATGTTTATAAAATATTTTTTCATTCCTCAATAAAATTTATTATATTCAAGATTTAAACTGCCTGAAATTATTATTTCAAAAATTCTTCTTCTTAACGATAAGGATTTTGTTCATTATAAGCCAAATTAATACCCACAGATTAACGAAATGTTTACCCTTATTCTGTGGATTAAGTGGAAAAAGCTATTTAAAATTAAATTTCTCTAAACTGACGTTTACTAACTTATTCTACAGTGGAGGGTGGTTTAGTGAAGGAATACAGTTCATTAGATAGCGCCACAATCGACTGCCATACATATCTTTACCAAAATCAACAACAAATCCGTTGTCAAGTATCAATAACAACAGAAATCCCATAGGGAATTTCGGGAACAAATTATTTTTATCAATGAGAAATTTTAACCTATGGATTAACTCTTATTCTATGGGTTAGTTTACCTTCGACCAAGTGTATATAAGATATTGAAAAACAATACTGACAGTCAGTGTGAGTATAAGGAAAATTCAGTGACCACAGTTACAGACAGACAGGGAAAAACTGCAAAACGATTATTTCAAACCTTAAACTTGTGCACACTGCACAACAGCCTGCAAAATGAAGTAAAAAAAAATATTTAACTATAAGAACAAACAAATAGAGTGTCGCGACAGCTCTTGAAGAGCCAAGGCCTAAGTGGCTTACTCTCATCAACAATTCTCTGAGTGCGTATGAAGAGTTAAGGGGTCCTACAATTTAACGCCGATTTGAACGGCAAAGTTGTGAAGCACGTTTTTCATGACATTATCTGTCTCTTGGAAGTTTTGTCAGTTCTTCGCAAGAGGCAATGCCCGTGAAAGATGAAATAAAAACTATGGGCACAAGTAGGACTCGAAACCACGACGTTCTGCTTAGCAACCAACGCACTTAACCACTAAGGTACGGATACTAACAATATCTAATAATATTTGATGATGCTGATGAAAATTTATCTCAAAATCTTGTTGATCTTCAGGTTCAACAATTTAATTCTACAAAGAACAATAAAAAAAACCAACAAATTACATTTAAGTTTTTCGATTTCCAAAAACACCTTGTTATCATTGATGACAGACACATGCTTCTTGCTCATATAACATAATTATAAGAGTCTAATGAGCCAACAAAATAACCCATTTGTAAGCCCTCAAGCGACCAAAGGAATAATAACATACTTAACACACCATAAATAGAGTCATTTGGGTTCCATAAGATCAACCGGAACACACACTACCCTATAATTATCTCCATCGCACGCAATTCATTCATTTCGAAAACTTTTTCTCGAAACTCTTGCCGCCGCTGCTGCTAACTTAAAATTTATATCAATTTTCATCTTCCTCATTTATATCTACTCTTATGCTCGAATCGGATATGATGGTGTAGATCACGCTCGCTTGCGCTTCTTTTAAGTTAAATAGGGCCTCGAAGGCGAATGTTAATTTTAGTGTGATCGCATGTAGACCTTACACCTTATCCATTTCCTCTTCAACTCTTCAATCAGCCCTCAAAGTGGTGGGTTTGTATTGTTTGTACGCGCCTCAACCCCGGGAGCAGCCGCAGCCAATAGCACACACCCCAAAAGTGCAACCGAATAATAATATGTTGAGGTTCCAGATCTACCCTGAAGGGATGAAGATGCGTTATAACTCTTATTTTTGTCCTTAACAACAAAGAAGTTAGCAAATCGAAAAAAGGATGCAAAACCAAGTCCAGACAGAAGGGATTCCCAATTTAATATTCAATTCCGGAGACTGCGACGACTACGGCTGCGGCGGCGATCGAAATTTGGGTGGGTTACCTTCCAGGTATGAGAAATGAGAAGATTATAATATACGCGCCAGACACTCTTACCTGCATTCTCCTTCTCATCCTCATCATCATCATCACCTTCACCGTCCGTCGTCAGCAGCTTCGTAGCATCCTCATCCGGCATGAGCCTCGTCAATTTGTTCTCAAAAACATCAGCAACGTTGCTTTTTCTATACACACACGAATAGATATAGAAAATGTAATTTCCTCCTCAATGGGCAATTAGCATTGGGGCACCTTCATCTCCATCTCCATCATTCGAAATTCAGATTCAGGATTAGCTTTGGGGCGAAACGAAAAATTCAAGTCGACAACGTCGACTGTTTGCCGGGTGTCATCCATCATGATGGACGAATGACGTTTGAACCAACGTTGATGGCCATCCATGGTCTCCTTTTTTTTCTTTTTTTTCTGGTTTGGTTTTTGAGGTGGCTTCAGTGGTGCAGAGCCATATTTTTGATGCCTTTAGGCATAGCAAACTGAAGGAATATTTTTGATTGTTTATAGTGCGGATCCGAATTGGATACGGCCGCCAGCGACTAGCGCGACGACACAACGAGCGACGACGTAGAAAAGGTATCAGTGTGTCCGTTGCAGATCATTTATAATTTATAAAGGTGCAAATGGAGCAGAACCTCGAATCTCCTTGGGTTATATGCAGAAGA
This sequence comes from Sphaerophoria rueppellii, assembly GCA_920937365.1. Lineage (NCBI taxonomy): Eukaryota > Metazoa > Arthropoda > Insecta > Diptera > Syrphidae > Sphaerophoria > Sphaerophoria rueppellii. Next base: position 35,837,050 of record CAKKXW010000001.1, on the reverse strand, counting down.
ATAGGAACAATCTTAAAAATCATTTTGTTAAGGTCGTTTAAGAATTTAATTTTTTTTCCCCTGCAGTGGGTGATGTCATGGACGAAAAATTGCCAAATTTAACAACAAGAATTATTTCAGGTTTTTCATTAAGTGGGAGTCTTATCATAGCGAAATTTTCTTAATTTTTGAGTGTTCATTTAATATTCCAAAAGACATATTTTCAGGGTTTAAAAGCAAACAAATAATCATGAATATCGTTTAAAACTATACGTTTTCAAATTAGAGTAACTTTTTTTGTCAACATAATCAGCATAGTTAGCAACCGCGCAGTTATTGATCGTTTTCGAACTAATTTTACTCTTGTCAATTAAAAACCATTTAAAATAGTTAAATCGATTGAAGTCGTCTGTTTTATATGCTGAAGAGATCATATAATCGCTTCAAATTCCCTTCCAATAGAGGTAGGAGCTGCATTTGTGGCCAGCTCTATCGAGCCATGCTGACTGATTTCTTGTGTCAAAAAATTAATCAGCTTATCGACGATATTTGATTCAAGCAAGACTTGCGACAACTTGCCATACAGCGTACTTATATCTTGGAAAAATCAATTTAGTGACAACTTTATTAGCAGAAGTGGCGACTCTACGCCTCTAGACTACTTTTTATGGGGCTATGTCCATTGGCTTATGCCGATCGATAAATTTCAAGCCACTACTGAACTGATGTATGTTAATCGCAGCAGCGGCAGATATAAGGCTGGAAAGATATTAAAAATAAATGCCATGAATCTATAATAAAATGGATGTCAACCTCACAAGAAATTTTTGTCTTAAAAGGACAAGCAAAATATATCTTTACTTTGTTCCTTACCTCGGACGTTGCCCAGCACTATTTCTAGGCATATCTGAGCATTATCTTAAATTTCTTGTTAAAGAAATTTGAAAGAATAGTCACTTCGTCGATATTTTCGAAAACTCCAATGTGGATAAGATGAAAAGATTAGTTCCATTGGTAATGAGAACTTTCAGGTTACTACGCCCACAAACCATCGTGTTCGGTTTTCGGATGTGTTTCAACTTCCTCCAACACTTGCCTAGTGACGCTGATATCTTCCCGACGGCGGTCGGTCGCCCAACTCTTCTTGCTTCTTGTGTAAGCGGGATCTACTGCATTGCTTGAAGTGCAATGCAATTGTTACCTTTTCGAAGCGTATTTCGAATCCATTTCCACTTCGTATAATAGAGTCAATGGGTTCCTGACATATCCTCCTATCATAATGTATTTTGTGACGACTTTTGTGCGAAACAGTCGTAGCTTCGTTCATAAGCTGAGAGAGTTATTCCTGCAAGCTTTGCTTAGCAAACCAAAAGCTCTTTTGCTCTTATGATGCGCTAGATGACGTCTTGCTCGGTTCCGCTTTCATTGGAGACGCTATAGCTTAAAAATTTTGGAAGTTCTTCACTTTTTCCTCGGAAATTGATTTTCAGTCCTACGATTTCCGCTTTTCACTCCATCCTAGTTGTCATTTGATTGAGATAATGTTGGTGTTTTAAATAAGATGTCAAAGTCCATTGACTAAAACAATATTGCCGACAGAATACAGCTCCTTGCCTAGCTCCGCTGGCTGTAGATTTCAAAATCGTCCGACAACCTACCATCAAGCAGAATGGAACAATTGGATCCATTTTGCTTTTCTAATAGCAACTACTTTTTCTGGGATGGCTCTCCTTCGTAAAGCTAACCACATGTACCTTCCTGTTGACGCTAGCAGGGGTCAGGCGCGGATCCAGAAATTTTTTCTGGAGGGGGTCACAGGATAGAAAAAAATTAAAAATTAAAAAAATACCAAGAATAACACAAATAAACAAAGCAAACAAAATTTCTTCAATTAATTTAAAAAAATTCATTACATCTTATATATATAAAAGAACAGCCTAATTTTTGTGTTCGTTGACTAACCGGGCACACTGGTTGACCGATTTTCCTAATTTTTTCTCTAAATGCAAGAGGTTTTAGGGCAGAAGGTTTAGCAAAAATAAAATGTATACTTTTCAAATCACAAATGGTTCAATTGTTAAAAAATGTTAAAAATTTTGTATTTCGCACTACAAAAAAAATGATCAATATACGAACACTCAATTTCGTCTGAGAATTGTGACAAATATTTTTATTCGATCGAAAAAAAAATGTCAGTGAAGATATGAAATTATATTTGAACTAGCTTATCCGACAAACGTTGTTTTGATGTATGAAATTTCTAGAGTATGAAAATGCACAGCCAGGATTGTCGCTACCTGCACAGGGCATTGGCCTGTAAAGGAGCATGCGGCAAAATTGGGTATACCACATAACTCTTTCTGCCGTAGCTGTAAGAACCAGGAAGAAAAAGAAACGGTCCCACACTTTCTATGCCATTGTCCAGCCCTGGCTAGGAAAAGAGCACTTCATTTAGGTAAAGAATTCTTCAACGGCATTGAGGAACTCGCAGATTTCAAGATCAAAGATCTGATCTCTTACCTCAATAATACAAAGTGGCTTTAGCGCCTCCCGCCCCTCTTTATTTCCCCTCATTAAATGGCACTATGAGATAATAGGCCGTAGGGTAGGAGAATAATACCAATTCATATATAGGACTTTGTGTGCGGAACATACATAATCCAGAACCCACTTGCAAATCCATTTAGAATCTCACGAGGTATGGTACCAAAACGGCGCACTCAGCGCTAATTGTGTCCTGCGCGAAGTAGGACAGCCATTTCTACCCATGAAAATGCATATGTACATCTTATTGTTTTTAGTGAGTGCGTATCTGGTATATGAGTAATGTGAGAGATAGAGGCATATTTATAATGTTGTGAACGTTGATGAAGTATGTCATTATTGTAGTTTGATCAACACAAGCTGAATGCTTTCAAACTGAACTGGCACATCTGTATACACAAACGTTTTGCGAATAAAGCATTGCCACAATTGAATTCTTTGCTCGAAGTCGTGCAGCATAACATGTTCTTGATCAAGCAATACTTAACTTCGTTGAAGACACTAATCAAATTGCATTGGGTTAAGAATATTTGTACAAACTATTGAGACGATGTTACATGATCAACAAAAGTACATATGTGTATTACACCATTATGCAAGGTGTGATCAATCAAAGTGTTGGTATATATTTTTGAGATGAACCCGGTGGAATGGGGAAATCATTTTTGCTATCATTAGTTTAAGCATCAATACGATCTGAACCTAAAAAAAAGCATTGGCTCCTGCTTCTTCTGGAATTGCGAGCCTGTTATTGGTCTTAAACGACACATGACAATATTAAAAAAAAGTCGGCAATGGCCGAATTGTTGTGTTGAATGAGTGCACAATGGCGCACAAAAATGTACTTTAAGCCTTTAATCCCATAACTTGAAGAATTTGGAGCCCTGAAAGTATGAGCGTCAATTTCTATGTTTCAGAAAATTCATCAACTTAAACTTTACAGTAGTACAAAACTAGCCGTAAAGAAGTCAATAGCAAATGGGCTACCAGACATGTCATTTGATTCTTATAGTCGTCAGTTTCCTTTTCGCAAGGTCAATTGTTAAAAATATGTGGTATTGATTTAGAAATGCCTGTTTTTTCATGGTTACAGGGTACCGTGTAATATGTCTGCCATCCTTTGGAATGGTTGATTATCGTTGTAAAATAAAGCCTGATTTCTTACTTTTTCATCACTTTTTGACGAATCAAAAGAGGCTAAGTTTGGTGTACCCTTCCCTGACTCATGTTAAGGTCAACTTTTAAATGGTATTCAATTTTTCTTGCCCGAACAAAATTTTGACTATAAGATCAATTTTTTTCAAATAAAGCTTAAAAAACATTTTTACCTTATGACCAAAAACATTACAAAATAAAATCTCATTGATAAGTGCATACAAAAACCCATACATTTTATGATACTCGGAAAAATCTAAAACAGGTAAGAAAATAGAACTTATATTTTTATTTTCAATATATTTATTGCAGCACTTCATAATCTCCCATGAATTGATAGTTTTAAGATTTATAACACTGTGCAATCCTGAAGGGGGTTAAAAGTATACTCATGCCTACCTGGCTTGCTGTCAAAACCCTAACTAACTAAACTCTTCTCAGATAGTTAAATTTGGGGTATGTTTAATGGGTACATGAACTAAAAAATTGATATAGAAGAATTGAAAAACCAATAGATTATTCATCAGATTAGCAAGTACATTTACGATATTTCTAGGAATATTGTTTCATTTCTGCAAATCCATCGATTACCGTATTCTTCAACCATCCAATCCCTAATTACACGACCGTTGTTTGTCGAAGCCCTGCGAAGCGGGCAGGGATTTTGCTAGTACTAATATATAAATTTATTGTGTATATACAATTATAAACTGTTTAGGGATATAAAAAATGTAGGTACTCTCAAAACTAACAGCCCGATTCTGAGGACCCTCACTGACACCTCACAAGTCACAAGTTGAAGTCACATTGAAATTAACCGAAATAAACTTAGTTCGTAGGCCGAAAGGCATTAATTTTAAGAACAATGAATTGCTTAGAGCGCCCGATTAGGGCCAGTAAGTTATATATAAGTAGAATTAATCAGGCTAATTTCACATTTTTGTCTAGCATCTAAGTAGATTTAAGTTTAAATGAATAAAAAAATGAATTATGAAAAAAAAGTCACAAGTTGAGGTGAAATGATTTTTGTGACTTTTTTCGTATTCTGGTGCAGAGTCACAACTTGTGACAGTCACAAAAATTTTTAAATTTGTGATCTGCCTGAGACCAGACAAGAAATATATTGCTGTTATTTTGAAGTTTCGATTTGAGAAATGTTTGAGAATTTTTTTACAATATGACTGGTCATTTACTGCTAAGAAAAATATCTTTTACCTTGCATTTTTTAATTTCAAATATAGTTTTTTCACTTTTTCAGAAAGCAGAAACTCGAAAACAAATAATGAATTATTTTGATTTCAACTAAACAGGTGAAACCAGAGACGAAAGATGATCGGATACTGACTTACGTTTTACCCTCCAGATACCACAAATTTTATTTAACCATTACCTCTTGTATATGAATAAATGAGAAAAAAAGCAACAAAAATCAGTTGGCATATCGAAGTTTACTAAGATAGTATTGGTAAAAACACGCAAACTCTTGCAGCAAACTTGTAGATATTTTAATTTTGACAGCTTGATTTCCAATCTCCCTTTTGATTCATCTGTCTTTAAAACAACAATAATTTTACTCACCATGCTGAGTTGAATATTGTTGTCAGTTTTCTTGTGACTGTTATTTCAGAATTCCTATTTGTAATCGAGTCACAACTATCCTCACAGTCAAAAGGGCTTGTTACTTGTGAGTCGTCACAACTGCAGAATCTGGCTGTAAGAAACATCTTAGCCAATAAATATTTTTATTATGAATTTTCTTCTGAAACGTTTTCTCGTAAGTTTTCAAATGACTTGGCGCCTTTTATGGTAGGTGGCTAACTTCACAGTTTGCAATCAAAACATTGAAAGAACAACAGTCCATTGTTTGGTCAGTGTCGTTGGAATCAAGATAGTTTTTATTGAATTTTGCAATAAAAAATAAAAAGGTAACAAAATTAAAACCAGAAAATAAACAGCAAAAGTAAGAAGATAAAACAAGGATTCATTTGACGGATGCTTCAATGCTTAATTTCCGTACCCGATCACAGCAAATCAAATAAGCTTTAATTGAGATGATGTTCTTTCATAGACACCCCTATGAAGAGTTCCTCGTAGAGCTCCGCTACGAATACGAAAAAATTATAATCATAAGTCCCGAACGAAATCAAAAGAGGCATTGTCAAATACAAATCAATTAATCTGACTTTCGAAATCAGTTGACTACTTCAAAACTTGAAAATCAAAACAAATTACATTTCTACGACGTGTATTCAGAGTAATGTTTAAGGTTTTTTTTTTTACTAAAGATGAATTTGATAGCAATTTTTTTGTATTTCTGTATTTATTCGGCGCAGTCACAATTTACAACATCATCAATTTTTTGATTTTGCGGATCTGCAACATGTAAAAATCAATTAACTCCAAAAAAACGAGTGAATTGGATTTTTTCAACATTTTCCATTGGTCGTGTGGATTGGTTCTACAGGTAAAAATTCGATTCGATTTAGCTCTATTTTTTTCCTGTTTGGGGGGGGGGGGTCATGACCCCCGTGACCCCCCCCCCCCTTGGATCCGCTCTTGGCAGGGGTAGTGGTTCAATGAACATCCGCAAGGACCAAGGTGTTGATGTGATCAATACAGGAGGATCCAGCGCGGAATCCTTCTCGTTAGGCATCGAGTGTGGCCCCTGATCAGTTATATAACAAGATAGGAAAGCAAGCTGTCAAAATGACAATAGCCATATACAAACTAAAAGAAAAAAAAAAGTTTGCTGCACGAGTACGCGTGTATGAAAAAATGAAATTTGAGGTATTTGGAGCGTTTCAATCTTGTTATTTCTGATCAGTGAGTGTGGCCTTTATTTACGCTTTCTGAAAAACCGAAATATGTTAAGCAGGAGAGGAAGTTTGGAAGCTTGAAACGACTATATATTGGTAGCATCAAAATTTGCACTTAAAGAAAAAAGAGTGTTTTTGTAAAGCCAATGAAGAAATACAGTGCCTTGCATAAGTATAACCGCACCCAGAAAAATGCATTTAAAAGAAAATCTACAATAGGAGTGACTCCTTACTATTTTTTTTATTGAGTTACATCACTGATGAAGCAAATTGAGAAAGAATAAAGTACCGTTATTTCCTCTCCTGGTGTTTAAAAATTAAAAACAGATTTTAATGTATTGCAAAAAATATAAACGTATTTATTGTTTTTTTGTTTTTTTTTTTTTTGTTTTGTTTTAAGTTCATTTTAAAAAAAAATTAATATGCAATTTTGTTGCCTCTAAAGCGTTACATTCTGTCACAACTGCCTCTCGCAGCTCAGCAACACTTGCAAATTGCTTTTATGGGCATAAATTTTGCGAGTTAAAATTAACCAAAGATTTTCGATGCGGTTGCAATCTGGAGAATGTGACGGCCACTCCATCAAATTAATGTTTTTCGATTCGAACCAATCCAACCTTTGACGACTTACATGAAATAGGGCATTATCTTACTGGAAGACATGCTCAACTCGGCGAAATCGTCTTAAATAATGTACCAAACTCTTCTCAATGACCGAAGTGTAGTCAGAACTGTTCATTCTGGTAGAGGTGAAGGCAAGTGCAACCTTACCACGCTCGCAGAAGGCCCCCAAACCATACAGCTGCCACCAGATCGTGCCAATATCCGCTAAAACCATCTGGTCCATCGAGATTAAACTTTTTTTCATCACTAAAAATAACCTAATAAAAAAAATTCATTCCAGTATGCCATTTGGAATAACGAGATTTTAGTGTAGATTAATAGAAAGTCACTTACGGTTTTCCAATCCCGATTTATGTTTTGGCGGGCAAATTCCAATCTTTTTTGTTTGTGGGCTGCTGTTCAATTTGGAGCTAGCACCATTTTTCCCCGAACAATCACTCCACTGCTTTTTAAAGCTCGAAAACGGTGGAAACCTAAACTCCTAAACCCAATTCGTTTCGAAATACCGGCAAAGAATGCACCGAATTGGGTGCAGCATTGAATAAACGCCTCTTGTCGCGACGTGTCAGCTTCTGCGGACGCCCGGAGTAACATGAGGCGCCTTGTTTGTCTTGCCAACAATCCGCTCATGTCCACAAACCACTAGCATTTTTATGATCCCAAGCCAAGCCAAGAAAATATCATTCAAGGCCACATAAAAACGAGCTTGACTCTCTGTTGCTAAGAATGAACTAGAATGCTGCAACAATAAAATACTAGACTAGAGATTTGTGGAGACTAGAATTATTTTCTCTTTAAAACCGAAACGAAGACTGTACATATTCAACTTAGTTTTAGTAGAAGGCTATTTTTCACCGAATAAAGATGAACCTAATTCCGATTTAAGAAAAAATCAAAGTTTTGTTTCATTCCAAAGGTACATTATTATTACTGGCGCAGTCGGAAAAGCAAATAAAAAGTATGCGTATTTGAAATCGAAATATATTGTTTTAAAACGATAGACTTTAAAGTGTGATCAATAGTTTGATATAAAAAAAGAATATATTTAAAAAACATATAAATAAAATAAAATAAAATACACAATAAACAATAAACTGGAAGTTCTGTGCAACAATATCTACAAAAAAAAAATACTTTAAGAAAAACAACATAGAAAGGAAATTCAAATATTTAAGAAGAACGTGAACCAAAAGATTTTGATCGGATAAAGAACTCCAAAAAAAAAGATAGCCATATACAAACAAATTAAGAAGAAACATACATCTAAAAAAAAATTAATTCAAAATACATCCCCAAGGTAAGGTGAACATGGATTTATTTGCCTTAATCAAGGATATCGAACCCTTTACTGGCTTGCCTGAAGAACTAAGTTTATTTATAAGACATGTTGACTGTTTATATACGAGTAGTTGTTCATCTAATTTAGAAGAACCTATTAAAGAATTGTTAGAATTAAAAATAAGACAAAAAATTAAGGGAAATGCAAACATTGTATTAATCAATAATAATAATCCCTCGAATTGGCCTGAAATAAAAAAAATATTAGTATCTAATTGCTCAGTAAATGAAAGCGCCGAATGTATAATAAATCAAATAAAATTGTTAGAATTTCGAGGTTCAGTTTCTATATTGTTTGATCAGTGCATACGTCTTCTAACAAAATTAAACATTAAAGCAGATTTGTCTACCGAAGCTCCTTCTTGGTTTAATAAAGAGCAAAATGAAACTATGACCTTAAAAATTTTAATAAACAAACTTCCTAGCAACGCAAAATTAATTCTTCAAGCTAGAAACCCAAAAACTCTCAGGGAAGCTAAAGATATCCTAATAGAAACAGATTTTTTTGAATCTCCTTTCAATCATAAAAATCATACAAATAACAGTTCCCCGTCTCAAAATTTCACATCCCACCCACTTAATCGTTTCAACAACAATTACTCGTCACAAAATCAAAACGGGTATACGCGACAGTTCTCACGATCAAATACTCAACAGAATTTTACGAAAAATAGGCAGACAAATAATTTTGAAAACTCTTACGGTGGTCCAAGGCAATTTGAACGAAACTCTTATCAGCCTCAAAATTCAAATAGTTATCAACAAAATAGGTTCAAAGCGAATAATTCGGAATCTTTTAGAAATACAAACGGTAATAATAGTGTCTCACAGCAGAGTAAACGTTATTCAACACAAACTAGGCCTTATAGGAATTTTGAAACAATGGATATCGACTATGTTACAACACAAGACACATCGGATTCTCCAAACTATGAACATGACAATTCACCATACCAAAATTTTCAGTCACCCACATCAGATCACTTCCCTTTATAATTGTAAGCAACCATTCTTTGCCTCTCAAATTACTTATTGATACTGGCGCAAGTACTTCGCTTATTCAAAAAGATCTTTTTGACAAGTCCTTCAAAATGGAACTAAAAAAACCTGTCACACTTAAGTCTGTGAACGGTAACATTTTTGTAAACTCAAAAATCACCATCCCTTTATTTGAGGAATTCAAAAGATCTGCAACAATTGAAATGCTTGAAACAAATCTGAATAGTGATTTTGATGGTATTATTGGCTGCAATATTTTACGACCATTACAAGCTCAAATCGATTTCAAAAACTCAAACCTTATAACAGAAAATACAATACAACCATTGGTTTTTAACCATTCTTTTGATTGTTGTACTCAAGATAATGAATTTTGTAAAAAAAGTAAAGAAATAAATTTTATAGAGCCCGATATAGAAAAAATTAAAAGTAAACTTAAAATTGAAAATTTAAATGCAGAAGAAATAGAATATTTAACATCTACAATTCAAAAGCATAAAAAAGTATTTTATCATGAAGGCGATAATTTGACATCTGTTCTTGCGTATATTCATAAAATTCCAACCAAGAACGATATTCCAATCTTTTCTAAAACATACAGATATCCACAAGCTCATGAAGAAGAGGTTGAAAAACAAATTGCGGAAATGTTACGGTCAGGAATAATTATTAAATCTAAAAGTCCATACAATGCACCTATTTGGATAGTCGAAAAAAAAACTGACAATTCCGGACAAAAAAAGTGGCGCATTGTTGTGGACTATAGGAAATTGAATGAGGTAACCATTGAAGATAGATTTCCAATTCCAAATATTGAGAACATTTTTTCAAAACTGGGCAATGCGCAATATTTCACAACTTTGGACCTGGCAAAGGGTTTTCACCAAATTCCTCTTAGCTTAGAAGACAGGCACAAAACAGCGTTTTCTACCGCAAATGGACATTATGAATTCACAAGAATGCCATTCGGTTTGAAAAACGCGCCGTCATCATTCCAGCGAATGATGAACGAAGTGCTGTCGGAATATATCAACAAAATATGTGTGGTATATATGGACGATATCTTAATTTTTTCAACGTCTTTGCAAGAGCATGTTGACTCTCTTAACAAAATATTTAAACGTCTTCTGAAATTTAACCTCAAAGTCCAAATAAATAAATGCAACTTTTTAAAGCATGAGACCGAATACCTAGGCCACATTATATCAAAAAATGGTATCAAACCAAATCCATGTAAGATCGATGTTATACAAAATATAGATCTTCCCTCCACAGCTAAGCAAATAAAATCATTCCTTGGAATAACGGGTTTTTACCGTAAGTTCATTAAGGACTACTCAAAGGTAGCTCTTCCAATGACAAATTACCTCAAAAAAGGATCGAAATTAAATGTCAAAGACCCTCACTTCATTGAGTCCTTTAAAAAACTTAAAGCACTTATATGTAGTTGTCCTATTCTGGCTTATCCTAATTTTAGTAAAATGTTTGTCTTGACAACTGATGCCAGCAATGCGGCTTTGGGTGCCGTCCTTTCACAGAACCAACATCCAATAGCTTTCGCATCTCGAACCTTAAATCGCCATGAGACTAGCTATAGCGCCATTGAAAAAGAACTTTTGGCCATAGTATGGGCCACAAAATACTTCCGCCCTTACCTGTTCGGAAGAAAATTTAAAATTCAAACTGATCATCGTCCGCTTGTTTGGCTTAACTCCCTTAAAGAGCCCAATTCAAAACTCCAACGCTGGAAAATTCGACTGAACGAATATGATTTCGAAATCGAATACATAAAAGGCAAAGAAAACAATGTTGCCGATTTCCTCAGTCGTTTACAGACCAATTTTGTCGAAGAAAATGAAAATGAGGCTAAATCAGACGTAGCAACTATACATAGTGGGATAGAACAGCAAAACGACCATATATATATAACGGAAAATCCAGTAAATATATATAAATACCAATTAATTATTAATAAAAACAGCTTGAAAAAATATACAAACACGATTTTGTTTAAGAAAAAAAGAAGGTTTACAATAAGCTTTCCGGAATACGACGTAGATTACATTCTGAATATATTGAAAGAAATTTTACCAGTCAAAGGAACAGTAGGAGTTTTTTGCAATAACGACGAAATGTTTGTTAATTTTCAGTCAACTATAGTTAAATATTTCTCAAACTCTCCTAATATGAAAATTCTTCGATGCACTAAGTTTCTTAAAGATATAACTAGCATTGACATCCTATTAGAAACAATTGAAAAATTTCATCTCGCTAGAAATCATAGGGGAATAGAGGAAACTTATTTAGAGCTTAAAAATGAGTTCTATTTTCCTAATCTTAGACTTGAAGTTTACAAATATATAAACAATTGTATTATATGCAACATGTGTAAATACGACAGAAGCCCGATTAAAACCAAATTTATGATTTCCGAAACACCTGATGACCCCAACCAAATTATCCATATTGATATTTGGTTTCTAAATAAAAACCAAATGTTTCTTACATGTATAGATAAATTGACTAAGCATGTCTCAGTTCATCCTTTGACAGATAGAAACTCCATTACCATCGTTGAGGCTTTAAGACAGAGATTTGCGAACTTAGGAAAACCTCAAAAAGTTGTGGCGGACAATGAGTTTAATACTGCCTATATAAAAAATTACCTAACTAGCGAGAAAATTACTTACCATTTTACGTCCCCAAATACGCATACAGGCAACGCGATAATCGAACGCTTCCACCTAACAATGAACGAACACATACGGATTTTCAAATTAAACAAAGAAAATAAGGACATAGACGACAAACTTTTAGTGTATAAGGCAGTCCAATTATATAATGATACCTTACATTCAACAACAAAACATAGGCCAAACGATCTTTTGCATGATAAACTAAGTGCGTCCGAATGGAAGGAACTTAAAGAGCGATTGATTAGCACCAAGGAAAAACAAATAAATAGAATGAATAGATATCGAGAAGAA
>CAKKXW010000001.1:35809075-35824108 GCA_920937365.1 Sphaerophoria rueppellii | reverse complement strand
TTATAGAACGAGAGTCCTTTTTTTGAATTATATCCTATGGTAGATGCTGTATGATGTATCCTTGCGTTTAGCAGTTTAAGGACTTCATGTAGAAATTTTCCCATTAAATTTTCCATTGTTGTCGTTTATAGGGGAGGATTACTTTATTTTTTCTTTTTTTGTTGGTTATGTGTACATACATCAAAAGGGATGACAAAACCACTTGCAACAGCATCAGAATCAGGACATTGCTGTGGTGGTCGATGGGTGGTGGTAGCGGCGGCGGCGATCAAGTGCATAAAGGATGTTCCTTGCATGGTGCGCGCTTTATTATAATAGTAAATGTTTTTCGAATAAAATTTATTGTAATATCGGTTGGGGGTTGATTGCTATGTCATACAAGCTCTGGGAGCTACTTGAACAGAGACGAAAGGACCTTTTGATTTCGTCCAAATAAGACTACAAAAGGATACACATGTACGGTTTGTTGAATATACAAGTGAATGAATGTTTTGGATTTTGTAGAGGGAACTGGCGGGCAATTGTTGGGTGTTATTTCAAGTGCAGGAAGCCAGAGAGTTGTTTGAAGTGTTTTTCAGCAATTGTTTGGTTAATTGTTTGAATTACAATTATGTTGTTGTTTTGAAAAGGGGTGTCCTTCAGTTTGTTAACACACAGAGAGAATGAGGAAAATCGTTTTCCATTGAATGTGTGCCAACAAGCAGGTGGAGACATATCAAATACTTCTTTAAGATGTTGCTGGGGAGGCAGTTTTGAAAACAAAATTCATTGATGGTTAAGACAGTAAATTCCGAGTATGATAGTTGGAAGCTTTGAGATAAACTGATAAAAAACAAATCGTGCAGTATTTCCTATGCAGGTTATGCATGTAAGTAAGTAAACCCTTTGGACTTTTATTAAAGGAAGGATGCGTGTTATTGCATTCCAACTATTTTTGCCGAAGAGAATTGCTTAAATGGCTCACTTCGATCCACCTCTACTGCAGTTAGTAGCCTAAGCTTATGCCAAGTCGATTTCGACAACGACAACGACGACGACGACGACGACGACGACGTCACGGATGTTATCACAAATTCTGCACGGAATTTCACACACGAACGAGCAAGAAATATTTTCTTCTTCTGTCTCCTGAAAAATTTATAAGTGCTTTCGACTTTCGAGTTTCGAGAACGAAGGCCATCCACGTTTATAGGATTGATGTCAGAACCAGAAGTAAAATTCTTCAAAGTTGATTATGTGGAAGAACTCCACTACCCTCATTGCATTTCACCCTGATGTTTGAATGCACACTAAATTAGACCGGAGAGTTGATATGAACACATTTTTCTGTGCCCACAGCTACCCTCCGGGTTCTAAATGCCTTGAAATACCATATCGGCGTGCAAGAAGACGTCGCGTCCGTCGGTTGGTCGTCGTGATTGAGCACAATTTTGTTCATACACTTGTTTCGTATCGAAAGGAGGGTACATTAAATGTTCAATTTTTCACAGGATCGGGCTGTGTGCTTGGGGTTGCGTGCACTTTTTCAAACTAAAACTTCCACCTTAACAACAATTACCAAATACGGAACATATAACAATAAAAGTTTATTTCTTTGTGTTTTCTTCACCGTTGCGAATTTCTTGGGATCGTCCTTGTCGAACCAACACCTTCCCCATAAAATTCCTAATTGTTTGGGGAAGATGTCTTGCACAAACAGTGAACTATACATAAAGTTCAAGAAACTCCCATCATAAATCACAAATCAGTAGGAGGAAGCATAAACTTTGTGCAAAAATCGATTTTTTTTAGGTTGGAATTTGGGTTTGGTATGGAAGTGTTTTGCCGACGGAAATCTGTGTTTGATGTATGAAATAGAAGAATTTATTTTTTCAAATGTTTTAAACAGAAGAAGGTGCAAGTTTGTTATTTATTTGAAAGAGCATTGTTTTCTCTCCTACTCTAGAGTAGAGTATCGAAATGTAGGAGAATTACTTCTTAAAAAACAATGAAACAGATTACATTATTTAAAAGACTTTTTAATGTAAATGAAAAGAAATTTTTTTTTTCTTGAATCGAAAATTTGGGTTTGGTGAACAAATTACAAACTCATTTTTTTCTTAGTTTGAATGAGGATTAAATTATTAAAGTATTTTAAGTCTGAAATTTTAAGTTTGCATTTGCAAGAAATATTTGGTATTAGATGGAGAACGTAAAAAAAAAAATAAAAAATTGCTGCAACTAAGATAAAAAAAATATTCTTATCATTTGAAAGGAAATGGATAGTATTTTACTTTGGAATATCACTGCTTTTCAGAATTGTTTAAAATTTGTTGTCCTAAAGTTGAATATGAATGTTAAATTATATTTTGACCTTTTTTCTTACTTTTTTTTTTATCAAATAACGTCATGAAAAAGTGTAAAAACGTATAATTTGAAATTTGTCAAATGCACTAAATTCCGCAACAGGTAGGAAATTTCAAAATTTGTGTAAAACATTTTGAAGACTTGTTTTTAACAAAATAAACTACGCCCAGCTTAACCGTTTGTTGATATGAGGAACGTATGGTCTATGGTTTCTAAAGAATCAGTGTTTTTTTTTTTTTTTAAAGATATGCCAGTTTTCTGAACGGCCGACGATGTGAGATCTCATTAGTCATTATTCGTTTGGGGTTGGGGTCGAAAGACCCGGTAATGGCCTCTCCGACGCCTTCGATGGTAAAAAAGGCTTAAGACAAGTTGATGCACTGTCACGCGACTTCTTTAACATCATATTGGAACGAATAGTGCAGAACTCCTACGTCAACACACGTCAACACTAGAGGCACTATCTTCCAGAAGACTGTTCAACTACTCGCGTACTCTGATGACATTGATAACATTGGGAGAACACAGTGTGATGTCAACAGTGCTTTTGCGAGCATACAGACAGAGGCTGCAAAAATGGGTTTAGCGGTCAATGAGGGCAAAATAAAGTATATGCTGTCATCGAGAAAGGACACCTAACACCGATGTCTTGGACAAAACGTAACGATAGACGTCAGTTATGAGAACTAAGCCACACCCTTTTAAAAAAAAAAACATAAATTTTAGAGACATCAAATGCTGAGAATCATGGAGAACGAAGCATCATAATTCTTCGTTCAAATGATTCCATATAAGCAAATGCCTTAACTACTAAGTCAGTTTGCAATTGTTCAGCATATGAACATAGGAAGGAAGTTCGATGTTTTTATTTTTCTTAAATAAAATAAAAATACTTTGTATTATATTAAACTGTTAATAAACATTCTTCTCTGTTGAACAGAAACGCCCTTTTTATAACGAAAATTTCAAAATCGGATAGGGCCTTAAATTGTAACTCATTCAATTGAATGCCAACAAAAGTTGATTTCTCGTCAAAAACCACATATAGAAAATTTGTTCCATGTTCTTTTTCGTTTATCACATTGACGCAATATTGAGACCTCAAACAAAACGTAAAAATCCAAATGACCTTACATCAGTTTTGGCGGCGTATGTCCTTCAATTGTAGTTTTAGCTTGACATTTTTCTCAAGCATCATGTAATTCAATACGTCAATAATTTCGAAATAAAATTTCAAATAGTGCTAAATCCTGCAAAAATCTAGTAATATTTCTTGTTGCAAAAAGGATTCAGAATCCAACAAGCAGCAACGAAACTTTTGTGCGGGATTTTAATTTGCAGCTTTCAGCGTGAACCGATTTGTTGAGTTTATGTTTGCGTAATCCCCGTGGCGTTAGTGGTTATTTGATTATACGTGGCTTTTACGCAAGACGTGTGGCTCCGAATTGTACTCGTACTCATAGTCCTTTTTCAATCAAACTTTTATTTCCAATTTGACTCTCTTAACAAGTCATCGCTCGCGAAGAACAATTTGATCAAAACGCAAGTTATGTCTTAAGGAATAAAACAGAAAATATCTCAATCGCAACCACTTTGCAAACCGGTCACTGTGATCCCGGAACCATAAGTTCTACGGGTAACTGGGTGTTTTTTTTTTTTTTTTTTAAATTATTGTATGAACTGAGACCTTCCGTTTCCTTCCAGCTCATGTGCAAAATTTGGTCGGAGGAAAGCATGCCCGATGAATGGAACCTCAGCATCGTATGCCCGATCCTCAAAAAAGAGATCCCCTGAACTGCACCAACTACAGAGGTACATATAAGTCTCCTTAAAATCGCCTATAAGATCTTGTCTGCCGTGCTGTGTGAACGTTTGAAGCCCTTTGTCAACGACCTGGTAGGTCCTTATCAGTGTGGCTTCAGACCCGGAAGGTCAATCATCGACCAAATATTCACCCTACGGCAGATCTTGGAGAAGACCCAGGAACTTCAAACCGATACCTAGCACCTTTCCATTGATTTCAAGGCCGCGTATGACAGCGTCTATAGAGACCAATTATATAGAGCAATGTCTAGTTTTGGCATCCCAGAAAAACTCATCCGTCTGTGTAAGATGACAATGGAAAATTCACGCTGTTCCATCATGGTCGGAAAAAACCTAACGGTCGCTTTTGATGTCAAAAATGGTTTTAGACAAGGCGATGCGTGTTCATGCGATTTCTTCAACATCATTCTTGAAAAGATTGTGCAAAGCTCCAACGTCAACACCAGAGGCACAATCTTTAAAAAGTCCGTCCAGCTACTATGATACGCAGACGACATTGACATAATTGGAAGAACACAGCGTTATGTCAGTCGAGCGTTTGTGAGATTTGAGACGGAGGCCAAGAAGATGGGTCTAGCGGTTAACGAGGGCAAGACCAAGTTAATGCTGTTGACAAGAAAGGGCTACCAACATAGCAAACGTCAACATAGACAGATTTAACTTCGAGGTAGATAAGGACTTTGTCTACCTGGGATTCGCTATCTACTTAGACAACAACAACAGTGCTGAAATCAAACGAAGAATCACTCTCGCCAATCGCTACTTCTTTGGACTTAGAAGGCAATTGAGTAGTAAAGTCCTATCCCAAGCAACTAAAGTGACACTCTACAAAACCCTCATCATCCCGGTCCTCATGTATGGTGAAGAGACATGGACCATGACAACATCTGATGAAAACGCTTTGGGCTACTTTGAGAGAAAAATTCTTCGAGTGATTTTTGGTCCTGTCTGCATTAATGGAGAATCGAGACGAAGATTCAACCAAGAACTGTACGAGCTGTACAGTAACACTGAACTAGCCAGAAAAGTAAAGATCCAACGACTAAAATGGTTGGGTCATGTTGAGCGAATGGAAAATAATGCTGCGGCTCGTGGAGTCTTCGAATCCAACCCGGAAGGACGTCACAGAAGAGGAAGACCGCGACTCAGGTGGAGCATACAGGTGGTAGAGAACCTGCTAGCTAGGGACCGAGCTGTCTGGAGAAGTTTGTTGGGTGAGGCCCTGGTCCGCCTTGGACTATAGCGTCCCATATCTAAGTAAATAAGTAAGTAAGCAACTTTCGTCGATTTCTGATTTTTTTTTTTATAAACATCAAAAGCATTGCATGGGCCATTTGGATTTCTTTCATTAGTTATAGTTTCATTAGTTACAGCCTTCTTTTCTATGCAAGAAAGATCAGCTTTCAACTCCCTGAAATCCTGAAGTTTAATTTAAGAAATTTTTTGAACGAAAACATAAATCAACATTTCATATCATCCAATATCCGTTTTGGTCCAGTTAAGTGTGTTACAAAAAACGAAATCTCAACTAATAAAACATTTGCAAAAAAAAAGGTCCACATTTTATTACATGAACAATGGTTAAAATATCGTCTGGAAAACTGTATAGCTAATGTGGGTCATTCCCATTTGTCTGCAAACCAACAAGAAGCCGTTTCCATGTCCATACAAAAACTATAACACTTAAGGTTGGTACTCTTTCATGTCCAAAACCCAGTTCAGCAGTAAAATTTGTCATTTCAAAAAGAGAAAAGGAGAGAAAAAAAAACATAAAAAAATTGTGAATTATGACCATTGAATGGTATTTACACGTGCCCTCCCTCCTAAACCGAGACAAGAGGTGAGGCCGATCGTTCGCACCGTAAAGTGGCTTCGTTTTTGAACCAAATGTATGGTCCGTCCGGTCGTTGGTCACCACAAAGTCAGTTATGACTTCAGCCTTGTCTGTCATAAGTCATCCATATGGACTACAACTATACACTGGTGGAGGTGAAAGGGCATCTCTTTTTTTTTTTGCTTGAAGTCTCTTTGGAGCCTTAAAGCTTTTTTATGATGAAATTTCAGAAATGTACTACATACGAACCGCAAGAATGTTCTTTTTTTTTAATGGGAACAATGCGATAGTGTTTATTTGACAATGTTTATTGCCCGTATAGTCGTAAATTTTAGTCATTCCGTTAGATAGTAACTCTGCAGTTGGAGTGATGTCCGACGGAATTCTGCAAGGTTCCGCCAGCCTTCCAGCTGCGACAGAGAAAAATGTACCTATACATACATTCAGCAGTAATGTTAAGTGGGTATTAACTTAATATTATTTTTAAGTCTGCCGTTTAAGTGTTGGTATCCTTCTCTGTATCTTTTTTACTCAAGCAAAAGGCTTTTACATTATGACCAGAAGTTTTTTTCGTTTGGGTATGAGATCGTAAAAACATTGGGCAAACGTTTAGTTAAGCTGCTGCTACTTGAGCTCACAACCAGATGGCGGAAAACGTTTATGAAATAATGGTTTCTGCTATAGACGTACGAACAACTCATGCAGCAATTCTATATTTTAATGGTTTTTCTTATGGATTAAGATGCGCATGAGGCCATTGCAAATCTTAAAGGCGGTTGCTAGTAAACATCTATCTCTGAGAGTTTTCTCGGAAAATTACTAACTTCAAATGATGGTCTTTATTTGAAATTTTCTCTAAATGGGATATTACTTTTTTCTTTCAAATTATTTTTCATTCTGTAGGTATTGGCATTTTTTAACTGCAGTGGGAAATTAAAATTTTACAGATAAAATGATTGATTCAAATTGACTTAAACGTTGGGCGCCATTTAAGAAGAATATTAAAAATCGTATTAGTAATATTTTCCGCCAATTTGTCTACCGTCTGTCTGTAACTTTCTTGTATGAGGTTTGTATGAGGTGCCTCAGCAGTCTGGTGTCGTTGTTGATATACACAACTAGAACTATACAGTTACAGTGTAAAATCACATCCGCCTCTTGGAAATATGACCATTTGGTATTTTCATACTTCTTAAACAAATATCCCTAGGCAGCTACTTCTCCATGCGCGAAAGTGGAAGCATAAAAAATGAAAACCATTTAAGATAATTATCGGCCAGCAACATCAAATTTTACTGAACCCTTGAACCCTTCCCATTCATTCACATATCCCATGAGATTTGTATTATGTGCTCTGAGCTCAAGAAGAAATCAGTTTTCGGTGGGTGATGACGATGGCAATGGGTATAGCTTAATAAGGCCAGCAGCAGCTTAAAAATGCTAAGACTGTGCTCACCGATAGGCGTCGTATTCGTATTATATCGGTGACGCGTTCGTCTGTAAAAATCGTCTTATCATGATTTTCTTGAATGAATGGACGAACGACTAAAACCGGAAAAAGCGGTGGTAACCCATAAGCTCTTTGGTTAGTAAATACTGCGATTAATCCCTGGTTCACACTCGAGTGTGTTACCTACTTTGTATGATAAGCCTCATTCGTGACAGGGATGTTATTCAACGGTGTGACAATGTGGCATTATTTCTGGTTTGATAAGAATAGATTTTGAAAACTGCATTCAAATTTTTGATTCCCTTGATTTATCAGCTGTTTGCAAGTGATACTCTTTTTGTATCGGCCTTTTGTTTTCATAGATTTTTTTATCGACAAAAAGAAAAAGATCAGCATTTCCTTGTGGCGGAAATTTTCATCTTTTCCTGCTCAAGTTGATCCTTTTGTGTTGTTTTTAACCGTATTCGGAACAAACAGTTGTGAAATAATGAAACAAAAATATGAGGGGTGTCGGAGGACTGTAAAAAAAAACAACATTTGCAAAACCAACATCAGCCTCAACGCGCTCTGACGAATTGCCTTTGCCCTCATTCACCCAGAAACCGAATATGTAATTGTTTGTGTGGTATTCTGGTATTGGATTATTTATAGGGTATCCATTTCACAAAATTTAATTCAACAACAAGTTTTTTTTTGCTTGGTTTTTGTGTAATGAGAACCATAATCCCTGAGGGTATCTTTGCGAGAAAACATCAACACAACACAGATCGGCACAACAAAACAATAATAATAATAATAACATAAGAAAAAGGAAATCAAAACATTCAAAACGGAAGGAAAATAAGAGAGGTAACAGAGTGTAAGGTAATGAAATGAAAATTTGTATCAATGTCAGCCATAGGATATTTTTTCTGGGGACTTTTGTTTGTTGCCTAGTGTTGTTTTAAGGACTTTAAGGTAAGGATATATTTTTTTTAACCTAAAGGTTTTCAAGAAATCGGGCGGAACCATTTGTCCTGGCTATGAAACACAAGGCGTTTATACGTTTTAACTCATTATCATAGCCAAGCAACCAGAAAACTTGCTAAAATGCTCCTTTGACAAGTAGTGAAACTCTGCATTCTGGTTGACAAACAAAAATGTTCAGAGGTTTTGGAAAATCCTTGAACACTTCCCAATCATATTTGAACCGCAAACGTTGAGGTCAAATTCTGATTTATGGGTCACAAGATCTGGAATACTTCAAACACCTTTAAGTTCCATGGTGTGAAGTGCACACTTAAAATTTCTTATCGCCATCGGTATATTATATTACCAAACTTATGCTACTTTCCAACCTTCACCTCATAAAAACTTTAATTTTACAATCAGTTTCGCTCAGTACTTCTAATGTTCGTATAAAGTGTCGGTAAACGATGTTAGTTTATCTTCTAAACTTTAATTAGTCTCAAATATAGGTTTGTCGTCGTTTGTATGTATACAAACACAACGACACGACGAACGGACGTAATGCAACAAACCATTGCAACTGTTTCTAAAGTGTATTTAATGGTCGCATTTCCTGGAACATATCGTCGAATCTTGAAACTTAACTTGTAAGGTGTAGCTTTTAAGACTTTTGTTGAAGCTCGTAAAAAACGTAAATTAGAAACTTAGACATGGAGCGCGGTGTTGCGCTCCATTTGTGCTCGCGGTTTCCTAAAAAAGTTAATTTTATTTTTTATTTTTATGTTTCATTGTTTTTTTTTTTTTTTTATGCACGTTGCAAAGCGAGACCATGAAGAAAGGTGTGATAAAGGGTTATTGTTGTTTATAGGCTGCCTATCATCAGTTGAAGTGAAGCATTTCAAATTTGTCGTAAATGAATAATGAGTAATGCGAGGTTTGGGAAATCGGTTTAAATGTATGACGGTCACAGGTGCTTGTGAATATAGGCAAGCATCGTGGAAATAGAGAAGTGAATTTAAGATGTTCTGTACTAGTTTTGAGTATAGTTGTTAAATTCTTAGAACCTACTATTAGAGATTTTTTGTTATTGTGTTTTTTTTTTTCTAGTCAGAGTTTGCTCATTTGCTGTTAGTTCTTTCGTTCAATTCTGACTGATAGTATAAGCAAAAATTGCGAGAAAAAACGAAATTAGGTGTTTGACTTCATGTGTGCCACAACCCGGGTGTGGCCTGGATTGTGCACTAAATTTTTCCATTTACCTCGATCTACCGGCAGCTCGGTCTAGGATGCTGTTCACTACTTTTAAAGGATAGCAGTAGGTACCTACAACTATCCGCAAATTCGTTCAGAAATTGTATTTGGTTTTTGTATTTTTTTCATCATGGGTTGCGTTTTGACATTTGTTCAGTATGAATCGGGTTTTTCGGTGCATTTCTTTTAAAACTTTTGTCTGAAACACAAACACGCTTTAGCGGCTTATGCTTCACTTGACGTTTACGAGTTCAGCCATAGGAATTCAAGGTATGCTATCACAATGAAGCTTCGACCTTACGTTTCTTTTGACAATCGTACAGAAAATAACGTAATGTTACGTAATGTGACTACAAACGAGAAGCTCTAGATCATTCAAATATGCTGGTTTGTCTGACAGCTCAACAGTTATAAAATAAAGTCAACACAAAATTCATTTGTTTCTAGATTGAAGATGATGAAAGATGAAGAAGAACCCACAGGATCACCGAGCGCGGTATTAAGTGAATGGGCCAAAAACAGATTGCTCGTTGATCCTTTTATTTTTAAAAGCTACAGTTTTGCTTAGCGATTTACCTTACTTTTGGTTCAATTGATATATGTCAATAAACAAAACTGTTGTGTTCTGAGAGATAATAATCCTCAACCGCTATAAGGCCATGGCAACTGACTTTTTTGTTTATAAATTCAACAACAACGATGTGTAGGACTAGGAGCTGTGGTTTCAACAAGATAGCGTAACATGCCAAAAATTTCGTGCCACAACTGATTTCTTGAAGAAAACCGCAAAGTTTCACGTTAGGTTAGGTTAGGTTAAAGTGGCTGCGGAAACAGAATCCACACACTTAGGCCAAAAGAAAAGGCCCATTGTGATACCACATGAATCTAGAGAATTACTTCTTACTAGTCGAACAATTTTGAGCGTTTTATAAAGTGAAGAAGGTATTTGATATCCTTATTAGCTAGTTCACTGGGATTATCATAAAAGTATTCTCCCAGATAAAGTTTGCATCTTAGTGAAAGAGCAGGGCATAGAAAGATTTTTTCCTCTTCTTCCTAAAAAGAAATATAAGTAAAAATATCATTCAAAAAGCAAATGATAGATGGAACCTACTAGAAACCTTCAGTAACACCAGGAAACTCTGGCCTTATAACGACAAGAAAAAATCCGATAAGATTTTACTTTAAAAAAACCGTGCCTAAGATCCCTCATAAGTGTGATAACGGGACATAATCTACTCGGCTACCACAAAAAGAAGATGGGGCTTAGTACAGATGACATATGCAGAGGCTACGGCGATGAGGAGGATCACGAAAACACAGCTCACTTCCTAAGCCACTGTCCAGCACTCTGCCGTACTAGATTAAAATTTTTAAGCAACTCTTTCTTTAATGAACTAGAAGAATTATCTGAACTCCCAGGCAATCGCCTATACTATACTATCAAGTCCATCGAATGGCTCGACCAACCATAGAATTCATAGGTTAAATCACTTTTTCATAAGTTACAATACTTCAGGGTATCGCAAAGGATCTATATTGATCTAAGTGTGATGGTAACAAAATCAACCGTCAGCCCATATAACCTAACCTTACCCTAACCTCCTCTTCTTCCTCGTCCATACAGCTCCTGCAGAAGTCATTTGAGGCTACACCAAGCCGTATTGCGTGTCTGCCTATAAGACAGTGTCCCGTAAGGACACCTATTAGGGAGCTAATAATCTGATTTAAGATAACAAGTCTTTAGAACGCTTCAGGTCAAGTGACGGCCACATGAGCTTAGTGGCTGCTCACGTAGGTAAATTGTAATACCTAGACCTTGATATCGTTTCACGTTACGAACCCGTAAATTTGGGATTTAACGATTTATACGGCCACAAATGTTGGTAGACGTTATCGAAAATATGGACTTCTAGATTAGAATACGTCCAGATATCATATTTTAATTATAACTACTCGCATCAGGTCTCGAAATTCGAGAGTGTTGATTCTTCATTGAAGAGGGTTCAAATTCAACAACATCCTTATCGACTTCTGTCGATGTTGATAGATATATGTGTAATGTGAACTCCACTGTGAAATCATCTTGATTCTTAATGAAATTTCTGACATCTCTTCGCGAACACGCACTGCGCACAACAGCTGTGACATATCCAGTAGTTTTTCTTCTAATTACCTCATTTTTTTTTAATTTTAATTTATTGTTCGAAACAATTTCGGTACAGAATATTTAAAAAATATAATCTACGGTCACTGCACAATGCACATCTGCACAAAAACTATTTTCGTTTGATCTGTTATACTTGCCCCTTCAGTTTTTGTAGTGTACCAAAAAATTGTGGAAGCCATTTTATTATAATGATGAAGTTAACCAATGTTAAAAAAATATTAAAATAATTTTATAAATTGGCTCGAACAAACTCTGGTTAGCAATAAATGCAAGAAATGAAAAGAATCTGGTATCGCTGTGATTGAGACCTAAAGATAACTCCAGCTAAAAATTAATTCTAAGCTTAAAAATAAACACAGTATAAATTATCAATACGCTTAACTCGAAAAAAATACACGTCCGCATTTCCGCGAAACGAGGACAAATTCAAACAAACTTATAGTCAAATCCGCATTAAGGCTTCCACAATATTTCGAAATATTGTCATCGTTTATGGATAAAATGGGATTGGTAACAAAAAATAAAGACTCCCGGCTCAATCTATCCCTGGCGATTTAATCTTGTTTGACAAAAGTCATCCTCAAACCTCAACAACAACCTAGCAATTATGATGCGTGCGCGCGCATGCGCGCTCTTATCCCATATATGAAAAACGAAAACCCTATAAACGGGAAGGTCTTATCTGGTGGATTTAAATGACATGTCTATTTAGTAATCCCGTTTCCTGATTTATACACAAAGATATTCAAAATTATTGTAGGTGTTTGTACCTCAGCACCATTTCCATCAAGCTCAGTCGATCCATTGATCCATATGAATCTCATGAAGTGAAAACGAAAACAACAAAAAAAAAAAAAAGAAAAAGATCAACGAATTTGAAAACAAGTCAAATCCCTAGACAATAGGGAAGTCGAGCGTGGGTTCAGGTAGAGATGTCAGATGTGTCTAGGGTCTTTCCCAACCGACTGCAGTGACAAGGTTCTCCTATATTCAAAATCAACCGTAAAGGCTATAATCTGCAGAATATCAAACAAAGCGAATTACCTTGATCTTGATGTGATCGCGCTTGTTTGTCAAGAGAACGTTCTCATATAAGTTCGGAAGTGTGTGAGGTCCTGTGTGCCTTACCCTTTATTTTGCCCACATGATAGCTACAGTCAACCAACATAATGCGGTTATTATAATTATTATTATCCTAGAAAAGGATAAGCTGTTTGTGTTTTTTTTTTTTTTATCCCGTCTGTATGTGAATACCAAACCCAAGCTCGGCTGAAAAGGTATAAACATTTGCCAACATTCAGGTCAGGTGTCAGAACCAGTGTCCATCTGTCAGTAGGATCAGAAATAGTTCCAAAACATTTCATATATCATTTTCACATAATACCACCGACCGACTACGCACGTCGACAATGGAAGGAAGCTGTTGGTAGATTTCCTGAGAACCTCCATCACTTGATGGCAAATCTTAAAGAGAACGCGCAACAGTGGTAATTTGCATCTGTGTATGAATTTTTTCGAATGATTGCGCCCTGCTGGGTTGGGGCTTCACCATTGGGGGCCAGGTGATTAGTACAATTTTTAATGGGCAGTATGTTTTCTCATACATATGTGGCTGGCGGGTTCTATCAATGAAGTTCAATCGAGAATTCGGGAGGGTGAGGGGAACAACTTTAAACACATAAATGCTTTTTTTTCTTGTATGAAGAGCATGTTAATGTGCCAACTCTTTGAACAGGTAGGCTTGAACAACCAACCGACGACGCGTAGATGATGAGGATTGTGCCAACTCTTTGAACAGGTAGGCTTGAATAACCGACTCGTAGATGATGAGGATTGGTGGAGCAAATTTCATTGAGAGCACCTTTCGACATTTTTATTTATGTTAATAATTTCCTGGGCATGGTTGTTAATGGGATTTTTGTCTTGAAGAGACAAAGAGTTTTCGATTGGGCACAAGGAATCGTCAATGAATGAGTTATGAGGTGATTCTAGGAAGGGCTGGCTGGCCTTATTTGGATTTATCTTAATTTATCAATATTTAGACTTGAAAGGATAGTTAAAAAGTTTTTTTCTACTGATAAAACATAAAAACGGCAATGTAGAATAGGAAGTATATAATCGGGATGTGCAATACATATGAAAGTTATTAAAACTATATTGCAAAACAATATCGGGACGGATAGCCAAAAAATCATATAACAAAACGGCTTCCACAATGCTTTTGGTACACTAAAAATAACCACTGCAAATGTGCAGTGACTGTATATTATTTTTATATTCTATAGTCTGTACCAAAATTGTTTCAAACAATAAATTTGCATTAAAAAAAAAATGAGGTTATCAAAACAAAAAATATTGGAAATGTCAAATCACAGTGGTGTGTAGCACTTCTTGTGTGCAAGTTGTGTTGGTGAAGAAATGCCAGAAATTCCATTAAGAAATACAGTAGTGATGACATTACATAAATCTACCGATACGACCGAATTTGATAAACAGGTTGTTTAGTGTGAACCTCCAATGAAGAATCAACACACTCGAATACCGAGAGCTCGGTCGACTATTATGTATTATTAGAATTTCATTTCTGAACGTAGGGAGTTTTCCTTTTAAACTTCCCAGAGGAAGTTATTGTAATGGGGCCGATTTTGTGAATCTCCAGTTTTTGCATATCTCCATGTTTCTAGGTCACTAGAACCCGAATCAACCTTTTTTATTATGATGTCTTTGTGTGTAGGTATATGTACGCGTGTTAGTATGTGCGTTACGTTTCTTTTTGCTCGATTATCTCGCAAACCACTCATAGCATTAGCATCGTCGCAATCGAAGCGTAATTGTTGATTAAGTTTTCATCTAAGTCGGTTTAGCAGTTTTTAAAAAGGAAAACAAAAAAGTAAAAAAATATCTATTAAAAGCGGATATACAGCGCATATAATGTGATCGACAGTGTGGCGTCGTCGAACATATTTTGGGATGGTCTTTCAGGTGTTGCAACACAGCGTGCGTATCGTAAAAAGAATCGCGGTCGTTCTGAGCCTTAAGGTGACACTATTCATCGCTAAGCTTCTAATTTCGAAAATTACGGGTTTGAAACGAACCGTCCACACATTCAAATCCACCACGTTCTCAAGCTCTCAGGACGCGTGGCATTGAAAAAGTGGTATATTCAGGGGCGGATCCAATCTCTTGTTAGGGGGGGGGGGGGGGGGGGGG
>CAKKXW010000001.1:35798554-35809065 GCA_920937365.1 Sphaerophoria rueppellii | reverse complement strand
CATCAAGGAGATGCTGAAAATGTTGATTTAATAGGCAAATAAAAAGAGGTCTTTAGAATAACAATTAATCGTACAGGGTTTTGAAAGGTATAACGAGTACAATTTTATAATCGGTGTTTGCTTTGTTCAAAACCATCTATGATATAGTCTGTATTCAAGTCCAAGTCTGAATGTTTAATAGCGCTAAGCCAACTAGTCGATCTTGTACCATGTTTGATCGCAGCCAAATTTGAGTTCTCCTGATAGTAAAAAGAGTTCTCTTCTCGATTGCTGCACTGAACACTAAGGAAACAAAAATTGGGAGCTCACGCGCAATTTCCTTCTTGGAGGAACTACCTAAGAACATTATATGCAACGATCGAAAGAACAGTCATACTTTTCTAAATCCCATTTTTTTCCACTTTTGAATTTTCATGCTATTAATATCTCTTATGGTAGTGTCTGTCGCTTAGTGGTTAGGTACGTTGGCTGCTTAGCAGAAAGTG
Organism: Sphaerophoria rueppellii; assembly: GCA_920937365.1. Classification (NCBI taxonomy): domain Eukaryota; kingdom Metazoa; phylum Arthropoda; class Insecta; order Diptera; family Syrphidae; genus Sphaerophoria; species Sphaerophoria rueppellii. The sequence continues at coordinate 35,808,580 of CAKKXW010000001.1, read as the reverse complement.
CGTCGTGGTTTCGGGTCCTACTTGTGCCCATACATTTTTTATTTCATCGGATTCTACCTATTGCTAAGAACTGACAAAACTCCCAAGAGTATCAATCTGTCATGAAAAACAGGCCGTTCGGAATCGACATTAAATTTAAGGTCCCCTCAATTCTTCAGACGCATTAAGAGAATTGTTGATGAGAGTAAGCCATTTAGGTCTTGGCTCTTCAAGAGCTGTAGCACAAATCTATTTTTATTAATATCTCTAGGACATTTTTGGAGATAGTTAACCAAGTTGTTTAACAATGACAATGCTTCCTACGATAATTCAGTAGGCCAGTTCCACCTAAAAATATCTCACTGAGATCTCAATGTCACTTTGACTGAGTCAAAATCATTTGGTGGAACATAATTCTCAGTTCTCATTGAGATAAAGTGGTTACCTTACAAATTGTTGTTCTGCATATGTCAGTCACGTCAAAATAGCTGGAGATTGTTGTCGTTGTTCTGCATATGTCAGTCACGTCAAAATAGCTGAGTGAGAAATCGAATCTAAAATAATTTCATCTCAGAGATCCCAGAAAAAAATCTCAGTTCTCAGCTGAGTGGACTCATTCGATGCGGAACTGCTTCATTAAGATCTGATTAGGTGTTCAGCGATAACGGTTTAGCAATTTTTTAACTGGCATTAAGAATTTGAAAGTAGTAAAGATTCTTCATTTATGCATGTAAACCCCTCATGGTGCTGATATCAAACTGGTCTCGTTCGGCCCAAAATTACTTGATTGAGAACTGAATAAGTTTTCAGCGAAATCAGCTTAGCGGTTTTTTGTAAGGATTGAAAAAAAAAAACTGAAAAAATATAAAAAAAAATTTGATGATTTCAGCATAAAATGCAACAATAGTTCGAAAAATGTTATTCATCAATGCTAGAAAATATACTATTTCACAATAATTTGTTATAAACAATTGAAAAAATGAGTTTAAGCGGATATATTCTTCTGGTTCCAAGGAAAAGAGATTGACAACAGTTTGATTTTCTATAAACAATTGAAAATAGTTTTTTATTTTTTCCCTCTGGGAAGTAAGTCGTGTGGATCCCAGGGTTATTTTCACCTAAATATAAATGTCTTCACGTGCCATGGTCGTGATATGATGATGATTTGTGTTAAACATTATTTTAAAACTATATTCTGCTTGTCAAATCAGATTTTAGGCGGCTTAGGGTGGGGCGATCACCCCTATCGCCCTCCTCTGAATCCACCCTTGGGTATATTTACTAGCCACCGATATCACCCGATTTGACTGTAGCGGAATTTTTCTTGTTGGAATTTTTGAAACAAACCGAAGAACTTAAGGCTAATATTTGAGCCGAAATCAATGCTATATCGACCGAGATGCTGGCAAATGTCATGGAAAATGCGAAAAAAAACGAGCTGAATCTTGTTTCCGCAATGCAGGTGGTCATTTGATCGACGTTGTTTTTCAAAACTGCAATACTTCCATCGACCAAATTTAGATGGCGCTTTATTTTGGTGATTTCAAGAATTCAAGGATAAGGATATTTATGATTTTTTTTTTTTTTCACACACTATCAGAATTGGTCGTATAGGCTTATAGCAAGCACCATTTTAAACCGGTAAAAAATCATTCGTTTATTTGACAACAGTTTGATTTGTTATAAATCAATTGAAATTGTTTATTTTATTTATCTTCACTGGGTCACACTCGTAGTTTTTAAATGTTACTTTACTTTATATTCATTTTATTATTATTGTCATCTTTCTAGGCAGTTGCAATAGAATTGAAACTATTATCTTTCATATGAAAAAAAAAAAAAAAATAAAAGATGAACTACCTATGAAATCGACACTGAAAGCATCCAAATCCAACACAAAATTCCAAATAGGTAGAAGTAGGTAGCTAATGTCCCCTCTGAACACTCCTCTTATCCTTCACTACTCTACCTTGATGTCAAAAACCTGCGAAGCTTGAAAAATAGCTCCATGTTTTTTCTACGATAAAAATTTGCAATTCAAATTGCATGCGCTCTCATAATTTGAAAGCCTTTCGGCTTCTGAAATATTTTTACTATAAACCACAAACAAAAAAAGTAAAAAAAGAAACACCCCACACCTTTTCACAGACAATTTTCAGAAAATTCGTCATTAAAGTGCAAATTTTCCAATCAAAAAGTTAAAAAAAATATATATTTTCTGATTATCTCTTATCGCCTCCGCCTATTGAATTTTAAGGAGATACCTCCGCTTGCTTTTGAATAGCAAATTGGTATGATTTTTGTGTTATTTTGTTTTTGTAAAAATCAAAATATTCATTGATAAATGTTTGAAGATTATTTTCATATCTAGAAAGAGATAAAACAAAACAAATAAAATCTCACTAGGTATGAAAACATTAAAGCCCCCATCGTAAGATTAAACAAAATTATAAAAACATTAAATCGTTTTTCATAAATTATTCAACAAAATTTTACTCTTTAAATGCTTGAAAGTAAAAACCTACAAAAAAAGTAAATGCCCCATAGCGATTTTCTGCATACATTTACATCGACTTGAATCTATATGTATGTAATTCCCTTTTAACTGTTCAACTACCAGAACTCGCTTATTAAAGACCATCATCAGCGCTGCTCGCACAGGAGCGAAATTTTGTAGGAAAATTTAAAAATAATATAAATTGGATGAAAATCCACTTTAAATGGAACACCGCACAAACTTTTGGATACATATCATCACCAGGAGAGTGAACATTTTGTCAGGATTAACTTTGTATGTACACACATATATAAAAATGAACACAGACATCACCCAAACCCTAAAGCTCCCCCACGTCTCCTATTATAATATTTATTTGAATGTGTTTGTGTACCTTATGTACCTACTTTGATAACTACAGGAAAGTCATAGCAGCCATTTCAGTCTTTCTATCAGTGTGTGTTTTGCTTTGTGTATTTGTGTGGGAGTGTGAACATGGAAAAAGGAATTTTTTTCGTTTAAAAAGGGAAGAGGGTGGATTGGTATTTTGTTTCCTTTCAATGTACTTAAAGAGTACGTGACATAAAGCTCCAATACATTTGTGAAATTTATGAGATCATGCGCTCTGGGGACAATCCCATAACAAAAATGAAACGTACTCCATTTTTATATCCTCACCCCCAACTCCCAGTGTCTTCCTTCTTCACGTCGTCGTCGTCGGTCGGTCGATAGAGATGAACAACGGCAACGAAAAGAAAATAACACAAAACCAAGGGATACCAACAAAACAAAAAAGTGAAGAAAAAGTATCTCAAAAGTACCTGTTCGTATCTAAAGTGACATACACATTTATTTTTTGACCCCCATTCCTTGTGCAATGCGATATACCAGAAGATAACCACCCCCTCATATTTATGCATGGACCTGTTTAGCTCGAGTATTAGAGATCCCTTTTTTCCCTATACCTTTTGCCAACTGTACACTGTACAGTGCTCTGGTCGTACATATATCTGCTTGAAGTCGAAAACGGGAATCGATTTTAGCTTTGAATTTGAATAGGATGATAAAAATGGAAAACAGTGTATCCAGAGGCCAGAGTCCGCAGAGTGACGGTGGAAAGAGGAAACGTAGAATTGGAACTTGAGGGTATAGAGAGATTTGAGCGCGTCATTTGGTCTTGAGGGGGTTAGCTTGAGCCCTTTAAAAAAGATTTCCACCCTCAGGTTTTTTTTTTGTCTTTTTTCCAAAAATACTATGACTGTCGTTCTTTGGGAAGTTGGGGGGTTATAACAGCAAGTGGATCTGTGTTTATGTATAAGTGCCTTTGCAGCATTCAGATACGACTTTTAGCTTTGAAATTTATAGCCACGACAACGAAGCTGGGTTTGAGGAGCTTTCTCTATACGTAAATATCTGTAGAGAGCATATCCCTGGTAATGGAACAAAGACAGGAATTATTCGTTCCTTTTTTTTGTGTGTTCATCTGGTTGCCTGTGTGAATGCTACTTCTACTTCTGGGCTTTAGTGATGTAGTTTTGTGTCTTTTATCTCGACGAAAGATCTTTGCCATTGGTTGAGTAGATATAGAGATTCACAATAACCATTCAGAATGACAACGACCGACCGAACGACCGTCGTCGTCGCTCGTCGACGCAGGGATGGAAGATTCCCCTGAGAGTGCAAGGGTGGATGGCATCGTCGGTTTTGGGTGGGTATAAAAAGTGGAATATGGTAATTTGGGGATTGGGGTTTCTTTCTACCTTGCGTTATGTGTTCACGGCACGGCATTGGAATTGTCATCGTTTGCTTGAAGTTTTTGGATTTTTGGTTTGAGATTTTAAGTTTGTCTGTGTAAGTTGGGTGGTTGATTTGTTTGTGTGTGTGTGTGTGTGAGTGGAATGATAAAAATAATACAGCGATAAAATACAAATCAGGAATATGAATGTTGCATAATGGTAATGGGGGTATGAAATATTGTTGAAGGGACAAACAAGAAATCGTATATTTTTTCTTGGTTACCGCAACAATGGCGGAGCTCTTCTTTGATAAGTGTATCTATCTTCATAAATAATATCTAACATTGGTCATATTTTTTGGGACATAAGATATGTTGGTGATTAAAGATGTCTTCTGAGTGAATAAATAATGCTATTGGTTTCGTTTAAATGGTCTTTAAATTTGTTTGAATTGAGGAAGAAGCATTTAGGTAATCTTGAAAAAAAATGACCTTTACATGAGCTACACTTATTTCTGCAGTAAAGTCGAGTCTTTAGCTGATTATAGCTATAGCGTTGCATTTAAGCCGAAAACTTGGTTTATACTGCCAGTTACCTAAGAACACATATTTGCTTGCGACAGCAGTTAACACTTCTTGATATTGTCTGATACCGATTTTAATTGATGATTGGCTGTGAGTAAAAAAAAGATCTCAGCATTTTATAGCGAGATCATTGAGACCATCGTTTTTGTTTGGCGAGCGGAGATTTATTTCTTTTTAAATAGGTAGGTTCTCCTTCTCTCAGTCCCACAAACGACACCTTATTGGAGATCTGACGAATAATTACCCTAGCGCACCGCCACCGCTGCTACTTCGGTTTGGCCAGACAACTACTGGGTGCAAAACTCTCCACTCGAAAGAAAAAATGCCTTGTATAAACATAAAGGGTTTTGACTTTTGCAGTCCCACCCTACGGCTCTGATTGCGGGACGATAAGTAAGTTTTCGAATGAAAAATTCTTCGACTGGTTTTCGGTTATGTATATGCAACGAATGTGGAGAAAAAGGTTCAGCCGCAAACTGTAAGTGTATTAAGTTTCGGATTTAGTCCAGAAAGCCAAGAAAAGACAACTACATTGGTTCAGCTAAATCGAGCAAATGGACGACAACGCCCCAGCCAAGAAGTCTTCCCTTTACTGCCCCCAGGTCCGAAACGACCAGGAAGACCGAGCATTCGGTACAAAGACCAAGTAACTGTGCGGATACCAAAGCATTGGCTTCGGCGACTGCAAAACGCATGGGAAGGACCGATCCCGATGGAAAATAGCTGTCTCATGCTGAAATTCTACATAGATTGGGAGCTGTATAAGTAAGTAAGTAAGTAAGGTTGTAGATTTGATTTTTATCCCAGTCGCGATCGGGGAAAATTTCGAGCACATTTTCGAGGCCTTTTAATTCTTCTGGATGGTCGGCAAACACTTGTCTTCAAACGACGACTCACAGAGAATAATCTAACGGTGACATCGCACCTTCTTGGCAACCATTTCGGCAAATTAAATGGCTATCAAACGTTTTGTGCTATTAATCGATTGTGGCATGATGTTTGTAGCAAGTTGCACCATCCTGTTGAAACCAAACATTGTCAATATCAACAGGGGTATGGTTTCTTTACAACCGGAGGTATGGAATTTTAAAACCCGGAGCCCAAACTCTCACCGAAGCCAAAGCCTACAAACCTAATTCGTTGGGAGGTTTAGCTCTCGAAGATAGGAGATAACTCTGTAAAAATTCTAAGCAGCTCTCTCTGGAGCTGTTAATCCCTCAAACGGAGCTTCGGCTCCCTACACCCCAGTATTTTGGGGTAAACAGCTTTGGGAATGAGTAGTTGAGTTGTTTTTCATCATATTCTGAGTTCTGAAATTCCATACCTGTTAAGGTTACGAGTATGGAAGTATCCAGACTTTCTATAGCTACCGGGAACAGCACATCGATACCATAAAAAAAAATCATGTCTCCGCTATACAAGCCGCACCAAACAGTCACTCGCTCACGTTTTGGAACATCAACAATGCAACAAAGTTCAAATTCGAAATAACCAGCGGTTCAAATTGAAACCAATAGATGGCCCAAAGCCCAATACACTAGTTCACAACGTTCTTCTTGTCGTGAAGCGCTAGGTAGAAGTATTATGCTATTTCTAAGGCCGTGTGCGAATTGGCTTAAAAAGTGGTTCAAACCTGACGTTTGGTTAAATTTTGACACGTCGCATTAAATGAAATGTGTTAATAATTAGACTAGCTGCGGAGTAGGTTAAAATATGACAGTAGTGGTTAAAAATTCATACATTTTTAACCACAGTTCATCCAATTCGCACACGGCCTAAGCTTCCGCGCTTGGTATGCAGAAGGAGATTAGAGCACGATTAAAGTAGGATATGAAAGTCGACATGTAGTGTCCGTAGCTAAGCAGAACGTCATGGGTTCGAATCCTACTCAGGCCCAAAGTTTTTATTTCATCTTTCACGGACACTGCCTCTTGCGAAGAGCTGACAAAACTTCCAAGAGTATCATCTGTCATGAAAAAGTGCCGTTCGGAATCGGCGTAAATTTGTAGGTCCCCTCAATTTTTCACACGCACCAAGAGAATTGTTGAATGAGAGTAAGCCACTTAGGCCTTGGCTCTTCAAGAGCTGTCGCGCCACTCTATTTATTTTTTTTTTTATGAAAGTCGACAGTATTCTATATAACATTCTTAATTTGAAGGTTAGTAGAAGAATTCGTTTAACTGGGGTAGCAAGTCTCTGGTCTCAGCCGTCTTCTTCTTGAATTTCTCACCACAATCTAAGTTTAACACTGTTTTGTAGCATCATGAGACAACTGTTTTGCAGCAATTTTATCAACACATTTACAATCAGAACTCATCACATCAGTTACGGCACTTCTGAAGGCCACTTGTCAGTCTGGGTTTTCTTATGGTAGACGCGGTCAGAACGTTCGCACATACAGAATATTAGATAAAAGAATGCCTGGCGTCAATCACGCCATGATCAATTTGTTAGACGGTTTGTTAATTTAGAGACCGCCAAAAGTCCTCTTTTGTACACATATATTGAGGGGTAGAAATCGAGTGCTTAAGATGATAACGTTTCGCCTCGCTGCAAAGTTGATAAGCCTGAGTTTGTACGTTGTTTGAGGTATTTTCTTTCAAGTTATGGATTCAGAGCATTCACACAGATCAGTGCTCGCTTATAAACTTTAAGCTTTGGAATTTATGAACGCTTATAAAAATTAAGCTTAGTCTTCCTCTTACATAACAAAGCCGCACCCTAACAACCGCTGTTTCTGTTCCTTAAAGTACATTCCATGGAAGATATCGCAGCTTCACATCTTGCGCGAATGCGTTCTCTATAACGCACGCAATTCCTAGATGGATGTGATGTCTGCCTTATACCTAGCCAGGGTATCCATCCATTAATTCTTCGATTGCACTTGGTCTGTTGAAGGTCGCGACATTTCACGTGCAGATCCGCAATTTATTGTCCAATCTCCGTTTGCTTAGGTCGTCTACATTTGAATCCTCAATATTCAAGCCTTGTCTTTATTACATATCTATTAAAATTCTTCGACGTCGGGCAGTTACTTTAGAAGTACAAACCGCCAACCAGGAGAGCCAGGACCCTAAATGAGTCTATTGGTGAGAGGTCTACTAAGCCGTTCCTTATAGATCTAAGTAGCTCATGTAATATAAATCAAGTTAATAGTTCGGCCTAACAGGAACTAGTAACGCTACCGTTGCGTTGATTCTAAAATTAGAATTATTGGGATCACCCCAATACAAAAGTACAAAAAGTTTTTGTCCGCCCAAGAGAAAAATGTTTACCAAATCGCGGCTGATATCCCTGTCCGCCTCCGTGTGAAGAGTTGTCCGTTTAAGAATGTGTCCGTATTAAGAGCTTTCACTGTAGTTATTAGTTGTCACTAACCTACAGCAATTCTTGTGCACAATAAACCCAGAAAGAGGAATTAAATTTTAAGCCCATAATTCAATTCTAAAACAGCAATTGTGAACTCTACTCTAATGGGCACATTTAAACTTTTGTTCACCAAATTTAAACAATAATGTATTTACACTCTCCAAACCAGCATACTTAGCTCAAAATTCGACCATTATTTAATGTCATCCTCATCATTATAAATGAGCTAATATCCAACCTTTTCCCGACACAATTCCCAAAGTCCTCTTTTGTTCCTAATATCCTTCATTGTTCTTTAATGAAGTCCGATTCGATTTTCTCTCATCACCACTCTGCACAACATGAGCTTATAAAAAATACTTAATTAGAAACATAAAAAAAAAAACTTACCACTTAACGAATGATGGCCGGGAGCTTTACCTAACAGATAATCATCCTTGCAGATAAATTTATTGTCATCTAATACGTATAGTTGTTCCCCCGTGCTCAGTTGTTTTCTACATATACAGCAGGTAAAGCAATTTAAATGAAAGACTTTATCACGGGGCTTTCTCACTAGATCTGATGGTGCTATTCCTTGGCCACAGCCACTACATTTTGTTCCATAACGCCTAGAAGAATATGAATAATACTTTTCAATGAAAATATTAAATGATAGCATTTTGGAGATTAGATATTTCTTGTATATAAAAAAGGAAGAAAAATTAACATTTTACTATATAATGGTGTAACTTAATTTTTTTTTGTCTACATTATCAATGTTGTAAGTTATAGAGGATCAGGAAATCCCTGAAATGCTTCTGATTGCTTTTAAATATTAAAATTGGAAATTCTAGCTATTGGCAATATTTTTTTTTTCATTTTTGTTTTCGAAAACAAGCAAACAAAAATACACTGCTGCAAGTATCCCAGCTCAATTAATTTTCAATATTTTGTTTGACTTTGAGCAGGTAAATTATAGTCGTTTTTTTTTTTTTCAAGCTTTCCACATCCAGACCTACTCTTATAAATCTGAATCGGTTCGGTATCATTGAACAAAATACACAAATCACAACCAGCAGCTATCTATCGAAGCGGAAGATGATTTTCCCATTTCAATCTTTTATTTCTAATTCAAGTGATGTTAGCATAAAAGCTTGCAAAGTAGATAGAAATAGAGAGAAAAAAAAAAATCACTTCTGCTTAAGCTGATGTTGATGTTGGCTTGGCACTCCAAGGTAAAAAGCTAAATGCCAATCTCTTTTGGCTTTTTAATTTGCCTCAACGAATGCCAACGTATAGACGACATCAATGACAGCGTCAGTAAGTCGTATTCCTGATTTTTTCCGCACATAGAGGTATGCTTATAAGACATCTATGCACATTATCGTGTGTACACATATTGATGACAGGGAATACAGACGACGAAAAAATCAGCGCTCTACCTAGATTGCTTTCTTTGTTCAAGAAGTGCTTTATGTCAAAGACAGGAGGACATGTTAATTGAACATACATCTATTCCAATGAACGTCGTCGTTCTCGACTTTTCTTTTTCGAATAAATTAAAATAAACTCCAAATAGACGTTTTGTTTTTTTGTTCATTTTAAAAATTGTTTAGTTAATTAGATACTTACCTAAAAAAATCATTCCTACAATATAATTTAGATTCTCTACTAAAACATTTATCCGTAAGCGGTTGAAGGCATTCACAGCAGCGCACACATGATGCATGCCATCCCCTTTCGAGGACATTTAATAAAAATTTATCTAAAATTGGTTTATTACAGCCCGCACAAGGATCACCAACACCAACAGGCGGTTCCCCTCGACCTGAAATGGTAAATTAAATAAAAAAAGTCAGTTTATTTGATTTTAATAGGG
>CAKKXW010000001.1:35729092-35749040 GCA_920937365.1 Sphaerophoria rueppellii | reverse complement strand
TGTAGACAGTGTGTGCTTCTGCTGCTGCTACTACTATTTGTAAGCATTGTAGCGTTGACAAAGCTTTTCGGCTTTTAAACCTTAAGGATATTCTTAGCGGAGCAGCTTTTCGAAACAGTTGCGATGTTACGAATGTTTATCATCATCGTCGTCGTCTTCGTGTGTGACAGATGTGTTTCTCATTCGATTTTTAATATGGCCAATAACGATAATTGGTGCTTTTGAGCGCATCATCACCGCGGTCTAGTAAACATCCAGCCGACAGCAATATCATCCATTATTTGCCTTTTGTGTTTTTTTTCTTCTTTTTTTCTGTTTTTGAGCCCCCATCAAAAAAAAAGTTGAGGAAGTTTATCTTTCGGGCTCAACCCAAAAGTTGACTTTTGTTCCTTCCAAGAAATCGAATATTTATTTTAAATGATTTCTTTTTGGCAATCTGTCAAAACTATAAATTAGTCAAGGACTAGGAACTGGGACAGTCTTTTGTCTTAATTTCGCAGGATTTCTTGGAACGTTCTTTGTTTAAAGAAAAAAAAATTGCTTACGGACACAAACTGGGATAAACTTTTCATTTTAAGTTTTTGTTTGACAAAGTGACAAGAAACGTGTATGAGGACATGTATTTATAAACACCTCTTTTTCCGTCATACTTTTCAGTTTTCACCCTATGCAAAATGAAATGCAAAAACAGCATTTGTTAAGGAACCCACAAAAAGAGGGTTGTCAACAAACATGAACAGGAGTAATGGTTTTACCTCATTTTGAAAAAAAAGGGTAGTTGCATCTTCTTGTAAAATTTAAAAAAGGAAAGAAACCCTCGAACGTGAGTATTTAGTAACCTACCAACCCCTAAAGCGCATTAATCTTTTATTATACGATTCCTTGCTCGTGAAAATAACGAACTTGAAACTATTTGACAAGCTGATATTGTTAAATGTCAACACAAACTATTTCACGCTTGACGAGATTTGGAAGGGGAAATTAGTTTCTGCACTTGAAATTTATTGACTCTTCTTGTTTTTCGTTTAAGTTTAAGGTCAAGTTACTTAAGAAATAAGATAAGTGAATAGATTAGAATCATTTTGCTAACCTTGGAGATCTCAATAAGATTTTTTAAAAAATGTAATCTCTTTTTTAACGTTTTTCGTTCCCTCTACATTTTAATGGGCAAAATCTAGTAGAACAATAGAAAGTAAATACCAACGCTCTTACCCACATCAGTTTCCCATACCAACTTTGCTCTTACTTTCATTTACTGAGATCTATTTTTCAGCTGAGCTACGAGAATGGGCATTTTATACCAAGTGTTGCCTTTTCCTCTTCTTGTCCTACTAATGACCAACGCGAGCAACACACAACGCTAGCAACGTAAAGCTACGTGATGCAAATTTAACGTCGCATATGTTGCATGCGTCACGTTTGTTGTGGCGGAAACACTACAGAAACACCACGATTAAGGCTAAAGGCTTAAACACAAAGACACTTCAGCTTCAGCTTCGTCTGAGTTACGATGCACCCGCTTTTCGTTTGCTTTGAATGACAGTTCTCCCTCCATCACATCATCATCCCTCCAAAACAGCTTTGCCACTTTACTCTATTTGATTTTTGAAAAACTTTGAAAATCTACTACCTAGTTTGCACCATCAGGAATTTCTTAAAATCTTACTTCACATTTCTAAAATCCCCTTCGATTAACTCATTAAGACATAATCTTATGCCTACAGTTTACAGTGAAAAATCGCACGCCTTCATCATATTTCCCCTATTTTCATCAGGAAAATATACTGGACTTGCGTTAAAATGTTGGTTGAATTTAGTATTTTTTGTTAATATTAACACATTTTATCTATCATGTAGTGTCAAAATTAAATCGAACATTTTAACACAATTTGGATACAATTCTATATGAACTTTTTATAAAAACTGATTGTCCCTCAGTGCGTCAATGTATCCAAGGCCAATATAAACACAACACATTTTAAATCTACTTCCCTTTTTCTCAACCTTCTTCGCTTTATTCCCAAATCTACTTCGATTCCTTTTCTTTAAGTGGTAACGCTGCTCCAAAATCAAATGAATTCTGTGTGTGTTTTGTACTTTTCTCTTAAACAGCTGTTGAGCTGTCAGACAAAGCAAAAGTTCAGAATATTTCAACTAGAGCTTCCGTTTGTAGTCACGTTACGTACGAAACGTGAGGTCGAAGCGTCATTGTGATAGCAAGCATTGAATTCCTAAAGCTGAACTCGTAAACGTCAGGCGAAGTTGAAGCGCCTTTGGGATTCAGCCTTTAAGCTTCGTCTTCGTCTCCGTCTACGTTACGATGCACCTATGCCGTATTTGCTTTGAATGGCATTGCCTCCTCCAACATCATCATTCCTCCCAAAACAAATGAATTTTGTTTCTTGAGTTTTTTGCAGCTCTGGAGCTGTTAGACAAAGCAAATGTTCAGCATATTTGAACTAAAGCTTCCGTTTGGAGTCACATTACAATACATTACGTACGAAAAGTGAATTCAAAGCTTCGTTTTGATAGCATAGATACATTGAATTTCTATGGCTGAAATCGTACACGTCAGGCGAAGTCAAGGCGTGTTTGTGTTTCAACGTTTTTTAGCCGCGGGTGCTTCCTGCGTTACGTGATTTGCGTTACATGCATTGTGCACATTGTTGCGTAAGCAAGTGTTTTCTGTTTCTAAAAGTGACTACGAAAAATTCAGCAGACTTCAAATGCTACTATCAGCAATTCAGCATCTATAGAATTCCAAATCAAATGTCAAACTGAAAATCTCTTTCAATGTCATCTCCTGAAATGATAATGTCCTTTTCAATGCCATTTCATTTTCTTTCACTCGTGTCTATCTAAATTACCCGAAAAAAAAACTTTTCCTCAAACCTCGCTTTAAAAAAAAACAACAACAACGACGAGTAATCTTACGGTTCCACCTTCCCTTCGAGCTGAATAAATTATCATTTAAAAAGATGCGAAAAGTACGCCGCAGGAGTATCACCTTTCAATACCAAAGTCCTCACACTCGACGTTCAACACCCGTTAAACAAAAAACACAACCAAACGCCTGCCATCAACAAACAACCCTCTTGTCTCGCATAAAGTTGGCAATAATCCGTTCAGTTGTTTTTTCCACCTTTCCTCACAAGATTTTGTTTGGTGTGTAGGTAAGATTATAAATATGTATCCGAATCTGACCCTTATATGAAGTACCCTCTGCCAACCTACCTCTTTTATTTTAACAAAATACATATCGTAGAATACGGTGACAAAAAAAGTTCCAAAAATAAAATGACAGCCTAGAGAGACACACACACGACAACTCATAGATAAGGACGAAACCAAAAGTGTGCAACAAAACAAAAAAAATATTCAACAAAGCCAATGGGAAATATAAAATGAAAAACAGAGCAAAATTAAGAAAAAAAGAAGGGCGCATGTCATGCTGATGCTCCAGGACCTCCAGAGGAGCAGTAGATACCCATCAAGCGAAAATTCTTATTTTCTGCAACAATGAACGGCACCCTCGATGTCCTCGTTGGGATTTATCCATACGAAAAAGTACAACAACGAAAAGGGCCAAAAGAGATGCTACCACGACCGACCACCCACTCCTCTTAAGTATATGTACATTAGATCCCTTACAATACCTTTGCGCCACGTCATGAATGGAATATTACAAAATACTACCACCTTTGGCAAAATCTCAAGCACAAGGGGTAGGCGGATGGATGGCGATGGGTTGATGGATAGATGGATGGATGGACGGATAGATAGATTGATGCCACCCATCTACGATTGCCAAGAAAATGGCAGGGTGAAAGAAAAAACCACCCTTGGAATTGTAATCTGGTATTAGATTACTGATCCATGTCAAATCTTTGGTTTAGTTTTTTGTCTTCTTTTTCGATTGATACCTATAATATTTTTTCACTGTTATGTTGCTCTGGCTGCTCTGAAGAAATTGCTGGTGGACTGATTTTCGAATAAAAGAATTGACTCGTAACAATTCAAGGGAAATGGTTTAGTCTTATTTTAATGCCAAAAATAAATGCTTCGCTGAATACATAATGATGGGGATAATCGCATGGAAAGATTCGACATTCATACACATTTTCGTTTTGGCCAAATATTTAGTACGACTTCAGCGATAGGCCATTAGCTCCGAATAAACTTGTAATAGCATGGACACCTTAGCACGAAACAGATTTGTTCAGCTCGTCCCTGTTTTGTGGAACTCATAAACGTACTATTTACCTACTTTCTTCAAAAGAAATCCATGTCCTTCAACTTGATATAATGTGCCTTTGACACTTGCCAAAAGAAATGGAATTTTAAATATTCCCAAAAGGGACCAATTTTTCAATTCTTAAAGGCAATCCAAATCCACTTCCCACAGTGACAGACCTTATAAGCCCACAATTGATGTGACGCGTGGACCTAATACTCTAATGAAAGAAAATTAAGTTGTTTTAAAAAATTACAAATCACTGACTGGAGTTGACGATCACAAGGCCACATCCACCAGCAGTTTTACTCGTCGAGCATGGTGCATCCGTGAAATCAGAGCTAGAAAGTGATGTGTATGACATCGTAATCTATGTTTTCCACCGATAGCGATTGCACGTGCCGGCACGTGACTATTCTGCACGTGTAACGTTACTGTGAATAACAGGATGATAAGCCTGTAACACAATTTCCTTTTTTTTCCTCTCGGTTTGGCGTTAGAAGTTAAGGTAAATTTATAGTTTAGGGACACGTACACTTTCGTCATCAAGATGCTTGTTTTTATTTAATCCAAAGGGAACGACCTTTTTCTAAGTAAATAATTAGAAGTTTTGTAACTTTGCTTCTAAAGGTATGATTAAGCGATTGTTCTTAAGATTTCTGTCGACAGGTACAGATTATGTTACTGGATTTACGTCAACTAGAAAATTATATTTTTGTTTGCTATTGATAGTTTAATAATATGTTATAACTGCGCCCACTGTACTAAATATAATTATGGTATTGTAAAGAACAGAAATGGTTGGGTGGTGAAAAGGAGTTTTGATATCCCTTCGTGAACCTTCAAAAATAAGAACTTATTAAGGCTTCTAGTTGCCGAAGGAACTGAGTTGTATTCATAGAGTATTGAAGAATGAGAATTAATGTTCCCATAGCTTCCTATAATTTTTTGTCAACAAAGATAAAAAAACAAAGCCAAGACCCAAGTTGCAAATTTAACTTGTCGATAGTCAACTTAGCAAATGCAGGCGAACTTGCTATGATGCAGGTTCAGAGGTTCGTCTTCACTAAAAAAAAAAAAATAGAGTGGCGTGACAGCTCTTGAAGAGCCAAGGCGTAAGTGGCTTACACTCATCAACAATCTCTAAGTGCGTGTGAAGAATTGAGGGGACCTACAATTTAACGCCGATTCCGAACGGCAAAGTTGAGAAGCACTTTTTCAAGACGATATCTACTCTTGGAAGTTTTGTCAATTCTGAAATTTGAAATATAAGCTATGTGCACGAGTAGGACTCGAACCCATGACGTTTTTCTTAGCAGCCAATGCACCTAACCACTAAAGCTATGGACACTAGCCTTCACTATAAACTTCAAAGATATATGGAAGTTAGCATCCCTACGTTTTTATGTTTTTCGTTGATCCGTGGTTCAAAGTTGACCTTTGATTGCCAAATTGGACCTTTGTGCCTTAACTACTGATCGCTATATAATGCTGGATAAAAATATAAATAAATAGAGTGGCGCGACAGCTCTTGAAGAGCCAAGGCCTAAGTGGCTTACTCTCGTCAACAAGTCTTTAGGTGCCTGTGAAGAATTGAGGGGACCTACAATTTAACGCCGATTCCGAACGGCAAAGTTGAGAAGCACTTTTTCAAGACGATACTCTTGGATGTTTTGTCTATTCTTCGCAAGAGGCAGTACCCGTGAAAGATGAAATAAAAGCTATGGGCACGAGTAGGATTCGAACCCACGACGTTCTGCTAGCAGCCAACGCACCTAACCACTAAGCTACGGACACAAATGCTGGATAGTGGACATTTTTCTAGTACATAACATTTAACTTTTGTTTCGGGATCCGTTCGAGGCCTTCTTCAACATCAAAGCAAAGAACGGTTCCTCATTTTTTATATGAAGTAAATGTCTAGCCCACCGGAGACTTAATTTTTCTATTACTGGTCTAACTCTTACTTTCCACAAAAGTAAACAAATTCGCAGGAAATTCACTCTCCAGTGTATTTTGACACATGAATGAAATGAACTACTTACACATAATGGCTGAAACACAAAACAAGCGTATAAGCTTTGATTTTGCCTGACGTTTACGAGTTCAGTCATAGAAATTCAATGCCTATGTACATGCTATTACAATGATGCTTCGACCTCACGTTTCATTTGACAATCGTAAAGAAAAGAACGCAATGTTATATAATGTGACTCCAAACGGAAGCTCTAGTTTACTAGTCAAGCATTTGTTTTGTCTGACAGCTCAACAACTGTAAAAAAAAAAATCAACAAACAAAATTCATTGGTCCAAAATTTTAGTCCGCTAATGAACAAGTTTAGTGTGATGCTAGCTTAAAAAGACGTTTCAGACATGACACAAATGTCATTTTAAGCTAGTATCACACTTAATTCTCTTAAAATTGTTCATAAGCGGACTATAATTTTGCGTCATTGTTCTTAGAGAGATGATGATGATGGAGGAAATAATGTGATTGAAAGCAAATGCAAAGTGGGTGCATCGTAAGATGAGACGAAGCGTACTTCTGTTGCAGCCATAACAGCACAGTGTGACTGAGGCAAACGACTGACGCTGAACAAAACGAAACATTAAAGAGCTGAATAGAATGCATCGTCAGTCACCTGGCGAATAAAATGACACCAGTCAAAAATGTAAAATTTGTATGGCAGTCGCCCATTAGCAACACAATACACAATACTTCGTTCGTGGCTGAACTAGTCGCCCAAAAGTTAAACTTTTTTCAACTTAGTCGCGCGACGAGTATGACGTTTGTTTTTTTTTTTTTTTTTGTTTTGTTTTGTATCCTTGTATTCTTAAAGCAATTTATTTTATGGTTCAACTCAAGGAATTTTTACTGATGTTAATTTGTTGTGTGGTTTAGAAAATACAGGAGTTTCCATGGAATTAATTAGAAGTGACGAATTATTATGAAATATATCCGATACACAAATTCATTGCAGCCTATGCACCAAGCACAAAATATTTTCTTCATCTTCATTCATCTTTTAATTTGAATGAATACAAAAATGAAGAAAGAAATGTTTGATATTGTTTTGTTTTGTTTTCATGGGCATATTATTTGATAGCCCGTTGCGCGATTATTGTGTTCACAAACTTCTCTGTGATTTGGAAGTCGAATTTTTGATAGCTGTCACTTTCGTCGCAGGGCGACTGGCGACTTCATTCTGTTCAGCCCTTAATACAACAATAAGTAGAGTAAACGGAGCGGATGAACCGTCCGTAACTGAGCGAATACAAGGAATTCGTATATTGTGCCCTAAATAGCAGATTGCTCCGTTTCGTCAATTTTCTTTCAGTTTTGCTTACGGACGTAAATTGCGCTCCTCTTCGCTTTTTACGGACGAAAATTTGACAGCTGACACAAATTCGATTTGTTGTTTATTTTAGGTAACTAATTTCTTGAAATTGCTTGTTTGTTGCATGGCAACCGAAATTCACAAATTATTGAAAATAAAAAAAAAATACATTTGTTTTTGAATGATACTTCCGTATATATCCGTTCATTATGGGTTACGTGTTCACATGGCAGTTCGGAAGGGAGCGTTTCGTTCGGCTCTGACACTAGCTTATGTTATGGCTGAGCTAAAATAGGAAAAAGGTTACTTCAATTATTAAAATTTATAATATAAACAGAAGTGAATATAATAGGGGTATTCACGTAAACGCGGAAAACCCATAGAAACCGTAGAATTTTCTATCGGTAGAAATAAGCTGTCAAAATTTGTATGGGAAAAATTTTCTGCAAATCGTAGAATTTTATCTCACAAATTTGAAGCAGAAACTGCAGAAAAAACCTGATAAAATTTATGACGTTTATTTTGACGTTTAATTTGGCGCTCATTTCATCTTTTTTCGAACTGAACTGACATAAGCGGGAAGTTCTTGTCAAATTAAATTAAAAAAAAAAAAAATCAATCAGAATTAACAAACAAATTAATGTATGAATGAATTTTGTTTTAAAACTACTTCTTGGCATCTTGAAGAGCAAAAATTAAAATGTAATTAGAATAAAAAAAAGAATCATGACATGAATTGAACAAATTCACTTTGTCGTTTTACAAACAACAGTTTGTTTCCCTTGTTTACGCTACTTTTTTCTGCTATTTTCTGTTCATTTAAACCTTTTGCGAAAATTTTTTTTTTCCGCAAAGTAGAAAATTATCTCGTAACGTGAATACCCATACTTTATTATTATTTTACTTACTTATTTATATTACAAAAGAGGTATCACCCTGTCATATAGAGAAATCTATTACAATACTGCTGGCTGTCAAGAACTTTGTCACCTGTCAGCTGTCACTCGTGTTTAATTTTTTGTATCTTACAACACGCATGTTTGATTTGGTTTCGGATTTGTTTTTAAATTGTTCATGTTCTAAAAAACTATCTGCATTTATTTACAAAACATCAAAATGTCGTCGTGGAAAAAGGCCTCTAAAAGCAATCAAAAAGTTCACAGAGAACGTCACCAACCGGAATCAAGACAACATCTTGGCATCCTCGAAAAGAAGAAAGATTACAAAAAGCGCTCGAATCATGCCCATCACAAGGAAAAAACCCTCAAGTTCCTTCACAAACGTGCTTTGAACAAGAATCCCGATGAGTTCTACCATCATATGATAAACTCGAAGATACAAAATGACGAACATATCGAATTCGACAAGCCCGATGAGCATTCCAAGGAGCAATTGTCTCTTATGGAGACCCAGGACTTGAAGTATATCACCATGAAACGCACAATGGAAACCAAAAAAATAAAGCGATTGCAATCTCAATTACACATGATTGACTATGCCAACGAGGTTCAGAATAAACATACGTTCTTTGTGGACGAAGACGACGGCGATGTGAACAATTTCGATGTCGCAAAACGGCTAGACACTCACCCAAGCCTATTGGACCGCAAAACAAACAGACCGAGATTGGAGGACTTAGCTACACTTAAAATTCCCGATGTAAATCCAGAGGTAAGTTAGTAGAATTCATATGAACCAATAACTGATGGCTTTTCTTGCAGGAATTGAAAAAAGTCAATGAAAAGAAACAACAGTCCTACATGGAACTGAACAAGAGAATCGAACGTGAAAAGGAACTGAGTATTGTGCAGCAAAAGTTGGAAATGAAGCGTTTGCTTCAGCAAAAGAGAAAAATAAAACCTAAGCGCTTAGTCCCTGGCACTAAAGACTCGGCAGCAGTTTACAGATTTCATTATGAGAGGAAGAAGTGAAGTTGTTATTCGAAATGGAAGATATCTTATTCTTGCATCTAAAATTGTTTAAGCTAATAAAATGAAAGAAACTGGTTTATACAAAATATGATTATGATTCCATTAGGGTCTTTTTCTCCGTTGAATTTGCAAAGGTTTAAGGGAGGGAATATGAATATCGTAATTTGACTTTAATTATGGTGGCGCTAAAGTACAGGTCGGACCAAAGTTCTCGAGCCAGGTGGTTCTGGTCCTCTACCCCCTCTGTGCTCCACCTGAGTCGCGGTCTTCCACTTTTGCGCCGTCCTTCCGGGTTAGACTCGAAGACTACGGTGTATAAAGTCAAACATAATATGACTTGGACTTTGCCTATGTAAAAATATGTACGTCCGTCTGTGAACTTTTAAAATTTAAAATTTTTGAAACTTCCCTGATAAAATTCCTTCAAGAAAACTGCCCTTAGCCAATCTCCAAATATGATTGTACTAGATTTTAGAAAATTGGCGTTTTTCTTTTTTACCTCTGAACAGATCAGATCGGATTACCGAGCTGTCAAAAAAATCTGTTTCTTTCATAGCTCAGACATATCCGAGCTAAAAATGTCCATGCTCTTAGCTAAATCCATTTGGTCAGGATTAGAGGAGTAGAGAAGCTTGTTTTTTTCGGATTAACAGACAAAAACAAACATAAAATTAAAAACGGATTCACAAGACAAGATTCGCGTGTCTATTGTAGGTAAACAAAACATTTTTAAATTAGGCCGTGTGCGAATTGGATGAATTGTGGTTAAAAATGGATGAATTTTTAACCACTACCGTCATATTTTAACCTGCTCCGCAGCTAGTCTAATTTTTAACACATTTTATTTAATGCGAAGTGTCAAAATTTAACCAAACGTCAAGTTTTAACCACTTTTTAACCCAATTCGCACATGGCCTTAATAATAATTAATAAGCAAAAAATTACATTTCAGTGCTTCTTTATTAAATCTGAGGCCATTGAATGATCTGCGCAGAGCCGCAGAGCTTCGCTTTGACCCATCCATGATCTGATCTGATCTGCCCAGAGCTAAAAAAGAAAAACGCGAAATGTCAAAACTCTTGGCAATCGCACGTGCCGACCGTGCAGTTCAAAACAAATCTTCCATAATTTTATAAAACAAAACTTTAACTTTTAATTTAAATTAAACTATTGTCTAAATAATTCCTTAAACATGGTTAAAAAGAAGATTGATAATCGAATTCGTGTCATGATTGAAAATGGCGTTAAACTTGGACATCGTACAATGTTTATCATCATTGGAGACAAGGCTCGGGATCAAGTAAAATACACTTATCTTCAAAAGTAGCCCATTTTTTCTATTAAAATAACTCGTTTCGATTCAAGGTGCCAATTTTGTACGATATTCTTACAAAATCAACAGTCAAAACCCGTCCAATTGTCCTCTGGTGTTATAAAAATAAGGACGAAGCTATCTCCAAGTAAAGTCTAACTTCCTTAATTCAATCAAAATATGTAACACGCTTCCTTCCTTTTAGTCATGGAAAGAAACGAGCCAAGAAAATAGCAGCCGGAAAAATCGACGTCAACGATGCCGATCTATTCGACACCTTTCGGGTGTCCACAACAATCCATGGACGTTATTACAATGAAACACACGCTGTTCTCGGTCGGACGTATGGAGTTTGTGTACTTCAGGATTTCGAAGCGCTCACACCCAATTTATTGGCCCGAACTGTCGAAACAGTCGAAGGGGGTGGATTGATTATTCTGCTACTCAAGTCGTTGTCCTCGCTTAAACAACTCTACACAATGAGCATGGACGTCCACAAAAGGTATCGAACCGAAGCTCATCAGACAATTACTTGCCGATTCAATGAGCGATTGATTTTGTCATTGGCCGATTGCAAACGCTGTCTGGTTGTAAATGATGACCTCACGGTTCTTCCACTGAGTTCCAAGACCATCAATGTGGATCCTGTGAATGTGAGTTCAACATTTTCTTCTTTTGCAATTTTAATAATGAAAGAAATCATTAGCCAGCTGTAATCGGTAAATCCGAGAACGACGAGATGCTTCAGGACTTGAAGGAGAACCTGCGAGACACTCCACCGGCAGGGCCTTTGGTAAATCTCTGTCGAACCTATGACCAAGCCAAAGCCGTAGCTCAATTCATCGAAGCTCTAGCAGAGAAACAACTAAAGTAAGCAAAATCCACTCCAATAAGCTGCCACTGATTCACCTATTCTTTAGACCCCCAACAACACTAACAGCTGCCCGTGGTCGTGGTAAATCAGCCGCAATGGGTCTCTCGATTGCAGCTGCCATATCATTCGGTTATGTGAATGTCTATGTGACATCTCCTCATCCCGAGAATTTGATAACACTGTTCGAATTCGTCCTCAAAGGGTTCGACGCGCTTGAATATCAAGAACACTCCGACTACACCATCATCAGGTCGACAAATGAAGACTTCAAGAAGGCAATTATCCGGATCAACATCACTCGCCAGAACAGACAGACAATTCAGTACATTTCTCCCAATGACACTCATCTTCTAAACGCCGCCGACTTGCTGCTCATCGATGAAGCTGCTGCTATTCCACTGCCACTGGTCAAGAAGATGATCGGACCGTATCTCATATTCATGGCTTCGACCATCAACGGCTATGAAGGAACCGGGAGGTCGCTCAGTCTGAAACTCATTTCGCAGTTGCAAAAGGAGAGCAATGCTCCGCCACCGGTAAGTTTACCAAAATCCAATTTGAGTGCTTCTGAATTTCATCTCTGTTTCAGATTAAACTGGAAGAATCCATTCGTTATCGCGAAGGTGACGACATCGAAAGCTGGCTAATCAATCTGCTCTGTCTTGACGCAACTACAGTTCCGAACATTAGTTCCGGTTGTCCCACGCCCGATGTCTGTGAATTGTACTACATCGACCGGGATGCTTTGTTCTCGTATCACAAAGCAGCCGAATCGTTTCTTCATCGTTTGATTTCTATTTACGTGGCGTCCCACTACAAAAACAGTCCCAACGACTTGCAAATGATCAGTGACGCTCCGGCACATCATCTCTTCTGCTTATTGGGACCGATTCAGAGGAAAGATCAACTGCCCGAGATATTGGTTGTTGTGCAGGTCGCTCTTGAAGGGGAGATTTCGTCTCAGACGATTACAAGTTCGCTGGGGAGGGGCAAAAAGGCGAGTGGCGATTTAATTCCGTGGAATATATCGGAGCAATTTGGGGATCATGAGTTTCCCAAGTTGTCTGGGTTGAGGATTGTGCGGATTGCAACGCATCCAAATTACCAGAGGGTAGGGTTTCTCTTTCCATTCCGATAAATGGCGAATGTAATTGATTTTTATTATTTTTTTGAAGATGGGTTATGGAAAACGAGCCATCAAGCTCTTGAAAGACTATTATGACCTCAAGTTCACGGATTTAAATGAGAATTCAAATGGGGACGAAAATGGTGAGTTTGATTCGTTTTTTGACTTGAAATTTGAAAAAGAATCTAAAATGGCGTTTGATAGGAATTGAGGAAGTCGAAGAGGAAGACGTTGGTCTTTTGAAAGAAACCATAGCTCCGCGTCGCAAAATTCCGACCTTATTGAAACGTCTCACTGAACGTGCTCCAGAAAACATCGACTATATTGGCACGTCATACGGCTTAACCAAAGACTTGTTGAAATTTTGGAAAAATCAAGGTTTTGTCCCGGTTTATGTGAGGTGAGTTTCCTTTCGTTGCATCAGATTGAATGTTTTAACGATTTCAAACCTAAAACCCAGTCAAAAAGCTAACGATCTGACCGGAGAACATTCCTGCATAATGTTGCACACCCTCCACAAAGATGGCATCATGAAAAAGGCCACCAGCGATTGGTTGGCTTTGTATTTCAATGACTTCCGTCGCAGAGTCATCAAGCTTTTGGGACGAGTGTTTAAGGATTTCCCGACATGCTTGGCACTTTCATTGCTCGACAATAAATCAGTGAAAGTCGAATCAAAAGGTAAAATCAAATAGACAGATAAGGGAAGACTCAGGTTCAAATTTAATTTCTAGAACTCGATAAGGAGACGTTGGATGTGTACTTCCTACCGCACGATATACAGAGACTGGAAGCATACTCTAGAAATCAAGTCGAGTTCAGACTTGTTCTAGATTTGGTCACCGATATAAGTTCCCTATTCTTCCAAGGACGAATTCAGGGCTTTCAAACTGACTCATTGCAAAAGGTAAAAATGCTCTTTATTGGCTTTCTTGCTTACCTCATTTTTGGATGATTCTAGGCAATTCTTCTGGCAATGGGAGTTCAAGGCAAAACAGTCGATGAAATATCAAACGAATTGAACATGCCATCGAGTCAGATTCTGGCGAAGTTTTACGACCTCATAAAGAAAACAACAAAGTACTTTGGCAATGTGATTGAGGGTCATATTGAGCAATCTATGGTTGGTGAGAAGCAACTAAATCATGGTGAAGAATTTGTGCCGATTTCTCTTTCATTAAATGACGAATTGGAGGAAACTGCAAGGGTACGGCTAATTTTTGGATTTGAATGTTTAAATCGAACGTCGGTGTTTTTATTTTAGATTCTATCAAAACAACAAAAAGAAGAACTCAAGAAATTGAAAAAAGAAAGTCTTCAGGACTTTGCTATCAAGGGAACGGATGAGGACTGGTCAAAGGCACTTTCATCGGCTGGAAATGGTAAACCGAAATTGATTTCGGTCAAGAGGTTAGTTCTGAAGAATTCTCAAGGCTGGCAATTCTTAACATTTATTTTCTCCTTGCAGCGGAGTGAAAAGACTAGATGAACCAATTAAAGTGGCTGAAGACCAGCCATCGAAGAAGAAAATGAAGTTTGGCAAAAAGAAGAAACACGCCGGGAAGTCGATTGTTTAGCTATTTGTACAGAAAACTAGTTAAGAATTTAAAATATAGACGTTTATATATTTTACAATATTTACGGCGTTTATTTGTTTCCATCCGACTAACTGTACTGTTCGGGAAAAAAACTGCAACACCTATGAATTCAACCGAGTAAATCAAATCAATGATATTATAGAGCATCCACTTTATTTGTATTCGTTCAAGCAGCTAAATGCCTGCGTTCCAGACGATGTGCACGCTCCATTAATCGCCTCTCGCGTTCGTATTCCTTCATTCGCAGCACATAATCTTCATATTCGCATGTCAGATAATCGTGTTTCTCATGGTGACACTTGTACACGAATGGAAATGTATCCGAACGGCAGGCACGGTACTTGAGTAATTTGTGAGCACAAAAATCACGATCTTCAGGGGCAAGTTTGGCCGATTGCATTTCCTCTTCGGTGGCAATCATAACACGTTCCTTGCGACCCTTTGAAAAGCCCATCAATGGGTCGAATTTGGGTGAATTTCGTGGATCGGGTGTTACCTCAGGCCTGGCATAGAGTGCGAATGCATTACCCATGGTGCGTTGGTATTCTGTGGATGGATTTTATTTGGAAAGTTGATATTTTGTGGAGGAATTGCTTAAATATTTATAAATAAACTCACAAAAACGGGGTAAAAATCCGAAATTACGTAAAGATAACTACTTCGGTAGTGTTTTTGCAGGCTACGGAAGATTTTGACAGTTGTGAACTAATGTGACAGTGACGTTAGTTGTACTAGAACCAATTAATTGACATTTCAGACGTGTTCATTTTATTGTAAGAACACAAACGATTACACTAATTCAGAAATTCTTCCATGCGTTTTTCAAGACAAAATTTTTATTCGGCTCTCTTATAAAATTACGTTGTGCTGTACTACAGCAATGTGATGGGGGCTTGATACTTATCTCACATTTTCGACTGTTCCTATCTATTTTCCTAAGAAAATTGAACACTGGCTTTCCTTGAATATGAATGCAACTTTTGAGACAAGTGGTCAATTATTTCACTCCTCCCTCAAACAACTTGGGATTTTTTTTCTAAAATTTCCCTTTCTAATGTGAACGTGGTATCAGTTTTAATTAAATGTCATTTTGACCGCTTGACGTTTGAATTTGATTTTAAACAAAGTTTGTAACGCCCGCTCGGAAAGCACAAAGGCACAAACACAAAGTGATCAGTTTACAAACTTCGTTAAAAAATATCCAAATATTTTAAATTTTATATAAATAATACAATGGACAAAACACCAGGAAAAGCTCTTCGTAATCTTCATCTGGAAAATGTTGCTTATCAAAGCACTCCGTTAAAAATTCCGCCGTCACCTTTCATGAAGAGCCTCGGTTATGGCACATGCGTGAACGTCTATAAACTCGATCGTTCTCCTAGATGTGGACAAATACGTTCCCCGTGGGCTGTAAAGCGGATTTCGAAAAGAGCCCGTACTGCAGGAAATATTGAATACAACACACGAATTCAGGAGGAAGCCGAAATACTTAGGTAACCCTCAATCGCTTCAATGTTTAAGAAAAACTGTTACAATTTCGTTTTCTTGCCGGGTAGAAAACTTTCACATCCGAATATTGTAGGTTTTCGTGGAATACAAAAAACCGACGACGGCGTAGACTCACTTGCGCTAGAGTGTTGCCAAACATGTTTGGGGACAATACTGGAAGACCGTTCAGAAGATGGACTTGGTACCTTACCTGCCAAAAACATTCTTAAGGTCGGTATCACAAATTCTTGAAGGATTATCCAAAACTGATGTCTTTCTATTTCCAGATGATTTTCGATGTGTCCAAAGCTTTGGACTACTTGCATAATGACGCACATCTGTTACACGGAGATTTAAAATCTTTCAATATTCTGGTTAAAAATGACTTTGAAATCTGCAAGGTTTGTGATTTTGGCGTCAGTCTCCCATTGGACAAGGATGGACTCATAAATTTTGCAGAAAACCCAGATCTAGAATATGTTGGTAGGTGTTGTTTGTTTTGACGATGAGTCCGTTCTGCAATTAAACCTTATTTTCCAGGAACGGATATTTGGTCAGCTCCAGAAGTAATAGACAAAGAAGATGTAATTGATTGCAAAGCTGATATCTTCAGTTTTGGTCTTATTATTTACGAAACCATTGCTCTGTGTCCCCCACATACTCTCCACTTTGACGACGAAGAGTCGGAAGAGTCATCAAAAGAAAACAGCGACATGTCTTTCGAATGCTCTGGTGGTAACTTCGAAAGGGCTTTGGGCACTCGGCCACCTTTGCCGCAGGCTTTTGAACTTACAAATGACTACAATGCAGTTGTTGAATTGTTTTATTGCTGCACCAATGAGGCTGCTGAAGACAGACCAAATGCTAAAGACATTTGGGTCTCATTGGAAAAGAATGAACTGCTAAGCAAAGAATAAATACATTTTTCTTCCATCATTTTGTATAATTAAAGCATAGATATTCAAATAAGCAAACCAAAAACAAAAAATCGCAAAGTAAAATATTCCCTTTTCAGTAAAAACAGTTCTTTTACTTAAGTATTGAAACCATACTCTTGAAACTGGATTATTTTCAGCATTTAACAAAGTAGAAGTTCGAGTATTTTAGGCCTTCCGAATGTGCGGACATCCTGTATGCTAAAGAAGTTCTACTGCCCACGTCGACTTTCGTGAGATCTCCAACGAAGAAGATGAGCTTACTTATCCGCCCCCATTCCATGAAAGATTTCAGCTTGAGACACAGCAGTTTTCCATATGGAACGGTTTCTTGCATGCACTCTTCAGTCGTCAAAACCAACGCTATGGCATCCACATTAAACTTGGCCCTTGTGCCGGAGGTTTGGTCTTTCTTGTCGTCTGGAACCTGGGGCTACGACGATGTGGCAGAGTAGTCTCTCTTTCTTGGTTTACTGGACTACATCCACATCTTGGTTCAGTTCGCGGTTGAACCTTCTTCTCCATTCGCCATCGTCGCATACGGTATCAATACCCCGTTTTTACTTATTGTCCAACACTCGGTGTCGTAGACTAGGACTGGTTAAATAAATAACTTATATATTAGGCCCTTTGTCTTCTTCGTCGGATCTCCATTAAGGTGTTTTTAGGATAGGTGAACTCTTTCGGCCCAATCGAGGTAACTGTCGGAGAAGAATTTTCTCCAATTTCCTCCAAATCGGAGACATTTTGTTTGTCGGAGAACTACGTCGAAGCAACATTCGGAAGAAATCGGAGAAAATTCCGCTCCGATGGTAACCTCGATTAGGCCGTTAACTACCTCGAAATTGCTGTTACCAACAGTGACGTTTTGTCCTAGCGGTGGACAGATGTTATTTTGTTTGTTGACAGTATGTACTTTGTTTTGTCCTCGTTCACTGGGAAGGCCCCAAAGCACAGCTCTTTGGGAATGACCGATGGTGTCTATGTCGTCTCTGTAGCCTAGGAGATTGGTGGATTTGTTGAAGATAGCGTTTTTCGTGCTCACACCTGCCTTGAGCACTATCTGCTCAAGTACTATGTTGAAGAAGTCACATGACAGCGCATCTAATTGTCTAAACCCTGTGCATGTTTGAAACTACTCAAATGAGCTATTACCCATTTTGCACATTGCCCTGCGTATTGTTTAGCGTCATGCGGTATAGCTGGTTCAGTTTTATTCGGGATCCCGAATTCAGACATCGCCACCATAAGCTCTTCACGGTGGATGCAATCATAAGTAGCTTTGAAGTCGATGAAAAGATAGTTGGTTTCGACTAGAAATTCGATGGTCCCTTCCAGGATTTGACTCAGAGTGTTCTGCCTTGCCTGAAGCCACTATGGTACGTACCGATTATAGTGTTGCGGAAAGGTTTAAGACGCTCACACAGTATGTTGGATAGGATTTTGTATGGAACAGTAAGCAGGTATTTTTTGCATGACATAGGATCACCTTTTCTGTAGATAGGGCATATGAAGCTTATAGCCCAGTCAGCGGGTATGTTTTCTTCCTCCCGCTTCATATATTAAGTTTGTTCGATGTGCGCTCTAGGACGCTCTGTGGGTGGCGCCCTGATTTCGCACGGAGCTGTTCGATGTCGTTCTTTTCTTGCCACGGTGCATTTTCACCGTGTTCCATGTGTATTCAGTGCTCTCACCGGCAGTGCTCTGAATCGCACCAAGTTTTTTTTTTTCGGGGTGAGAATATAGGAGCTGTTCGAATAAGCTGTTGCTATACAACAGAGAGAGTAGTGTCCGTAGCTTAGTGGTTAGGTGCGTTGGCTGCTAAGCAGAACGTCGTGGGTTCGAATCCTACTCGGGCCCAAAGTTTTTATTTCATCTTTCACGGACACTGCCTCTTGCGAAGAACTGACAAAACATCCAAGAGTATCATCTGTCATGAAAAAGTGCTTCTCAACTTTGACGTTCGGAATCGGCGTAAAATTGTAGGTCCCCTCAATTCTTCACACGCACCTAGAGAATTGTTGATGAGAGTAAGCCACTTAGGCCTTGGCTCTTCAAGAGCTGTCGCGCCACTCTATTTATTTATTTTATACAACAGAGAAAAAAAACCAGAGCACTACCATGTGAAACCAAACCCAGAGATATTTTTCAGTTTTTATACAGCTCCGTTCACAGTATGACAAGCACCGGAGCACCCCGGAGCTGGTAACATCGAACAAACCTATTTAAAGAGTTTCGCAGGTATGCCATCCAACCCGGTGGACTTGTTAATTTTAAGTTTTTGGATGGCTCTTTCTGTCTCTTCTGTTCTGGGGACTTAGACAGGATCTTTATTGACTATTCTCGCTTCTTTTACGTCATTTGCTCGCTCGAGATTACGCGTATTCAGCAGCTGCTGGAATACATTTACAATTCCCTGTGCTGCGGTGACTAGGTTTCCTTTACTGTTTCGAAGAGCCTGTATCCCGGTTCTGGAACCAAAAGATAATTGCTTCGACCTGGTGCATCGAATTTTCCAAGCGACACTCTAGAAAGATTTACATATACATATATACATATATATTCCCTTAATTTTTCTGCGAACTCTGGTAAGAAGAAAAAAGAATACTAGTCCGGACGTCAGCACTCACTTCATATTTAAAGAAACAACTTCTAATTTACAGGTTTTTACGTTTTTTTACAAGCTTTATTTGCTTTTGTATACTTTTTCCAATTAACCTACGGTAAATAATACAAAAGTAATTTACAAACTAATAGGACATTCCATTAAAAAAATAAAAAAATAAGAACAAAAGGAGGCCTGCACCTTTTTACACTGCTTTTGTATTTTAAATTTTTGTTTGTAAAACTCATTAACCCCGACTTCAAGAATGTTTAATTTTTGTTATTTAAAATAGAAGTGAAAAGATTAACTAAAGCGATTCTTTTAAAATGCGAATAAAGTAAATAAGATTATAACACATACAATTTAATTGGTCTAAGGGAAGGGGTGCTTCATTTTCTACAAGCTTATTCTACGATCCAAATTGTTCCTTGGAATTATCGATTGGCGCGAATTCATATGTTCCACGTCCATCGAATTGCAAATAATAATCATGATGTTGCCATA
>CAKKXW010000001.1:35608837-35716627 GCA_920937365.1 Sphaerophoria rueppellii | reverse complement strand
TTGACTAATTTGGATCGTTTTCCACAGACGCCTAAAGGCAGCGATATTTTCGACACCCAACTCCTTGTCTCGCTGAAACGGTCAACATCACACAACGAATACAATATATAATGTAGAATTTTTGCACTAAAATTGTTATTGTATGCCAACTAGAGCGAGAATTAGAACCGAAAATTGGAGTTAACGGTCTTAAAGTTTTTGTCAACGACTCTGAGTTTCAGTAGAGCAGTTTTAAAATTTGCAAACGGTCCTTGTTTGTGTACTTTAACATGAGAAAAATGTCGAGTTTCCTGAATTATTTGACAATGACAGTTTGCTATTATTCTTAAATGGTATTCTTCTACATTGGCAAAACGCTTTCCATCCATACTTATCTTTTGAGCTCGTTCCAAGTAGTTGGAGCATTTGTCCAGTCAATATGACAAAAGGAGAATATATTTCTGCCTCCAACTATCGTCCGATTGCACTTAAGTCCGAGGACTGAAATATGCTGAGCGTCAGTTTAGTTTTCGTAGGTAAAGATCCACTTGTGATCTGTTGCTTTATCTCACCAAACAGTGGAACAAGTTTTTACATTTTTTTGGATATCTTAAGATTGTTGCACTTGATATTTCAAAGGCAATTGACATCTTGCTCTTTTATCAAAATGCGTGCTACGGTATCGACGAATTCCTTATCAGTTGAACTATGTGGACACTTTTTTCCCGAACCGTTCAATACAAGTCGTATTGAACGGATTGAAGTCCGTTTTGTCGCCGACCCTCTTTCTCATTTGTATAAAAATGACCTTTTGTCCACATCTTCTAATCAAGAAAAAAAGAAAATGTCCTGTTGACGATAAACCCCTTAGCTTTTCATTTTCGTTCCCAGACTTGCATTCTTCCTCTTCGGATACAAAACTGCAACAGCAAAATATGATAGGCTCATTAAGCTCTGACCTAAACAATATTGTACTAACTAAAAAAATAGAATGGCTAGACAGTTCTTGAAAAGCCAAGGCCTAAGTGGCTTACTCTAATCGACAATTCTCTCAATGCGTATGAAGAATTGAGTGAACCTACAATTTAACGCCAATTCCGAACGGCAAAATTGAGAAACACTATTTTCATGACAAATTTATACTCTTGGATGTTTTGTCACTTCTTCGCAAGAGGCAGTGCCCGTGAAAGTTGAAATAAAAATTATAGGCATGAGTAGGACTCAAACTCACGACGATCTGCTTAGCAGCCAACGCACCTTACCAATAAGCCATGAACACTACAATATTGCACTATGGGAAGTTTAATGCGACCGAACAGCTCGAGATTCTCGGTATGTGCATCACTGACCGCCAGGAAAAAATTCTTCCAGTCTGATATGGCTACTATAAATAAAGCTTATATCCGTCCAAAGCTTGAATAAAATCCCCATCTCTAGGCTGGACGCTGGTGCTGCACTTACAAACTTGAGCCTTTTGGATGGTAAACAAAAAAGAGTCACTTCGTTAGAACACCCTCGTAACAATTCGTGTCTCTCTCTGTCTTATCGATGCTTCTACGGTCAGTGCTCTAAAGTGAAATAGCCAAATACATTCCTCCCCTTAAACATAAAATTTCACCCATAGGTCACTTCCAGGAATTTTCATCAGTTTACCATTGAGACCAGCTTTGGACGTACTCTTACGCACAGAGATTCGTTTTTAAGCCGTACTTCGCGAATGTGGAAGCCTCTTCCCTTCCAACCTCTGTGTTACCCAATCATTGAGCGCATTCCGAAACCTAGTGACTACGTAGTCAACTCGTTCTGATTGGTTGAAAACAACAAATTAACCAATCAGAACGAGTTGACTACGTAGTCACTTGGTTTCGGAATGCGCTCATTCTCTTCATTTCACAATATTCCGCACACTACGAAAAAAATTTCCGAGAAAAATTAAATATTTTTTCAACGAACATAACAAATCATGAAACATTGCAGACTGGCGTCAGACACTTGCTCATCGACCTCCTAATGAACCTCGAAGGAGCCACACTAAATTGTTTCTTCACAGTACATTTCATTTCTTAAATCTTTTGAATCTCGGCTATAGTAATTCATACTTCTTATTTGTTATTTCTTATACTCTTTTGCAAAAGTCTGTCTGAATAAATGTTTATCTCTCATGAATTTCATCTTATTTTATGCAAATGGACCGTTCAGCTTCTGTTTTTATGAAAGATGAATGAAGTGTCTATTGAATGTTGATGGCTTAAATCTCAGTTATATTTGAGAATAGTCGGATAAGCAATAAAAAAAATATTTATTAAATTATCTTCGATGCTACATCTTTCAAAAAATCTGTTCTAATTCGTCGCGTCAAATAGAACTATCGATTACATTAAATCAGAAACACTGTCCATCTCCTATAAAGCAAATAAAGAAACAAGAAAATAATGTTTGAAATAAAATTCAGGGCAAAAGCAACTGAGCATAATTAGATGATCCCAAAATCAGCCGCTAATTTTTCCGCAATTTGCTTCTTAATGCAATAAATAGCATTCTAAACCCAATTCGAGGGTGTGTACCGAGTTTTTTGTTATGCGTGTGTGCACACCCACTATACCCTAAGTCAGCTCAGTCTACCAAAGAGTTTCACACCCTAAGCCCAGACGTTTAGTTCGTACACTTCATATTGTAACCTCCTGTCGTGATGATTGTACCCTTTGCAAATGACATTAAAATAAAAAAAAAATATTTATATATGTGTCTTAGAATCACCAGAGACCAAAATCTGTCATTAACTTTGGGGTGGCTTTGATATCAAACTTTGAGATGTCCTTTGAACGTTTGAACAGCTTCCATTCCAACTGACTGGAGTCGTAGTGTCTGTAGTGTGTTCGCCTGACTGGCAGGAAATCTGATTGCAAGAGTTGCCTTTGTAACGCGATTATCTGGCGATTTGATTTACATCGGACTCGTATAAATCCATGCGTCCTCATCTCTATTTATCCTTAGTCCTATTCTGTATTCCTTATCTGCATTCAGCACAGTGGGTATAAAGCAAACTCAACAACAAGAGGGCACTTGTCCGGATTGCTTGGTCATATGTTCTCGCACGAGATGATTGTATTTTAATTTTTATTTTTCCCGGTGGAAGAGAGGGTCCTTGTTGTAAAAACACATCACTCGTGTTTCTTGTATGTTGGTAAAGTGGAAAACCCGAAATCAGCCAAAATAAAGGGTAACTTTAAAGAACAACCATCCAACAGAGGGGTTAGAAAAAATTGTAACTGTTTTGTGTGCACAGTTTGAGTACACACTAGATACAATTACAAGTCGATTTATGGGTGGAATTGCAAACTGCAGACAAGAACAGGAAAAACAAAAAAAAAATACACAGAGCAGGAGGATAGATGATAACAGATGCGCCTTGTTTGACAATGATTCCCGGGGGATCGTTCTCGTTGTTGGCAAATACTCCCACAGCGATTCTTGTATAAAGGTACTGATGTTAGACTATCAAAAGCAGCATCAGCAGGTTGACGAGCACAACACCGATGGCGATGAGTATAATTTGAAATAAATGAATGACGTCCTTGTTGAAAAATGTAGGGTTTGGTGTTAGGAATAAATTGCGCTATCGGTTTTATTTCATTTAACTTCTTTTTAAACTTACAAGATTGATTGGGAAGGGGATTAAACCGGACAGTATGGAAAGGAATCAAGAACTCTGTTTAACAATCCTTTTGCTTTCAATTTAATCCAGACAAAGACTAAATTTGTCTTATCAACAACTGTTGAATACTTCAGACAGACAACTTTCACTTATTCGTAGACGACCGCCATCAAGACGATATGGAGACCTCTCCAACCCTCGTCTGGTGCCGCTCAATTGGCTGATTCCAGCCTTAACTGTCATGCCGTCTCTCGCCAAGCCTTCCACCTTCCGTGAGCGGTTTCACTGCCTACAATTTTCGGTTGTTCACGTAGCGTTTTGTTTCATCTTCAGAAGATAACGTCTGGAGAGTCAGACATTGAAAGCTCTTTATTTTCCCAACATTCAACATTATTGTTTCAAAATTGTGTGCTGTGTTCTGTGTAGCGCAAAACGTGTTCAGTTTTTGCAAAAAGTGTTTGATACTACTGGAGAACAATAGTCCATGATCCTCGTTGTCATCCAAATTTAATAAATTTGTCTGGAAATTAAAATTATAACACCGGAAGTGTTTATCGACTGATTTCTAATGGCCGGTCCACAGACTTTGACACCGACTTCTATTGAATTTTGTCTGCGCAGCAAGTCTGTTCAGATTTAAGTCGATACGATTTTATACATGATTAAATGCAAGCCTGTACAAACAAAAATCTGAAAGTCTGTGTTCTTTGGACCCACCATAATGTCATCCTATTCATAATCAATAATCATCTTTATAGAGATATTTTGTTCTTGGTGTTATGCTTCTAACCTCTCAACAACCTTACAAAAAATACCAACATTATCAGATCCTGACGATTTTCAAATGCACAATTGCACATAATCGCCACAACGGAAAAAAAAGCTCGACCCCAAAAAAGTGTGCTCACAGCACAAAAATATCCTCCCTTCATTTTAAATACTATTGTTGAACGAAATTGTTTCCGTTTAACTGGAAAATGAGTTGAAAATGTGAGTAAAAGCTTGTAGTCTAATGTAAACTAGTCCAAATGAAGTATACATATAGAAATTGACATGGCGGTACCAAACGTTTAAAAGTTGATAGCTTTTTGGGGGGTTAAGGGAGAAATGAAAGGAAAAAAACATCCAATACAATCCCTCTTGTTTACGAAAAAGCATAAAGGTAATCATATTACCTCGATTCGAAATGAATTCATAACTGAATTTTCCTCTTTCCGTCATCGTTCGAAGTTTTCTTTCAGCTTTGGTCTACGCCTCTACGGTATTGCCATGTGCAAAGTTTTATTCAACAAATTGGTATTGGTAAGTTGCAGAAAATAATTTCTTTTGGAAATTGAATAAAAATAATAAATAGAGTGGCGCGACAGCTCTTGAAGAGCCAAGGCCTAAGTGGCTTACACTCATCAACAATTCTCTGAGTGCGTGTGAAGAATTGAGAGAACCTACAATTTAACGCCGATTCCGAACGGCAAAGTTCAGAAGCACTTTTTTCATGACAGATAGATACTCTTGAAAGTTTTGTCAGTTCTTCGCAAGAGGCAGTGCCCGTGAAAGATAAAATAAAAACTATGGGCACGAGTACGATTTGAACCCACGACGTTCTGCTTAGCAGCCAACTCACATAACCACTAAGCCACGGATACTACACTACTTCTGGAAATTAGATTTGTTTTACATGAAACAACAGAAAATCAATGTAAACATTGGTTCTGGCAATTCCTTCATTTTTTTCCTATCATCCAGCAACCACCCTCACCCTCACTTGGAAGGTTTGAAACACAAAGTTTAAAGCAAAAAATCAAAAACTTTTTTGTTTTCTTTCGTTTCAACACCTTCAGGCGATTTGGTTTTTGTTATCATCTCTGGTGGAACTCACAATTCACATATAAGAATCTTGTACACAAACACAGGTATACAAAGCCACTCTGCAATTGTATTCCGGGAATGGGAATAGAAGAGAGTATCTACAGAATATACAATTTATCTACAGAAAGACAACAACTGGGAACAACATAAACTTTAAGAGAACCCATTGCAAACAATATAATATTTTGTGCTGTTGTTGAGGGTTAAGAAGAACAGGTAACGAATGTTAAAAAAAAAAACGCCCACAGGGTGTTAGCTGCTGTAATTGTTTTTTCTGTAACTTTCTTGTATTTTTATTTCATGTAAACGTAGCGCAGTTTTGTTAACGTTAAGAATTTCCGTTTGTTTGGTAAATGGGATAAAGGGGGCGTTTTTAACCCTGGAAAAAGGATAAAGTCTATAAGTCTAAGTTTTAATACTGAGGTAACTGATGAAGATACCAAAAGAGAAAGAACCAAGCCATTAAGGCTAAATCACAAAGACGCTTCAGCTTCGGCTTCGTCTGCGTTACGATGCACCCGCTTTGCGTTTGCTTTGAATGACAGTTCTCCCTCAATCACATCATCATCCCTCCAAAACAGCTTTGCCACTTTACTCTTTTTTGATTTTTGAAAAACTTTGAAAAACTACTACCTACTTTGCACCATCAAGAATTTCTTAAAATCTACTTCACACAGAAAAAATTTAATTCGATTTCACTTCATATTTCTAAAATCCGCTTCGATTAACTCATTAAGATAATCTTATGCCTGCAGTTTACAGTGAAAAATCGCACGCCTTCATCATATTTCTCCTATTTTCATCAGGAAAATATATGAGTGACATCGCAATAAAGTTTCTATCGTTATATATGCGAACAATAAGTGGACACAGTTTACAAACACGAAATATTAACCCATACAAATACGCAAAGAATAAGTTACGTCCTTATATTAAATTGTTTAATACTTCAGACCGCGTGGGACTTGCGTTAAAATGTAGGTTGAATTTAACCAATAGTGTCATATTTTAGCCTGCTAGTTAATATTTAACACATTTTATCCACCATGTAGTGTCAAAATTACCTAAATCGAACATTTAACACAATTCGGACACAATTCCAGATGAACTTTAAATAATAACTGTTTCTCTATGCGACAATGTATCCAAGGCCAGTATAATATACACTTCATATTTTAAAATCTACTTCGCTTTTTCTCAATCTTCTTCGCTTTATTCCCAAATCTACTTCGTTTCCTTTTTTCAAGTGGTAACGCTGCTCCAAAAACAAATGAATTATGTGTGTGTATTTTTTCTTAAACAGCTGTTGAGCTGTCAGACAAAGCAAAAGTTCACCATATTTGAACTAGAGCTTCCGTTTGGAGTCACGTTACTTACGAAACGTGAGGTCGAAGCGTCTTTGTGATAGCAAGCATTGAATTCCTATAGCTGAACTCGTAAACGTCAGACGAAGCTGAAGCTGAAGCGCCTTTGTGATTCAGCCTTTAAAGACTATAACAAGACTGGACAGATATAATGAAATTTAGTCTCCAAACAATTTTGTTGCTGTACAGAGTCCGAATTTCAATGGGTAGCGTGCATTCGAAAGGTCCAGATTTCGATAAGGCTGAATTTGACCGAATAAGGCGAATAAGAAAAGCGATCTTGGTGGGCCAATTCACATCGCCTCGTCGCGAGATAACCATGCCATGCAATGTGTTCCACGTATAGAGCAATCTTTTTGAAACCATACATACGTCTTCGGTATCGACATCATCCAATTCAGCAGGCCACAAGATGTTGGTGGTCCTCGGCCTATAATGATCGCTATTGAAGGAATGGCCTGACCAGCGTAATTTTCGTACAAATATTGACAGATGACGCCTCCAGGCCAAAATCCACACAGAACAGTAACTTTATTTTATCCAACTGCACCAGAATCCCAATATACGAACACACGACGATGCGTTTGGTCGAGTTTTAGCTACTGGGTCTGGGTTACAATGCCATATTCGCCATATTGTGGTCTACGACAGGCCAAGCTATTGTGAGCGACGCGGAATTGATGGCTTAAACACAAACACGCTTTAGCTTCGTTTTCGTCTACGTTACGATGCACCCGCTTTTAGTTTGCTTTGAATGAAATTTCTCCCTTCATCATCATCATCTCTCCAAAAAACAAATGAATCTAATTTGTTGCTTTTTTACAGCTGTTGAGCTGTCAAACAAAGCAAATGTTCAGAATATTTTAACCAGAGCTTGCGCTTGGAGTCGCGTTACGTAGTATTACCATTACGTACGAAACGTAGGTTAGTTGAATGCATTGAATTCCTATGGCTGAACACAGAAACGTCAGATGATGTCAAAATTAAAGCCTATACTGAATACAATGGTGTAAATGTGGTCGTAGCTTGTAGCACTGTCAAAGTTGAAAGATACCAAATAAATGTTGTGCAATACAATATTCAGCTGAGCCTGTAGCTTTTAGCTTGATGTGTAGTACAAGTTGAGCGAATTTCAACTTTTTGGGCTACAAATTTGACACTTCATCAGATATACTACAAGAAATGGTCTTTCTTCTTCTTCGCTCATCATTTTTTAAGTTTTTTTTTTTTCAAGCAAACACAAGCTAAATAGTTTTCACAACACAATTAAATTTTTAGTTTTAATATTTTTTTTTAATTTAAAAATTGACAGTTACCTACCTGTTTTGTTGCGCTATGCATTGTATTCAACTGTTACTACACAATGAGCGATTCATTTGACGTTTTTGGCGAGAGCGAATTTTTTGTGCTACAGCTACATCTCATTGTATTCAGCCAGATATCCTATAGCCTATAAAGCCATATCTGCCTCGGATTCTGCTCCACACTTTCACGAACAGCGACA
This sequence comes from Sphaerophoria rueppellii, assembly GCA_920937365.1. Lineage (NCBI taxonomy): Eukaryota > Metazoa > Arthropoda > Insecta > Diptera > Syrphidae > Sphaerophoria > Sphaerophoria rueppellii. The sequence goes on along the minus strand of CAKKXW010000001.1, from coordinate 35,708,259 downwards.
ATATTTTCGTCAGATCTTGTGTTTCGTTGACGTACGGGTGTTCGGTGACTATTCGCAGCTGGTGGACTCGAAAACGTTGAATAGTCGACTAGGAAGGACGAAAATAGTCACAGAGCACGCATTTTTGTTATTAAAGAAGTTTTGTCATTTACAAGTGTTGCTCGACGATGTTCCTTGATGATTTGTTTTTAGTGATTGATTAAGTGACTGACAGAAATCAAAATCAACCCGTTCCTATTTGAAAACATGTCTTTTAAGAAATTCTACTATACTGGAGATTTTTTGACTGCGGTGTTAGTAGTTTAAAAGTAAAGCCTTCAATTTTGTTTGCTATTCTCCGTCGCCCTTCTGAACTTAGTGGGTATAGGTACTAATGCCTAATTCAGAAACTAAGCGTATTTACAAGTAACTTTGCGGAAAATATGGTTTCAAAAGCAGAATCGTACATAAGCACCTTTTGTTTAAAATTCACCTTTGCCGAAATCAATTCCAATTCCAACATGTTTAAAAAAAAAAAAAAAAAACATTAACAACACCACCAACCGATTGTCATTATTCCTAAATAGCCTTGTCTTCATCTTTCCACCGAAAACACAATGACAACCAACTTATTTTCGACAAAACAATGGACACAAATACGCTTTTGTCAACCCGCAACCTGCCATCTGTGCAACTCCCTGCCGTGTCGTCACATCCGCCCCGTCCAAATATTTGTTAACAATCATGTTCTCATAATTTTTATTCTAGTTTGGATATAATAAAGGTTGAAAAATCATAATCGGTCATATGCAGTCAACACCCTTCCGTCATCGCCCTTTTAAGTTTTGTTTCCTTCTCCCTCTGCTTAATCATTACGAAAGACCAATACGAGGACGATTCTTATAGGAATCCCAAATTTTTGGCTTTTCGAAACAGTTGCGATGTTACGAATGTTTATCATCATCGTCGTCGTCTTCGTGTGTGACAGATGTGTTTCTCATTCGATTTTTAATATGGCCAATAACGATAATTGGTGCTTTTGAGCATCACCACCGCGGTCTAGTAAACATCCAGCCGACAGCAATATCATCCATTATTTGCCTTTTGTGTTTTTTTCTTCTTTTTTCTGTTTTTGAACCCCCATCAAAAAGAAAAAGTTGAGGAAGTTTATCTTTCGGGCTCAACCCAAAAGTTGACTTTTGTTCCTTCCAAGAAATCGAATATGGCAATCTGTCAAAATTATAAATTAGTTAAGGACTAGGAACTGGGACAGTCTTTTGTCTTAATTTCGCAGGATTTCTTGGAACGTTCTTTGTTTCAAAAAAAAAAAAAATAGTTTACGGACACAAATTGGAATAAACCTTTCATATTAAGTTTTTGTTTGACAAGGTGACAACAAACGTGTATGTGGACATGTATTTATAAACACCTCCATTTCCGTCATACTTTTCAGTTTTCACCCTATGCAAAATGAAATGCAAAAACAGCATTTGTTAAGGAACCCACACCAAGAGGGTTGTCAACAAACATGAACAGGAGTAATGGTTTTACCTCATTTTGAAAAAAAGGGTAGTTGCATCTTCTTGTAAAATTTAAAAAAGGAAAGAAACCCTCGAACGTGAGTATTTAGTAACCTACCAACCCCTAAAGCGCATTAATCTTTTATTATACGATTCCTTGCTCGTGAAAATAACGAACTTGAAACTATTTGACAAGCTGATATTGTTAAATGTCAACACAAACTATTTCACGCTTGACGAGATTTGGAAGGGGAAATTAGTTTCTGCACTTGAAATTTATTGACTCTTCTTGTTTTTCGTTTAAGTTTAAGGTTAAGTTACTTAAGAAATAAGATAAGTGAATAGATTAGAATCATTTTGCTAACCTTGGAGATCTCAATAAGATTTTTAAAAAAATCGTTTTTTAACGTTTTTCGTTCCCTCTACATTTTAATGGGCAAAATCTAGTAGAACAATAGAAAGTAAATACCCACGCCCTTACCCACATCAGTTTCCCATATCAGCTTTCATTTACTGAGATCTATTTTTCAGCCGAGATACGAGAATGGGCATTTTATACCAAGTGTTGCCTTTCCCTCTTCTTGTCCTACTAACGACCAACGCGAGCAACACACAACGCTAGCAACGCATGTAATTCACGTAACGCTACGTGATGCAAATTTAACGTCGCATGTATTGCATGCGTCATGTATGTTGTGGCGGAAACACTACAGAAACACCACGATTAAGGCTAAATCACAAAGACGCTTCAGCTTCGGCTTCGTCTGCGTTACGATGTACCCGCTTTGCGTTTGCTTTGAATGACTGTTCTCCCTCCATCACATCATCATCCCTCCAAAACAGCTTTGCCACTTTACTCTTTTTGATTTTTGAAAAACTTTGAAAACCTACTACATACTTCGCACCATCAAGAATTTCTTAAAATCTCCTTCACTCAGAAAAAATTTAATTTGATTTTACTTGATATTTCTGAAATCCGCTTCGATTAACTCATTAAGGCTTTTATGCCTACAGTTTACAGTGAAAAATCGCATGCCTTTATCATATTTCTCCTATGTTCATCAGGAAAATATATAAGTGACATCGCAATAAAGTTTCTATCGTTATATGCGAACAATAAGCGGACACAGTTTACAAACATGAAATGTCAACCCATACAAATACGCAAAGAATGAGTTACGTCCTTGTATTGAATTGTTTAATATTTCAGGCCACGCGCTTTTTGCGTTTAAATGTTGGTTGAGTTTAGTATTTCTAGTTAATATTTAACACATTTAATCCACCATGTAGTGTCAAAATTAAATCGAACATTTTAACACAATTCGGACACAATTCTATATGAACTTTTGATAATTACTGTTTGTCTCTCTGTGCATCAATGTATCCAAGTCTAATATAATATACACTACACATTAAATCTACTTCCCTTTTTCTCAATCTTCTTCGCTTTATTCCCAAATCAACTTCGATTCCTTTTTTTTTTCAAGTGGTAACGCTGCTCCCAAATCGAATGAATTTTGTGTGTGTACTTTTCTCTTAAACAGCTGTTGAGCTGTCAGACAAAGCAAAAGTTCAGAATATTTAAACTAGAGCTTCCGTTTAGATCCACGTAACGTACGAAACGTGAGGTCGAAGCGAAGCGTCATTGTGATAGCAAAGCATTGAATTCCTATAGCTGAACTCGTAAACGTCAGGCGAAGCTAAGGCGCCTTTGGGATTCAGCCTTTAAGCTTCGTCTTCGTCTCCGTATACGTTACGATGCACCTATGCCGAGTTTGCTTTGAATGACATTGCCCCCTCCAACATCATCATTCCTCCAAAAACAAATGAATTTTGTTTCTTGAGTTTTTTGCAGTTCTGGAGCTGTTATACAAAGCAAATGTTCAGCATATTTGAACTAAAGTCACATTACGTTACATTACGTACGAAAAGTGAGGTCGAAGCTTCGTTTAGATAGCATACATGAATTTCTATGGCGTAACGTTTCGTTATGTAGAGTTACATAACATTGTGCACATTGTTTGCGTAAGCAAGTGTTTGTTTTCTGTTTCTAAAAGTGACTACGAAAAATTCAGCAGACTTCAAATGCTACTATCAGCATTTCAGCATCTATAGAATTCCAAATCAAATGTCAAACTGAAAATCTCTTTCAATGTCATCTCCTGAAATGATAATGTCCTTTTCAATGCCATTTCATTTTCTTTCACTCGTGTCTATCTAAATTACCCGAAAAAAAAACTTTCCTCAAACCTCGCTTTAAAAAAAAAACAACAACAACGACGAGTAATCTTACGGTTCCATCTTCCCTTCGAGCTGAATAAATTATCATTTAAAAAGATGCGAAAAGTACGCCGCAGGAGTATTTCAATACCAAAGTCCTCACACTCGACGTTCAACACCCGTTAAACAAAAAACACAACCAAACGCCTGCCATCAACAAACAACCCTCTTGTCTCGCATAAGATTGGCAATAATCCGTTCAGTTGTTTTTTCCACCTTTCCTCACAAGATTTTGTTTGGTGTGTAGGTAAGATTATAAATATGTATCCGAATCTGACCCTTATATGAAGTACCCTCTGCCAGCCTACCTCTTTTATTTTAACAAAATACATATCATAGGGTCAAGTGACAAAAAAAGTTCCAAAAATAAAATGACAGCCTAGAGAGACACACACACGACAACTCATAGATAAGGACGAAACCAAAAGTGGGCAACAAAACAAAAAAAAATATTCAACAAAGCCAATGGGAAATATCAAATATAAAATGAAAAACATAGCAAAAAAAAGAAGGGCGCATGTCATGCTGATGCTCCAGGACCTCCAGAGGAGCAGTAGATACACATCAAGCGAAAATTCTTATTTTCTGCAACAATGAACGGCACCCTCGATGTCCTCGTTGGGATTTATCCATACGAAAAAGTACAACAACGAAAAGGGCCAACAGAGATGCTACCACGACCGACCACCCACTCCTCTTAAGTATATGTACATTAGATCCCTTACAATACCTTTGCGCCACGTCATGAATGGAATATTACAAAATACTACCACCTTTGGCAAAATCTCAAGCACAGGGGTAGGCGGATGGATGGCGATGGGTTGATGGATAGATGGATGGATGGACGGATAGATAGATTGATGCCACCCATCTACGATTGCCAAGAAAATGGCAGGGTGAAAGAAAAAACCACCCTTGGAATTGTAATCTGGTATTAGATTACTGATCCATGTCAAATCTTTGGTTTAGTTTTTTTGTCTTCTTTTCGATTGATACCTATAATATTTTTTCACTGTTATGTTGCTCTGGCTGCTCTGAAGAAATTGCTGGTGGACTGATTTTCGAATAAAAGAATTGACTCGTAACAATTCAAGGGAAATGGTTTAGTCTTATTTTAATGCCAAAAATAAATGCTTCGCTGAATACATAATGATGGGGATAATCGCATGGAAAGATTCGACATTCATACACATTTTCGTTTTGGCCAAACATTTAGTACGACTTCAGCAATAGGCCATTAGCTCCGAATAAACTTGTAATAGCATGGACACCTTAGCACGAAACAGATTTGTTCAGCTCGTCCCTGTTTTGTGGAACTCATAAACGTACTATTTACCTACTTTCTTCAAAAGAAATGCATGTCCTTCAACTTGATATAATGTGCCTTTGACACTTGCCAAAAGAAATGGAATTTTAAATATTCCCAAAAGGGACCAATTTTTCAATTCTTAAAGGCAATCCAAATCCACTTCCCACAGTGACAGACCTTATAAGCCCACAATTGATGTGACGCGTGGACCTAATACTCTAATGAAAGAAAATTAAGTTGTTTTTAAAAAATTACAAATCACTGACTGGAGTTGACGATCACAAGACCACATCCACCAGCAGTTTTACTCGTCGAGCATGGTGCATCCGTGAAATCAGAGCTAGAAAGTGATGTGTATGACATCGTAATCTATGTTTTTCACCGATAGCGATTGCACGTGCCGGCACGTGACTATTCTGCACGTGTAACGTTTACTGTGAATAACAGGATGATAAGCCTGTAACACAATTTCCTTTTTTTCCTCTCTGTTTGGCGTTAGAGTTAAGGTAAATTTATAGTTTAGGGACACGTACACTTTCGTCATCAAGATGCTTGTTTTTATTTAATCCAAAGGGAACGACCTTTTTCTAAGCAAATAATTTGAAGTTTTGTAACATTGCTGCTAAAGGTATGATTAAGCGATTGTTCTTAAGATTTCTGTCGAAAGGTACAGATTATGTTACTGGATTTATGTCAATATAGAAATTTATATTTTTGTTTGCTATTGATAGTTTAATTGTTATAACTGCGCCAACTGTACTAAATATAATTATGGTATTGTAAAGAACAGAAATGGTTCTTCGTCAACCTTCAAAAATAAGAACTTGTTAAGGCTTCTAGTTGCCGAAGAAACTGAGTTGTATTCATAGAGTATTGAAGAATGAGAATTAATGTTCCCATAGCTTCCTATAATTTTTTTGTCAACAAAGATGAAAGAAACCAAGCCAAGACCCAAGTTACAAATTTAACTTGTCGATAGTCAACTTAGCAAATGCAGGCGAACTTGCTATGTGCTTCACTATAAACTTCAAAGATATATGGAAGTTAGCATCCCTACGTTTTTATGTTTTTCGTTGATCCGTGGTTCAGAGTTGACCCTTGATTGCCAAATTGGACCTTTGTGTCTTAACTACTGATCGCTATATAATGCTGGATAAAATATAAATAAATAGAGTGGCAACGACAGCTCTTGAAGAGCCAAGGCCTAAGTTGCTTACTCTAGTCAACAAGTCTCTAGATGCGTGTGAAGAATTGAGGGGACCTACAATTTAACTCCGATTCCGAACGGCAAAGTAGAGAAGCACTTTTTCAAGACAGATGATGCTTTTGGAAGTTTTGTCAATTCTTCGCAAGAAGCAATACCCGTGAAAGATGAAATAAAAACTATAACAAACTGTAACCACTAAGCTACGGACACAAATGCTGGATAGTAGGTATTTTTCTAGTACATGATTCGGGATCCATTCGAGGCCTTCTTCAACATCAATTTCAGCATAAATTTGGTACACCGCAAAGAACTTACTAGGCCCACCGGAGATTATCAAGACTTAATTTTTCTATTACTGGTCTAACTCTTACTTTCCACAAAAGTAAACAAATTCGCAGGAAATTCACTCTCCAGTGTATTTTGACACATGAATGAAATGAACTACTTACACATAATGGCTGAAACACAAAACAAGCGTATAAGCTTTGATTTTGCCTGACGTTTACGAGTTCAGTCATAGAAATTCAATGCCTATGTACATGCCTATTACAATGATGCTTCGACCTCACGTTTCATTTGACAATCGTAAAGAAAAGAACGCAATGTTATATAATGTGGACTCCAAACGGAAGCTCTAGTTTACTAGTCAAGCATTTGTTTTGTCTGACAGCTCAACAACTGTAAAAAAAAAAAATCAACAAACAAAATTCATTGGTCCAAAATTTTAGTCCGCTAATGAACAAGTTTAGTGTGATGCTAGCTTAAAAAGACGTTTCAGACATGACACAAATGTCATTTAAGCTAGTATCACACTTAATTCTCTTAATATTGTTCATAAGCGGACTATAATTTTGCGTCATTGTTCTTAGAAAGATGATGATGATGGAGGAAATAATGTGATTGAAAGCAAATGCAAAGTGGGTGCATCGTAAGATGAGACGAAGCGTACTTCTGTTGCAGCCATAACAGCACAGTGTGACTGAGGCAAACGACTGACGCTGAACAAAACGAAACATTAAAGAGCTGAATAGAATGCATCGTCAGTCACCTGGCGAATAAAATGACACCAGTCAAAAATGTAAAATTTGTATGGCAGTCGCCCATTAGCAACACAAACACAATACTTCGTTCGTGGCTGAACTAGTCGCCCAAAAGTTAAACTTTTTTCAACTTAGTCGCGCGTCGAGTATGACGTTTGTTTTTTTTTTTTTTTGTTTTGTTTTGTTTTGTATCCTTGTATTCTTAAAGCAATTTATTTTATGGTTCAACTCAAGGAATTTTTACTGATGTTAATTTGTTGTGTGGTTTAGAAAATACAGGAGTTTCCATGGAATTAATTAGAAGTGACGAATTATTATGAAATATATCCGATACACAAATTCATTGCAGCCTATGCACCAAGCACAAAATATTTTCTTCATCTTCATTCATCTTTTAATTTGAATGAATACAAAAATGAAGAAAGAAATGTTTGATATTGTTTTGTTTTGTTTTCATGGGCATATTATTTGATAGCCCGTTGCGCGATTATTGTGTTCACAAACTTCTCTGTGATTTGGAAGTCGAATTTTTGATAGCTGTCACTTTCGTCGCAGGGCGACTGGCGACTTCATTCTGTTCAGCCCTTAATACAACAATAAGTAGAGTAAACGGAGCGGATGAACCGTCCGTAACTGAGCGAATACAAGGAATTCGTATATTGTGCCCTAAATAGCAGATTGCTCCGTTTCGTCAATTTTCTTTCAGTTTTGCTTACGGACGTAAATTGCGCTCCCCATGGCTTTTTACGGACGAAAATTTTGACAGCTGACACAAATTCGATTTGTTGTTTATTTTAGGTAACTAATTTCTTGAAATTGCTTGTTTGTTGCATGGCAACCGAAATTCACAAATTATTGAAAATAAAAAAAAAATACATTTGTTTTTGAATGATACTTCCGTATATATCCGTTCATTATGGGTTACGTGTTCACATGGCAGTTCGGAAGGGAGCGTTTCGTTCGGCTCTGACACTAGCTTATGTTATGGCTGAGCTAAAATAGGAAAAAGGTTACTTCAATTATTAAAATTTATAATATAAACAGAAGTGAATATAATAGGGGTATTCACGTAAACGCGGAAAACCCATAGAAACCGTAGAATTTTCTATCGGTAGAAATAAGCTGTCAAAATTTGTATGGGAAAAATTTTCTGCAAATCGTAGAATTTTATCTCACAAATTTGAAGCAGAAACTGCAGAAAAAAACCTGATAAAATTTATGACGTTTATTTTGACGTTTAATTTGGCGCTCATTTCATCTTTTTTCTAACTGAACTGACATAAGCGGGAAGTTCTTGTCAAATTAAATTAAAAAAAAAAAAAATCAATCAGAATTAACAAACAAATTAATGTAATGAATGAATTTTGTTTTAAAACTACTTCTTGGCATCTTGAAGAGCAAAAATTAAAATGTAATTAGAATAAAAAAAAAGAATCATGACATGAATTGAACAAATTCACTTTGTCGTTTTACAAACAACAGTTTGTTTCCCTTGTTTACGCTACTATTTTCTGCTATTTTCTGTTCATTTAAAACCTTTTGCGAAAATTTTCTTTTTTTCCGCAAAGTAGAAAATTATCTCGTAACGTGAATACCCATACTTTATTATTGTTTTACTTACTTATTTATATTACAAAAGAGGTATCACCCTGTCATATAGAGAAATCTATTACAATACTGCTGGCTGTCAAGAACTTTGTCACCTGTCAGCTGTCACTCGTGTTTAATTTTTTGTATCTTACAACACGCATGTTTGATTTGGTTTCGGATTTGTTTTTAAATTGTTCATGTTCTAAAAAACTATCTGCATTTATTTACAAAACATCAAAATGTCGTCGTGGAAAAAGGCCTCTAAAAGCAATCAAAAAGTTCACAGAGAACGTCACCAACCGGAATCAAGACAACATCTTGGCATCCTCGAAAAGAAGAAAGATTACAAAAAGCGCTCGAATCATGCCCATCACAAGGAAAAAACCCTCAAGTTCCTTCACAAACGTGCTTTGAACAAGAATCCCGATGAGTTCTACCATCATATGATAAACTCGAAGATACAAAATGACGAACATATCGAATTCGACAAGCCCGATGAGCATTCCAAGGAGCAATTGTCTCTTATGGAGACCCAGGACTTGAAGTATATCACCATGAAACGCACAATGGAAACCAAAAAAATAAAGCGATTGCAATCTCAATTACACATGATTGACTATGCCAACGAGGTTCAGAATAAACATACGTTCTTTGTGGACGAAGACGACGGCGATGTGAACAATTTCGATGTCGCAAAACGGCTAGATACTCACCCAAGCCTATTGGATCGCAAAACAAACAGACCGAGATTGGAGGACTTAGCTACACTAAAATTCCCGATGTATAATCCAGAGGTAAGTTAGTAGAATTCATATGAACCAATAACTGATGGCTTTTCTTGCAGGAATTGAAAAAAGTCAATGAAAAGAAACAACAGTCCTACATGGAACTGAACAAGAGAATCGAACGTGAAAAGGAACTGAGTATTGTGCAGCAAAAGTTGGAAATGAAGCGTTTGCTTCAGCAAAAGAGAAAAATAAAACCTAAGCGCTTAGTCCCTGGCACTAAAGACTCGGCAGCAGTTTACAGATTTCATTATGAGAGGAAGAAGTGAAGTTGTTATTCGAAATGGAAGATATCTTATTCTTGCATCTAAAATTGTTTAAGCTAATAAAATGAAAGAAACTGGTTTATACAAAATATGATTATGATTCCATTAGGGTCTTTTTCTCCGTTGAATTTGCAAAGGTTTAAGGGAGGGAATATGAATATCGTAATTTGACTTTAATTATGGTGGCGCTACAGTACAGGTCGGACCAGTGCCTCACCCTACAAAGTTCTCCAGCCAGGTGGTTCTGGTCCTCTACCCCCTCTGTGCTCCACCTGAGTCGCGGTCTTCCACTTTTGCAACGTCCTTCCGGGTTAGACTCGAAGACTACGGTGTATAAAGTCAAACATATGACTTTGCCTATGTAAATATATGTACGTCCGTCTGTGAACTTTTAAAATTTAAAATTTTTTAAACTTCCCTGATAAAATTCCTTCAAGAAAACTGCCCTTGAGTCAATCTCCAAATATGATTGTACTAGATTTTAGAAAATTGGCGTTTTTCTTTTTTACCTCTGAACAGATCAGATCGGATTACCGAGCTGTCAAAAAAATCTGTTTCTTTCATAGCTCAGATATATCGGAGCTAAAAATGTCCATGCTCTTAGCTAAATCCATTTGCTCAAGATAAAATGACGAAATAGAGAAGCTTGTTTTTTTCGGATTAACAGACAAAAACAAACATAAAATTAAAAACGGATTCACAAGACAAGATTCGCGTGTCTATTGTAGGTAAACAAAACATTTTTAAATTAGTAATAATTAATAAGCAAAAAATTACATTTTAGTGCTCAGGTTTGTTTCTTTATTAAATCTGAGGCCATTGAATGATCTGCGCAGAGCCGCAGAGCTTCGCTTTGACACATCCATGATCTGATCTGATCTGCCCAGGGCTGAAAAAGAAAAACGCGAAATGTCAAAACTCTTGGCAATCGCACGTGCCGACCGTGCAGTTCAAAACAAATCTTCCATAATTTTATAAAACAAAACTTTAACTTTTAATTTAAATTAAACTATTGTCTAAATAATTCCTTAAACATGGTTAAAAAGAAGATTGATAATCGAATTCGTGTCATGATTGAAAATGGCGTTAAACTTGGACATCGTACAATGTTTATCATCATTGGAGACAAGGCCCGGGATCAGGTAAAATACACTTATCTTCAAAAGTAGCCCATTTTTTTCTATTAAAATTTCGATTCAAGGTGCCAATTTTGTACGATATTCTTACAAAATCAACAGTCAAAACCCGTCCGATTGTCCTCTGGTGTTATAAAAACAAGGACGAAGCTATCTCCAAGTAAAGACTAACTTCCTTAATTCAATCAAAATATGTAACACGCTTCCTTCCTTTTAGTCATGGAAAGAAACGAGCCAAGAAAATAGCTGCCGGTAAAATCGACGTCAACGATGCCGATCTATTCGACACCTTTCGGGTGTCCACAACAATCCATGGACGTTATTACAATGAAACACACGCTGTTCTCGGTCGGACGTATGGAGTTTGTGTACTTCAGGATTTCGAAGCGCTCACACCCAATTTATTGGCCCGAACTGTCGAAACAGTCGAAGGGGGTGGATTGATTATTCTGCTACTCAAGTCATTGTCCTCGCTTAAACAACTCTACACAATGAGCATGGACGTCCACAAAAGGTATCGAACCGAAGCTCATCAGACAATTACTTGCCGATTCAATGAGCGATTGATTTTGTCATTGGCCGATTGCAAACGCTGTCTGGTTGTAAATGATGACCTCACGGTTCTTCCACTGAGTTCCAAGACCATCAATGTGGATCCTGTGAATGTGAGTTCAACATTTTCTTCTTTTGCAATTTTAATAATGAAAGAAATCACTAGCCAGCTGTAATCGGTAAATCCGAGAACGACGAGATGCTTCAGGACTTGAAGGAGAACCTGCGAGACACTCCACCGGCAGGGCCTTTGGTAAATCTCTGTCGAACCTATGACCAAGCCAAAGCCGTAGCTCAATTCATCGAAGCTCTAGCAGAGAAACAACTAAAGTAAGCAAAATCCATTCCAATAAGCTGCCACTGATTCCCCTATTCTTTAGACCCCCAACAACACTAACAGCTGCCCGTGGTCGTGGTAAATCAGCCGCAATGGGTCTCTCGATTGCAGCTGCCATATCATTCGGTTATGTGAATGTCTATGTGACATCTCCTCATCCCGAGAATTTGATAACACTGTTCGAATTCGTCCTCAAAGGGTTCGACGCGCTTGAATATCAAGAACACTCCGACTACACCATCATCAGGTCGACAAATGAAGACTTCAAGAAGGCAATAATTCGAATCAACATTACTCGCCAGAACAGACAGACAATTCAGTACATTTCTCCCAATGACACTCATTTGCTAAACGCCGCCGACTTGCTGCTCATCGATGAAGCTGCTGCTATTCCCCTGCCACTGGTCAAGAAGATGATCGGACCGTATCTCATATTCATGGCTTCGACAATCAACGGCTATGAAGGAACCGGGAGGTCGCTCAGTCTGAAACTCATTTCGCAGTTGCAAAAGGAGAGCAATGCTCCGCCACCGGTAAGTTAACCAAACTCCAATTTGAGTGCTTCTGAATTTTATCTTTGTTTCAGATTAAACTGGAAGAATCCATTCGTTATCGCGAAGGTGACGACATCGAAAGCTGGCTAATCAATCTGCTCTGTCTTGACGCAACCACAGTTCCGAACATTAGTTCCGGTTGTCCCACGCCCGATGTCTGTGAATTGTACTACATCGACCGTGATGCTTTGTTCTCGTATCACAAAGCAGCCGAATCGTTCCTTCATCGTTTGATTTCTATTTACGTGGCGTCCCACTACAAAAACAGTCCCAACGACTTGCAAATGATCAGTGACGCTCCGGCACATCATCTCTTCTGCTTATTGGGACCGATTCAGAGGAAAGATCAACTGCCCGAGATATTGGTTGTTGTGCAGGTCGCTCTTGAAGGTGAGATTTCGTCTCAGACGATTACAAGTTCGCTGGGGAGGGGCAAAAAGGCGAGTGGCGATTTAATTCCGTGGAATATATCGGAGCAATTTGGGGATCATGAGTTTCCCAAGTTGTCTGGGTTGAGGATTGTGCGGATTGCAACGCATCCAAATTATCAGAGGGTAGGGTTTCTCTTTCCATTTGGAAAAATGGCGAATGTAATTGATTTTTATTATCTTTTGAAGATGGGTTATGGAAAGCGAGCCATCAAGCTCTTGAAAGACTATTATGATCTCAAGTTCACGGATTTGAATGAGAATACAAATGGGGACGAAAATGGTGAGTTTGATTCGTTTTTTGACTTGAAATTTGAAAAAGAATCTAAAATGGCGTTTGATAGGAATTGAGGAAGTCGAAGAGGAAGATGTTGGCCTTTTGAAAGAAACCATAGCTCCGCGTCGCAAAATTCCAACCTTATTGAAACGTCTGACTGAACGTGCTCCAGAAAACATCGACTATATTGGCACGTCATACGGCTTAACCAAAGACTTGTTGAAATTTTGGAAAAATCAAGGTTTTGTCCCGGTTTATGTGAGGTGAGTTTCCTTTCGTTACATCAGATTGAGTGTTTTAACAATTTCAAACCTAAAACCCAGCCAAAAAGCTAACGATCTGACCGGAGAACATTCCTGCATAATGTTGCACACCCTCCACAAAGATGGCATCATGAAAAAGGCCACCAGCGATTGGTTGGCTTTGTATTTCAATGACTTCCGGCGCAGAGTCATCAAGCTTTTGGGACGAGTGTTTAAGGATTTCCCGACAAGCTTGGCACTTTCATTGCTCGATAATAAATCAGTGAAAGTCGAAGCAAAAGGTAAAATCAAATAGACACATAAGAGAAGACTCAGGTTCATATTTAATTTCTAGAACTCGATAAGGAGACACTGGATGTTTACTTCCTACCTCACGATATACAGAGGCTGGAAGCATACTCTAGAAATCAAGTCGAGTTCAGACTTGTTCTTGATTTGGTCACCGATATAAGTTCCCTATTCTTCCAAGGACGAATTCAGGGCTTTCAAACTGACTCATTGCAAAAGGTAAAAATACTCTTTATTGGCTTTCTTGCTTACCTCATTTTTGGATGATTCTAGGCAATTCTTCTGGCAATGGGAGTTCAAGGCAAAACAGTCGATGAAATATCAAACGAATTGAACATGCCATCGAGTCAGATTCTGGCGAAGTTTTACGACCTCATAAAGAAGACAACAAAGTACTTTGGCAATGTGATTGAGGGTCATATTGAGCAATCTATGGTTGGTGAGAAGCAACTGAATCATGGTGAAGAATTTGTCCCGATTTCTCTGTCATTGAATGACGAATTGGAGGAAACTGCAAGGGTACGACTAATTTTATTGGATTTGAATGTTTAAATCGAACGTCGGGGTTTTTATTTTAGATTCTATCGAAACAACAAAAAGAAGAACTAAAGAAATTGAAAAAAGAAAGTCTTCAGAACTTTGCTATCAAAGGAACGGATGAGGATTGGTCAAAGGCACTTTCATCGGCTGGAAATGGTAAACCGAAATTGATTTCGGTCAAGAGGTTAGTTCTTGAAAATTTCCGCCACTGGCAACTCATTACGTCTACTTTCTCCTTTCAGTGGAGTGAAAAGACTAGATGAACCAATTAAAGTGGCCGAAGACCAGCCATCGAAGAAGAAAATGAAGTTTGGCAAAAAGAAGAAACACGCTGGAAAGTCGATTGTTTAGCTATTTGTACAGAAAACTAGTTAAGAATTTAAAATATAGACGTTTATATATTTTACAATATTTACGGCGTTTATTTGTTTCCATCCGACTAACTGTACTGTTCGGGAAAAAAAACTGCAACACCTATGAATTCAACCGAGTAAATCAAATCAATGATATTATAGAGCATCCACTTTATTTGTATTCGTTCAAGCAGCTAAATGCCTGCGTTCCAGACGATGTGCACGCTCCATTAATCGCCTCTCGCGTTCGTATTCCTTCATTCGCAGCACATAATCTTCATATTCGCATGTCAGATAATCGTGTTTCTCATGGTGACACTTGTACACGAATGGAAATGTATCCGAACGGCAGGCACGGTACTTGAGTAATTTATGAGCACAAAAATCACGATCTTCAGGGGCAAGTTTGGCCGATTGCATTTCCTCTTCGGTGGCAATCATAACACGTTCTTTGCGACCCTTTGAAAAGCCCATCAATGGGTCGAATTTTGGTGAATTTCGTGGATCGGGTGTTACCTCAGGCCTGGCATAGAGTGCGAATGCATTACCCATGGTGCGTTGGTATTCTGTGGATGGATTTTATTTGGAAAGTTGATATTTTGTGAAGGAATTGCTTAAATATTTATAAATAAACTCACAAAAACGGGGTAAAAATCCGAAATTACGTAAAGATAACTACTTCGGTAGTGTTTTTGCAGGCTACGGAAGATTTTGACAGTTGTGAACTAATGCGACAGTGACGTTAGTTGTACTAGAAACAATTGACATTTCAGACGTGTTCATTTTATTGTAAGAACACAAACGATTACTTTAATTCAGAAATTCTTCCTTGCGTTTTTCAAGAGAAAATTTTTATTCGGCTCTCTTATTATAAAATTACGTTGTGCTGTACTACAGCAATGTGATGCGGGCTTGATACTTATCTCACACTTTCGACTGTTCCTATCTATTTTATTAAGAAAATTGAACACTGGCTTTCCTTGAATATGAATGCAACTTTTGAGACAAGTGGTCAATTATTTCACTCCTCCCTCAAAAAATTTGGGATTTTTTCTAAAATTTCCCTTTCTAATGTGAACGTGGTATCAGTTTTAATTAAATGTCATTTTGACCGCTTGACGTTTGAATTTGATTTTAAACAAATTTTGTAACGCCCGCTCAGAAACCACAAAGACAAAGTGATCAGTTTACAAACTTCGTTAAAAATTGCACAAATATTTTTAATTTTATATAAATAATACAATGGACAAAACACCAGGAAAAGCTCTTCGTAATCTTCATCTGGAAAATGTTGCTTATCAAAGCACTCCGTTAAAAATTCCACCGTCACCTTTCATGAAGAGCCTCGGCTATGGCACATGCGTGAACGTCTATAAACTCGATCGTTCTCCTAGATGTGGACAAATACGTTCCCCATGGGCTGTAAAGCGGATTTCCAAAAGAGCCCGTACTGCGGGAAACATTGAATACAACACACGAATTCAGGAGGAAGCCGAAATACTTAGGTAACGCTCAATCGCTTCAATGTTTAAGAAAAACTGTTACAATTTGGTTTTCTTGCCGGGTAGAAAACTTTCACATCCGAATATTGTTGGTTTTCGTGGAATACAAAAAACCGACGACGGTGTAGACTCACTCGCGCTAGAGTGTTGCCAAACATGTTTGGGGACAATCCTGGAAGACCGTTCAGAAGATGGACTCGGTACCTTACCTGCCAAAAATATTCTTAAGGTCGGTATCACAACTTCTTAAAGGATTATCCAAAACTGATGTCTTTCTGTTTCCAGATGATTTTCGATGTGTCCAAAGCCTTGGACTACTTGCATAATGAAGCACATCTGTTACACGGAGATTTGAAATCTTTCAATGTTCTGGTCAAGAATGACTTTGAAATCTGCAAGGTTTGTGATTTTGGCGTCAGTCTCCCATTGGACAAGGATGGACTCATAAATTTTGCAGAAAACCCAGAACTGAATATGTTGGTAGGTGTTGTTTGTTTTGACGATGAGTCCGTTCTGCAATTAAACCTTATTTTCCAGGAACGGATATTTGGTCAGCTCCAGAAGTAATAGACAAAGAAGATGTAATTGATTGCAAAGCTGATATCTTCAGTTTTGGTCTTATTATTTACGAAACCATTGCTCTGTGTCCCCACATACTCTCCACTTTGACGACGAAGAGTCGGAAGAGTCATCAAAAGAAAACAGCGACATGTCTTTCGAATGCTCTGGTGGTAACTTCGAAAGGGCTTTGGGCACTCGGCCACCTTTGCCGCAGGCTTTTGAACTTACAAATGACTACAATACAGTTGTTGAATTGTTTTATTGCTGCACCAATGAGGCTGCTGAAGACAGACCAAATGCTAAAGACATTTGGGTCTCATTGGAAAAGAATGAACTGCTAAGCAAAGAATAAATACATTTTTCTTCCATCATTTTGTATAATTAAAGCATAGATATTCAAATAAGCAAACCAAAAACAAAAAATCGCAAAATAAAATATTCCCTTTTCAGTAAAAACAGTTCTTTTACTTAAGTATTGAAACCATCTCTTGAAACTGGATTATTTTCAGCATTTAACAAAGTAGAAGTTCGAGTATTTTAGGCCTTCCGAATGTGCGGACATCCTGTATGCTAAAGAAGTTCTACTGCCACGTCGACTTTCGTGAGATCTCCAACGAAGAAGATGAGCTTACTTATCCCCCCATTCCATGAAGATTTCAGCCTGAGACACAGCAGTTTTCCATATGGAACGGTTTCTCGCATGCACTCTCCAGTCGCAAAAACCAACGGTCTGGCATCTACAGTAACTTGGCCCTTGTGCCGGAGGTTTGGTCTTCCTTGTCATCTGCAACCTGGGGGCTACGACGATGTGGCAGAGTAGTCTTCCTTTCTTGATTTTCAGGACTACATCCACATCTTGGTACAGCTCATACAGTTCGCGGTTGAACCTTCTTCTCCATTCGCCATCATCGCATGACGGTATCAATATCACCCCGTTTTTACTTATTGCCAACACTCGGAGTCGTATAGTAGGACTGGTTAAATAAATAACTTATATATTAGGCCTTTGTCTTCTTCGTCGGATCTCCATTAAGGTGTTTTTGAGGATGAGGAGTGAACTCCTTCGGCCCAATCGAGGTAACTGTCGGAGAAGAACTCCAAATCGGAGACATTTGTTTGTCGAAGAACTACGTCGAAGCAACATTCGGAAGAAATCGGAGAAAATTCCGCTCCGATGGTAACCTCGATTAGGCCGTTAACTACCTCGAAATTGCTGCTACCAACAGTGACGTTTTGTCCTAGCGGTGGACAGATGTTATTTTGTTTGTTGACAGTATGTACTTTGTTTTGTCCTCGTTCACTGGGAAGGCCCCAAGCACAGCTCTTTGGGAATGACCGATAGTGTCTATGTCGTCTCTATAGCCTAGGAGATTGGTGGATTTGTTGAAGATAGCGTTTTTTGTGCTCACACCTGCCTTGAGATAGCTCATGTTGAAGAAGTCACATGACAGCGCATCTAATTGTCTAAACCCTGCGCATGTTTGAAACTACTTAAATGAGCTATTACCCATTTGCACATTGCCCTGCGTATTGTTTAGCGTCATGCGGTATAGCTAGTTCAGTTTTTTCGGGATCCCGATGTCAGACATCACCACCATAAGCTCTTCGCCGTGGATGCAATCATAAGTAGCTTTGAAGTCGATGGTTTGTTTCGACTTGAAATTCCCTTCCAGGATTTGACTCAGTGTGTTCTGCCTTGCCTGAAGCCACAATGGTACGTAACGATTATAGTGTTGCGGAAAGGTTTAAGATGCTTACATAGTACTTTGGATAAGATTTTGTAAGTAGGTATTTTTTGCATGACATAGGATCGCCTATTTTGTAGATAGGGTATATGAAGCTTATAGCCCAGTCAGCGGGCATGTATTCTTCCTCCCACACTTTGATGATTACCTGCTTCATATATTAGGTTTGTTCGATGTGCGTTCTGGGTCGCTCTGTGATTGGCGCTCTGATTTTGCACGGAGCTGTTCGATGTCGTTCTTTTCTCGCCATTTGATGTGTATTCAGTGCTCGCACCGGGAGTGCTCTGAATCGCCCCAAGTTTTTTTTTTCGGGGTGATAATTTCGGAGCTGTTCGAATCAGTTGTTGCTATACAACGAAGAGAAAAAAAAACAGAGCACTACCATGAGATATTTTTCAGTTTTTTGAAAGCTCCGTCCACAGTATGACAAGCACCTGAGCGCCCCGGAGCTGGTAACATCGAACAAACCAATTTAAAGAGTTCCGCAGGTATGCCATCCTATCCGACCCGGTGGCCTTGTTAATTTAAAGTTTTTGGATGGCTCTTTCTGCCTCTTCTGTGCTGGGGACTTAGACAGGGGTTTTATTGACTGGTCTCGCCTCTTTTTCGTTATTTGATCGCTCGAGATAACGCGTATTCAGCAGCTGCTCGAAGTGCTGCTTGAATATATTTACAATTCCCTGTACTTCGGTGGTTAGGTTTCCTTCACTGTTTTGAAGAGCATGTGCCCCGGTATAATATATACATACATATACATTCTCTTGCGAAGAACTGACAAAACTTCCAAGAGTATCATCTGTCATGAAAAAGTGCTTCTCAACTTTGCCGTTCGGAATCGGCGTTAAATTGTAGGTCCCCTCAATTCTTCACACGCACCTAGAGAATTGTTGATGAGAGTAAGTCACTTAGGCCTTGGCTCTTCGAGAGCTGTCGAGCCACTATTTATTTACATATACATTATTCCCGAACTTTGGTAAGAAGAAGAAAGAGAAGGACTAGTAGTCCGGACGTCAGCATTCACTTCATATTTAAGGAAACAACTTCTAATTTACAGGTTTTACGTTTTTTTACAAGCTTTATTTGCTTTTGTTTACTTTTTCCAATTAACCTACGGTAAATAATACAAAAGTAATTTACAAACTAATAGGACATTCCATCAAAAAATAAAAAAAATAAGAACAAAAGGAGGCCTGCACCTTTTTACACTGCTTTTGTATTTTAAATTTTTGTTTGTAAAACTCATTAACCCCGACTTCAAGAATGTTTAATTTTTGTTATTTAAAATAGAAGTGAAAAGATTAACTAAAGCGATTCTTTTAAAATGCGAATAAAGTAAATAAGATTATAACACATACAATTTAATTGGTCTAAGGGAAGGGGTGCTTCATTTTCTACAAGCTTATTCTACGATCCAAATTGTTCCTTGGAATTATCGATTGGCGCGAATTCATATGTTCCACGTCCATCGAATTGCAAATAATAATCATGATGTTGCCATAGGGATTTCCGATGCGACACAGTGAATAGTGTAATGCCGGCTTCGCGACAATATTGATACATTGTTCCTTCAACATCGACCGAAACCGCACTGGTGCATTCATCTAGAATAGCAAATTGTGGACTGTGGTAGAAGAGTCTTGCCATAGCAACTCGTTGTTTTTCTCCACCAGACAAAACATCAATCCAGTCTTCAATGGCATCCAAGCCATTTTCACGAAGTTCCAAATTTGTCAATTGGACTATTTCCAGGTACTTTCTCAAGTCACTATCGGTTTTTCCTCGTCGCATCATTTCTTCATGGGTATGAGGATAGATAATCTTAAAATCAAAGAACACACCACATGAAAATCGTTACATCAAGTATGAGTATTGAACCAACCTGATCACGAAGGGTACCTAGTGTCATGTAGGGTCTTTGTGGAATGTAAAAGAGTTTACCACGTGGTGGTTTTGTGACCTTACCACCCCACGTTGGCCATAGTTCTCCCAATATACGGAAAAGACTAGATTTACCACATCCATTTGGACCGCAAACAAGGACATTCATTCCTGACCTATAAAAGACAAAAAGTAAGCTTTTGAACGCAATGTTAGGCCTTTGCCAACTCACTTCACTTCGAATGATAGTTCTTTTAGCAAGACATCACCGTTCGGTGTGACCAGGGGCACCTTTTCAAACCGAATTATATTGTCTTGGAAAGCTATTTTTCCCATATTTGGAGCGAAATTCGTTTCGCCATTGCTGACATTGTTGACCATTGTGCGTTCATAATGTCCCTGATTCAGATCGCCCAGTACCTTGATTAATTCAGTAACACGAGCCGTGAAACCAGCTAATCGTGACATTTCGCGTCCAGCCAATACAAGTCTGCCAATAGCCTCTGCTAACTTAACCAACATCCTTCCGTATGTGTAATATGCCTAATCAAACAACGATGACATTACATTACTTCTATAAACTGTTATACTCCTTGAAAATATACCTGTAATCTCGTTGCACTTGTGCCTCCAGACAAAAGTGGATGATTTTCGGTGAAGAATGGTAACGAAACTGCATAGAAACCGACAACTGATGCAAAATCTACATAAAATGACATTTAGTAAACTGTTATACACTTGTTAAAATGTGTTCTATTCTTACATTTGCCAACAATGTTATCAATAATTCCCATGCTAACACGGAATTCTAAGAACTTCCTCAAATGCGCACGCAGTTTTGAGAAACTCGCCAAAAGTGTCAGTTTCTCGCGATTGTTGCCTTGATAGAAGGCAACTTCTTCGGAATTCGTTATAAGTCTACTATTTACATAACGGAATTCTCCTTCTAGTTTTTGTTCTTCGACAGTTAATCTTCCTGTTGGTCGTCTCAAACGTGTCAAAAGAACTCCAGCAAATAGAAGGTATACCATTAGGATTGATGGTGTCTAAGTTGAAGGAAAGAAATGCGTTTTTAACTGTTTTGTTTGAACAAAATGTCTGGCAACACTTACCTGCCCACCAAGGTTCATTGTCAACCGATAAACATAGATAATAATATCTAAAATTGGTTTGCTAATGTTCGAATACAAATCTGTGGCACTCTCACAAAACTTATCGATATCCGTTGTCAGTAGTTGATCGGCATTTGCAATTCGATTGTCCAAATTTGACATTTTGTAATATGTGTAACCTCTGGAAACAAATTTTGTGTTTAAAATGTTCATCAACTTTAAGGTTTGGTTATATTACGTTAGGTATTCTTTGTACAAGTGCTGGGTTAAATTTGATCGAAATCGGAGCTTCAATTCTCCTAAACTCCATTTAAGAACATTGGTAACGACTGATATCTAAAGACAGAGGTTTAAGATGATATTTTCTAAATAAAACAGTAACTATGAATGTTTAACCATTGGAAGAGCTGCAAGGTACTTGATGAGAGCTGTTTTGAATTTAGTCTTATTCATTCCAATAATAGTGCTCTCGACAACTGTGGCGGTTTGAATCATGTAAATATCACTAATGGATCTCGCAACTAATGCACCAGCAATGAGAACGAGTAGTCCACTTTCTACACTCCATACTCCCGGTATTAGAATAGCTAAAAGTGTTTATTTTTAAAAAATTATGTTTTATTATTTTATTAATTATATTTATCTAGAATACTTACGCAGTAATTGTCTCAACTGTTTGAAGAATAGGGAATTAACGTGAGCTTTGGGCGCTCTTTTGTCTTTCTTTTCATTTATGGTGTACAATATTTGGTCCTCAGGGCGCGGTTTTCTGAAAAATTACAAGCGGATTAGGTTAGAGACGAACAATTTTGGATTTAACATAAATTTTAAAGTTCCAGAATAACTAAAGGGTCTTCCGAATTCTAACGGTTTATAACGTTTATTTTGTGGAAGCTACATCCATGTGTCAAAATGGTGTCTTTTATGACAAACTAACATTGACAGTAACAAAACGTTAAATGTCAAACTGTTCGGTAGTTGTCTGAATAGAACACTCTTTTCAGACAACTACCGAACAGTCCGCTCATCATCTCATTGAACGGTTGTAGTTATCGTCCTACCGAGAGGACTATTCGAAGTGTGGTATACAAACTTGAGTTTGTCGATAAAACCTAAGGTTTTCAAATTCATCCTGAGGCTAGGGCTAGAAATGGCGCTGAACACTTAAGAGCTGAACAGGAATGCAGTCGTCATTCGGCCGGCGACGAAAATGACAGCTGCCAAAAATTCGCTGAGAGATGTGTGAAAGGTCCGTTTGCGTACCCTCCTAAAACAATCCAATTTTACGAAAAAATACGAAATTTAACCAAATCCTGTTCGCGTACCTACTCAAAAATTTTGTAGTTTATCGTAAAAGAGAGCGCTGACGAGAGAGTAAGATATTTCCCCAACCTACGAATTTTAGTGTCAAATTTGATTGAAAAAAGCAAATAAATAAAATAAATTCAAATTCAAAATCTCAATTTTTCATACAAAAAAATTTGACAGTTAAAATGTTAGCAAAATTTGTTGTTTTGTTTTTCCGTGAGAGAATTTTACTCCCATTCTTTAAGATGTCTCGTCTTACGAATTTTAGTGCAAAAAGTACGCGAACGGACCTTGTAAAACAAACGTCAAACTCATCGCGAACTAAGGCCGTGTGCGACTGCGAATTGGGTTAAAAAGTGGTTAAAACTTGACGTTTAGTTAAATTTTGACACTTCGCATTGTGTTAAAATTAGACTAGCTGCGGAGCATGTTAAAATATGACAGCAGTGGTTAAAATTTCATCCATTTTTAACCACAGTTCATCCAATTCAATTTGTCGGTTGATGACCGCATTCTGTTACCAATGGGCGACTTCCATACAAATTTCACATTCTTGGCAGCTGTCATTTTAGTCGACGGGCGACTGGCGAAGCTTTCTGTTCAGCTCTTTAAACGATTCTACACGTACCTATAATAGATATGCCCCCAAACTAAACTAATACGAAATTTCGATGTTATCTCACACACCCTTTGATTTAAATTAGGAAGTGTTCAATGATAGGCCTTTCTCAATTTTTCTCTAGAAAATCAGAATAGAATTTTGAACTAGTTATGTTCCCAAAACGAAAAAAAAACATCGAGCTCTATTTTTAGCACCAAGCAATTGGTTTACTTATCCAAAATTAAATGTCTTCAGTGTTAGCCTTGAAACTCTAGACCAAGTACATATGAACCGCCAACTCAAGTGTTTTGTTTATTTATTATTTGAAATGTTAATAAAATTTGCCATACAGACAATTTCATGGCCAGCGTTACGTTAGGCACACGCAAAAACTCACCCATTCAAAGGTTTATTGATTAAACGTGTCACTAAACAAACGAATAAACAGAGGTCTTCATTAATCATTAACAAAGAAAAAATAACGCTCAACGCAGCTTCAACTAGCTGAATGACTTTACTTCATATTAGGGGATTAAAGGTCGGAATTCGTGATTAAATGTTTTATCATTGTATTAATGCATAGCAAATCTAATATGTTAGTGTAATTAACTTTGAACAATCAGCAAATTTATCAAGAGATAAGATGCAAGAAACTCTTTGTTTTAGACAAAAGACAAGTACTTAACAACTCGTTGGAGGTGAAGACTTCCGCCCGTCTAAGCGAAAATATTGTAAAATCAAAGTCAATAGTTGTTGGGCGTTATAACGGTTTTGATCATTGTAAACATTAATTTCAGTTAATTTTAACCTTCCAGCGCGATATATATTTTTCTTGTTTAGTTAACCCAAATCCATTCTTCAAATTCACTACTGACTTTTAATGATTGAAATCTTTTCAATGGCGAAGAAAGAAACTCATTACAATAGGCTCGATTATTATGAACTATGTGGCTTACACTCATCAAAAATTCCAATTTCGAAAGGATAAGTTGAAAAGTACCAAATTAAAAAAAAAAAAAAAATAGAGTGGCACGACAGCTCTTGAAGAACCAAGGCCTAAGTGGCTTGCTCTCATCAAACAATTCTCTGAGTGCGTATGAAGAATTACGGGGACCTACAATTTAACGCCGATTCCGAACGGCGAAGTTGAGAAGCACTTTTTTCATGACCAGATTGATACTCTTGGAAGTTTTGTCAGTTCTTCACAAAAGGCAGTACCCGTGAAAGATGAAATAACAACTATAAGCACGAGTAGGACTCGACGTTCTGCTTAGCAGCCAACGCACCAGGCCCCCAATCTTAATAAACTACTAAGGTTTTTAAGTACGCGGTTTCAGTAGATAAAATAGATGCTTCAAGAGCAATTGTTCTGAAACTAATGATTTCCCTGTGCTCGCAACAGTTGAACGGTCCGAACACCGATATTTTTAGGACAGCAAACTAATATCACGACCAGAGATAAGAGGAGATCGGAAACTGACTAACGTTTAACCCTCCGGATACCGCAAAATAAAATTTACCGTTACCTCGTGTATGTGAATAAATGAGGAAAAACAGCAACAAAAATGAGGTGGTTTGCTCAAGTTTACTGAGATAGTATTGGTAAAAACACGCTTACTCTTGCACTAAACTTGAACCATAGCTTGTAGGCATTAGGCCAGTTCCACCTAACAACATCTCACTGAGATATCAATGCCACTTTGACTGAGGCAAAATCATTTGGTGGAACATTACTCTCAGTTTTCATTGAAACAAAATTATTACGTTACAAATTGTTGTTGCACATTGCCACGTCAAAATAGCTGAGTGAGAAATCGAATCCAAAATAATTTCATCTCAGAGATCTCAGAAAAAAAATCTCAGTTCTCAGCTGAGATTTTTTAAGTGGAACAATGACAAATCTCTGAGATCTCAGTAAGATGTTAGGTGGTTGGTTTCCCATCTACCTTTTAAACTCATCTGTGATCACGACGAATATCAACAAGACAAGGCAACAATCCACACATTACAACCAAACCAGTTATGTTTTTTTTTCCGTTTGGAACATAGTTTGAGTCTCTAGCATTGAAAAGGGTCGAACATTGACATTGAGCCATATGCATAAAAGGTAGTAAATGCTTTTTCAAGTAAATACTTGAATAAAAGCAATCGATTGTAGCGCCGACTTGAGACCCAGCAAAAAGTAGTTTTTTTGTTAGAATACCCAACTTATGTATGGTTGTAGATGGCGCTATAATTGATTGACAACTTGACTGTACTACCCAAGAATGTATATTCAAAGCATACAATACATGGAGTGCCAGTAGCCAACTTCACGGAGGTTTCAGTTGTAACGGACACAACAGAAGCCCTTGAAATTGCGAGTGTCGAGTAGATGAACTAACTCGTTAAAAGTTTGCGTTCTAATTTGTTCTCTCGTTTTCATTCCACCGACCTTGTTCAATCTCAGAAAATAAGCGACTTGCATAGTTAAACAATATTTTTGCCGAAAATTTTTTCGCTGCTTTACAACCTCAATGGGATCAATTTTAAATGGAGGTCGGCGAGAAAAATAAAGTTTTGTCGTTTTGTCTACTCTCCACATGCAATTTCAAGATTTACATGAAATTTAGTATAGAACAAGTTTGAGTAGGGTATAGATTTATCAATTATCAGGTCCATATTAATTGACAGCGGAAGAAGTCGGGAACAAACTAAGTTAACCTAAATTGATTATACACTTTTAATATGGTCATACACTTGGAACATTTCTATATCTAACAACAGGCTTATAAAAGTTAATCTTTTGATACATACCTATCTTAGTCTTTACATATTAATTAAGAATTTAAATTATAAATCATGAGAAGTTTTTTTCAAGTTTCATACTTGTAACCAACCTACAATTTTCCCTTCACAAATAAATGATATGATTTCAAATTACCTTCAAATGTAATTTAATGCGTTCAGGTTCAAAAAGTTAACAAAAACAAATAAAAAAGGCGATAAAAAAAAAAACAGAAAATTTTTAGCCAAGAAGCTTTGGGTTAAACGATTGAGGACATAAATTGCAAATTAAAATTGAAGTAAGCTGTGTTTAATTCAATTAAAATGTCATTGGAAGTTTTCGAAAAAATCAACAGTTCCGTGTCAAAACGTTCGTTTTACTTCAAAAATGTAACAGTGTATGCAATATGTTTCAAATATTCATTTACGTTTGTATATATCTACTTTTGAATTTGTAACGGAATGAATCATAGACATACTCAAACAATACGTATACATCTATACTAATTATCTTCTATACTAATATCTATATAAAGCTGAGGAATTTATTCGTTTGAACGCCGGCGCGCCGGTAATCTCAGGAACTACTGGTTCGAATGGTATAATTCTTTTTGTGTTGGATAGTCCATTAATCGAGGAAGGCTTTAGGCCTCGGCCACGCAGTAAGCGGCTGAGCGGCTAGCGGCTGAGTGGCAGCTCTAAGCGACGTATGGCCAGGCACTGAGCGACTGCTTTTGAGCGATTAGTAATTAAAATGCCGTTGTCAAGAACACTTCGCCGTATTTTACTGTCGGAAAATCGTGTGTATGTTAACAAATTACTTAAACGTATACAAAAAAGAAGACGATTTGGTCTTCATCCGATTAACAAATTAAGATCGGAGTTTGGAGAATTATTTAATCATTTATTTTTGAATCTACCTAAATTTCCAGATAGATTCTGGCAATATCTACGTATGTCTATCGAATCATTTGATTTGCTGCTTGAAAAAGTGCGTCCTTTGGCCATCTTTACTTCTTGCCGCTCAGAACAATTAAAACAGGTTTGGTTGTTGAGCGGCACCGCTTAGCCGCTCAGAATTTTCTTTCGCCGCTCGCTCATTGCGTTGCCGCTTCTATGTGATTTCATATGTTTTATATTTTTTTTTCCGCTCAACCGCTCAGCCGCTTACTGCGTCGCCGAGGCCTTAGGTTAGGTTAGGTTGGAGGTCCGGATGTCATTGACTCACTAAGACCTCAAGGGTCCATTGTGATACCACTAATGAGGTTACTCATGGGACAGTAATGAAATTAAACAAACTATTTTGTACTTTTAATTTTAATGAAGTTAGAGAGACATTTCGTGTCGATCGTTGCCGCTCACTGGTATTATCGAAGAAGGGATTACAGAGATAGTTATTCCTTCTATTGGAGAGTGCCGGACATGTACACAGAAGGTGTTGGATTGTTTCCTCCTCCTCCTCGTCCATGCAGCTTCTACAGAAGTCGTTTGCGTAGACTCCAAGCCTCAAGGCATGTCTGCCTATGAGGCAGTGTCCTGTTATGACTCCAGTTGTAGAGCTTTTATTTGGTCTGCTCATTGACCGTTTCATATTTGTTTGATTGCTAGGCAGGAGGTACCCTGTGACCATCAAGCATTTGCTGATTCTAGAGCATATTGTTTGAGAAGATATTTGCATGTAGCAAGTGGTGTTCCTATGTTATGTTTTTGTCTAAAATTAGGCAGAAGTGTTCCGTTTTTGGCGAGCTCATCGGCTTTGCAATTTCCCGGAATGTCTCTGTGGCCGGCACCCAAATGAGGTTAACTGTTCCGTCATCTCATTCAGAGATGATCGACAATCGTGGGCTATTTGAGAGTTGTGAGAGTTTGTGAGACAGACGCGAGAGATTTGAGAGCGGCTTGGCTGTCCGAGAAGATTCGTATATCCTTGCAAGATATAACGTTTTCTTTGAGCCAGGATAGTGCCTCTTTAATCGCCATTACTTCTTCCTGGAAAACACTACATTGATTGGGAAGTCTGTATGATAGACTGAGATTCAGTTGTTCCGAATAGATACCACCTCCAACTCCGTGATCGGTCTTTGAACCGTCTGTATAGAAATGTACCGCATTGTCTTCCAGGGGTCTCTCTTCCTCCCAGGAAGATCTTGAAGGGATGGAAGCTTTTATCGAATACCCTTTTTTGGGTGGTATAGTCTAGGCGATCTGGGATAGATCTGAAATTGTCAAGAATAGTAGTATGACCAGTATTGTTACTGTTCCATTGAGAGGTGGCTCTAAGCCTCACACATGAATTGGCTGCCACCATTTTGGAGAAGATGCAAGAGGTGTTAGGTTTAAAAGCACTGCCAGGGCTGCGGTTGGTGTTGAGCGAAGTGCTCCTGTGATGCACATACTTGCTGACCGCTGGACTTTGATGAGCTTATTAAGATTTACCATCTTGTCCAGTGCTCCACTATACGATAACTCCATAAATGAGTATCGGTCTGATTACCGAAGTGTATAGCCAGTGGGTTTTTTTTGGGGAGAAGCCCCATTTACAAGTAAAAAGCGCTACGGTAGACTTTTTTTACTCTTTCATCAATATTTGCCTTCCAATTTAGTTTTTTTGTCTAAAATGAAACATAAATATTTAGCTTGGTCGGAAAAGCTTAACGGTATTTCTTTAACCTTGGGTGGGCTAATCTGAAGAATTTTGTACCTTCTCGAAAAGAGTATGCTAATTCTGTTTTATGTGGATTGACGTCCAAGCCACATTGCTTAGCCCAATTTGTTAGCCTATTTCAGACATTTTGTAGGAGTTCCGAGAGAACTTGGGGATGTTTCCCAGATATAGATATTTTAACGTCGTCAGCATAGGCAATTACCCTGAAACCCTCTGCTTCCAGTGATGTTAGTAGGTCGTTTATTACCATGTTCCAAAAAAGAGACAAAAGGATCCCACCTTGGGCTTGGCCGAGGCCTTAGGCTACTTAACATTAAGCTGTGATCCATAGGAGCGAAAGAATCAGTGGAAAATGTAGAAAAAACGGCAAAAAATGTTAATTTTTGAAGGCTTCTGTTGTTTGTTTGAACGTGCTGTTCTCAGGAACTGCTTAATGAAATTGAACGATTCTTTTTATGTTAAATGGTCCATTTATCGTAGAAGGCTTGAAGCTATATAATATTACGCTGCGAACAATAGGAGCGAAGCGTCAGGGAAAAATATGGAAAAAAACGGCAAAAAATATTAATTTTTGAAGACTTATGTTGTTTGCTTGAACGTGCTGTTCCCAGGACAGAACAATTCTCTTTATGTTGAATAGTTCATTAATTAAGGAAGGACTAAGGCTATAACATTAAACTGCGACTAATAGGAACGAAGGATCTATGGAAAATGTGGAAAAAAACGGCAAAAAATATAAATTTTTTATCTTTATAAATAACTGCTAATAAAATTGTCAAAGAATCGTATCAACATAATATTAACCCTTATCCAAATAAATGTGTTATTGGTTAAGAATTTATTTCAATTAACATCCTCGGCAACAAAATTCCCACGCACGCATGATGAACAAGTCATAACGCTACTCTGGCCGGTGGACGAGGGAGAGGCGGACGAAGTCGCAGGCAACTGCTAGTTTTAAATATATGTGCAACAAAACATTTCGAACTTTTGCAACCCAATAAAAATTATGAATTATTTCTTTGTATATCAACTTTTTGATAGTGAGGTACTCGAAACAAAATGCTTGAACTTTGTTCAGACTACTTAAACTGTTAATCTAAGAGCACTTAACATTATACCCTTGCACGTACGTACTGTCTTTGTTAAACAAATGAATTCGGAATATTTTGATAACAAACAGTCTATTCCGATAAACTTGTTATCGATACAATTATGACTCAAACTTGACTTATTTCAGAATTTCTAACCCCTTTTCCGGTTATTTCAGAATTTATTTAAAAAAAATTAACTTTGCAATCGCAAATTTTTCTGCAATATTAAGTAAAGTAAGGGTGTCTAAGGGTGTCTTTTAAAAAACTTATATGAGACTAGCTGACCCGGCAGATTTTGTATTGTCTCAAATAAAAAAACCCAGACGACAGACCGCATATTGGAAGGTGCACAAGATAGCTGAGACAGAAGATATTTCAAAAGACGACGAAGGTCTTATGAATTACCTAAAATGCATGACATTTTAAGCAGGAGAAAGATGTCGACGCGATGGGTGCTGATGCTTTTTCTCATTCCGGACAACAAGCGAAGGAGTTTCTGTGACGTTTGTTGACAGTCGACTCACCAGGAACCCACCGGTACAAATCAGGGAACAAGTAACAGTCGAAACAGCGATTGACTTCATCATATTCTCCTCCGTTCGACTTTTTTTTGTTTCTAGTCTGAAAAAGTTACTCGCCGCCGCCGGCCGGGCAGAGATATTAGTCAAACGCGGAGTTCATCGCCATCACAGAGGCTCACTTTGAAGACCTCAAGAAAGCGTACCTTTCAGACGGATTAAAGAATTTGGAGCATCGTTGTACGCCAAGTTCTTATAGGACCACCCTCTGAACCACTGTATCTTACTTAATCCCTAATACTTCATTCGAATACTTTTGTGAATTTTATTGAAGCAACATTGATAAGGACCAATCAGATAAATGTAGCTTCAGGCCAGGAAAGTCAACCATCGGCCAAATTTTCACTTTGCGGCAGAGCCTGCAAAAGACATATGAACTGCAAATCGATACCCACCACCTTTTCATCGATTTTAAGGCCGCGTATGACAGCATCTACAGAGACGAACTGTATAAAGCTATGTCTAGCTTTGACATCCCTGCCAAGCTCATTCGCTTGTGCAAAATGACGATGGAGAACTCACGCTGCTCCATCAAGGTTGGCAACGACCTTACGGAGTTTTTCGACGTCAAAAAAGGATTCAGACAAGGTGATGCACTGTCATGCGATTTCTTTAACATCGTTCTTGAGAAGATAGTGCAGAACTCAACCGTCAACACCAGAGGCACTATCTTCCAAAAATCTGTTCAACTTCACGCGTACGCCGATGATATTGATATAATTGGAAGAACACAGCGCGATGTTAATGGCGCCTTTGTTAGAGTAGTGAGAGAGAATGGTAGTAGAGGAGTTTGTCTACCTAGGCTCCGCTATAAACAGGGCAATAACACCAGCGCCGAGATCAGACGAAGAATAACTCTTGCTAATTGCTGTTTCTTTGGGCTAAGAAATCAATTGAGTGGAAAAGCCTCCTCTCGAGCAACTAAGGTAAAATTGTACGACACACTCATCATCCCAGTCCTGCTGTATGGTGCAGAAGCATGGACCTTGACAAAATCGAATGAAAGAGCCTTAGGCTGTTACGAGAGGAAAGTTCTTCGGATCATCTTTGGCCGACAACGACATGGACCTAGCCAGAAGGGTCATGGTCCAGAGACTCAGATGGCTCGGTCATTCAGAGCGAATGGACACCAATGCTCCGGCCCGGAAAGCCTTCGACACTATTCCCGAGGGACGTAGGAGGAGAGGAAGACCGCGACTCAGGTGGCGCACTCAAGTGGAAGAGGACTTCAATCAACTTGGAGTGCACAGCTGGAGACAGCTAGCTAAGGACCGAGCTTACCTTAAGTAAGTAAGTAATACTTTTGTGAATGCTGAAATGTGAAAACTATAACTAGGACAATTTTGTAATTTTTTTTTATTTTTTCTTTAATGTATAAGTCAGGCGTGTTCTTGAACTTGTGACCTAAAAATGTTATAATTAAACTGAACGATATTACAATTTTGTGTTAATTTAAAATTCCACTTTGTTTATTTTTCGTTCCGTAACCAACCAAGCGAATCAATCGTATCTCAAAATGATTGTGTATTTGAAAAACCATGCATACGTACAAAAAATTGTCTTTGGGAGACCTTAACTATTCTCGTTTCTGATTTTATTGCCTTTTACGAAAGTTATTGTATTTTTCAACTCCCACTTCTCCAAATGGATAATTCTGCAAAAAATCAAGACTAACCCGTTTAAACAAAAAAAAAAAACCTAATTAATGTTGTCTGGTCTATCAAAAAATGCGCAGCTTAAAACGTTCTCTTCCAATTAGTCACTAGTCGAACGGCATTTATTATAATTAATATCCATACACGAACACTTTGTTTATTAACTGGTGTGTTAACGTTTGTGACTAAACATGTTTTTCTAAATTTATAGAAATCAAACAGTTAAAATGTCATGACGTTTAGTGCGTTATGTGTGATATAATCCACTTTTATAAATTAATTCAAATCTTCTCACTTTGCATAAATCGCTTGTTGGTGTATTAAGTCCAATCAAATGCAATATACCTAGCCGTATGCAAATGAAAAACACAAAAAACCACATTCTATGCATGCATTTTTATTTATGAAGACAAATGACGTAGCCGGCAGTAGCAGCATCGAGTTAAGTCAGTTGTGTTGTCCACTGCCAAAGCCAACGGAAGAAAAATAACAAAAAACGAAAAAAAAAACGAAAACAAAACTTGTATGATAATTTTAACGATCACGCATATTGTGCAATCACCTTTTCCTCTATACAAGCATACGAGGTCAAGAAAGAAAATAAAGAAAAAATGACGACACTCTTGTGTATACCTAAACTTAATTATTGCACATTTATACGGCGGCGCGTCGGTCGCCGGTGAGTGGAATTTTCCCCAAAATTTTTAATCGAGGGAGGGCACCTTTAATTCGTTACAAAACGCAACTCTATCGCGTTCGTATCATAATCGTAAGGGAATTAAATGAAATTAGGCATTTCGTTAGATTGGAGATCTCTTAGACTGTGTGTTTTGAGAAGCCCTTGAGTTGGTTTTAAGGCGGGGAATTATAGAGAAAGTGTAATTCCTATTTCTATACATGAATGGATTTCAAGTCTATATTGAATTTAGCTAAGTCAAAGTTGTACTCGTTCAATTAGGTAGAACTTAACGACTTAAGTTACAATTTGGCAAATAGATACTGTCGTTGTGATTTATTGGAAAACAACTAAAGAAGGCACGATTGGAAGTGATTGATATTTTCCGGTTTTTTTTTTGCTGATATTCTTTAGGTGTTCAAAGTTCTCACTTTAAATACATTTGCATTTATTTATTGTTCATTCGCACGATTTTCGACATTCGACTACACGTTTTATTTTTCCTTCTTGAATAAAAAACTAGACTCATGAAATATAACTGCTTTAGTGACCTTCACTTAGAATTATTAATGATGGAGAATCGAGGAATGCATCAATTATATAGAATTATAGGTATACGACTTCACCGTAACTCTGTTTTTATAATTATCGATTTTCAATAAAGCAAAGATTATGTAGCTATAATGTGTTCGTTTGCCTCCTTTTTGTGATGAACAAAACCAATGCTGTTTGTTTAATTAATGTGTAGTATGGGAAAACAATCATATTAAATGTGTGTAAACTTTAAGGTGGACATGTTGCTTGCTTTCTCTCTTTCCTTAACTGGGGAATTATTAAATATTTGATAGGAAAATTCAAAAAAAAAAAAAAAGTTAATGAATTTAGGTTGACTTAAAAAAATCAAAGTTTAATTTTTAAAGGAAGATTAAAGAAGCAAAATTATGCTGTTGCTTTTTTCTGAAATTGAAAATTTTAGAATTATTTCAAGTCTAGGTTGAAGTTTGTGCTATCCAGATGGCCAGAAGTGCCCTTCAACGACGCACAGTGGCCCGTTTTCGCTTTTTACCTTGCAATCATAGCTCCTAAACGAAAAAAGATTTCGCTTCAATTTTTTTTTATTTAGCAGGGAATTTCCAAAGCTATGTTTCGTGAAAATTTTAACAAAATGTGTTCACAGGGTGTTTCAGAATTAAGTCCCAAAGTTGGAAGTTTTTTCAATGTCATAAAAATTGTTAAAAATGTATCCATAATGGCGAAAAATTTGTTTTTGTGAATGATTAGAGAACAATTAGTTTTGGTTTAGCAGGAAAAAGAAAAAAAATAACACTTAAATAGTCATAAAAGCAAAAAAAAATTTTTTATTTGTAAGTTAAAGTTTTATAATTTTTGATATGTAACCAAACAAACCATCAATATTTACATTCAAAATCAAACAGGGTGTTTCAATTGAACTGAAAATTACCATGATTTCAATATTTCAATGAAAAAAACAACCCTCAAATTAGAAAAAAGGTGTTTTGAAAGTACGAATATGGAAAAAAATAAAGCATAAACGTTAGATTTTATCTTGTTTTATTCTTAATAATTTACATATATTATTTCTTGAAAAATAGAAAAAGAATCGCCTGGAAGTATTGCCATCATTGGTTTTTCCAAACCCAGGCTTAGGTTTATACACATCAAGTCCAAGTTCTTCATGGAAACGCTTTTGAATATCCTGCTTCCTCTTTTTTTCTAACTCTTTGATTCCAATAGAGCTATCCTTCCTTAGCAATCGTATAGCTAAGTTTCAAAATGAATTCCATGCACCTAATTCTAGCATGCAATGGAGAAATCCCATACTCGTAGTTATGTTCGTCCGTAATATCTCCTTTATCCTGTGCATTAAGCTTCTTTTGAGTTTTTTTTGCAAGTAGGACATGACCGTGTTGATCTATTTTCCGTTAGTTCATTTAAAACTTTCCCATCAATCATAGTTAAAAAGAACTCGTGTTTAACTATTAATGTAACTTCTTCATTCACTTTATAAGCTGTTGGTTGAATATTTAATATTTGATTCCGGATATCGTTGACTGTCATATTTATATGATCGCCAGTTTCCTTAGAATATTGAAATTGAATAGGTCGACAGAAATGAACTGATGATGGGCTAGGGTTTCTCCAAATTTCACCATTTGGGCAATTCAACCTGAGTGGAACAACTGATGCCATAAACATGTTTTCGTCCGATTCATTTCCTGTTGAGTTATTTTTTTTGCTTGAACGCACTTTGGTAAGATGATCCATCGCAACCCCATTTGTTCCTTAATGTAAGATCAGTTGGTAATTCAAGAAGCTGATTCTCGGTTTTGGTTTGTAACAACCTCTTTGCTGTATGATCCATGATGTCCTGAAGCTTAAGTTTTGCCGATACTTCCGTGATTTCCAAATTTTTGGGAACTGCCTCCTTTTTTGCCATTGTAATGTTATTGTAGGAAGGCAAAATATCTACATTGTGCTTTCGCAATGATGTCCGCAGGATTTTATATTTTTCTTTCAATAGACCTAAATCAATAAACAATGCCAATGCATTTTCATTGGTAAATTTTACTGGATCACTTAGAGGGGTTGGAATACTTTCTTTTATTCTTTGTACTCGAATTGACAACAAAACTCTTCGTATTTTCATTTTCCTGACGGTATCTCCATTCTAAAGTTTGAGAAAGATTTTCGGTTGTTATCCCTTCTGTGACATGCAATAACTTTTGCCTTTTCGTATACGCTGCACATTTTTCAAATTGCATCTTTGGTCTCCCTCTTGATCCACTTGATGATCTCGGAGGGTCATCATTGTTTTTTTTATTATTTTTTTAGAAATAGGTAATCCCCAAACCATAAATTTTTTTTAGCTATTCCACTCATTGCACTTATTTAAATATAAAGGTTGCGACAAAAAAATTAATTATATTCTTTTCATATGAAAAAAACTAAAAAAAATGAATAATCACTGACTTGAACCAATTAAATTGCCATAACTCGGCTTTATGCAACTTTACGCAGCTGAGTTTTTGAGGACATGTAAAGGAATATGTGTGCATTCATCCCTCACTTAGTTTGGTTTGACGGGTTTTGACGTTTTTTATATGAGCCAAGTTAAAATTCAAAAATAGGTGCAAAAAGTGATTTTTTTTTTTTCATTAAAAAAAAGATATGCATTTTTTTTTTCCAAAATTTGATTAAAATAATGTCAAACTTTTCAACAAAAAAAATAAATGGATTTACTTGCACCGTTTTTCTAATATTCAAGTTCGAAGTGCAACAAAAAACAAAAAAAAATATTTTTATTTTTTTTTTTTATATTTTCTGACTTTGATCGGCTCCTCAAGCCAAACCGTTCATCTAATATTTTTTTGTTTTTGGATTCTTACACTTTAAACAATTCTAAACAAAATGTGATTTTTACTTTTTCAAAATAAAATCACGCGAAAAATGATTATTGCCACGTTCCTCGCCTAAACGGGCCACTGTGCGACGATCTTTTGAGACGCCTTGTTAGCAAAATTACACTCGATAGCAATTTCTCTCTGATAATGTTGAATATTGTAGTTAGCAATTTGGGTAGATAAGATAAGGCGAAATATTAGTTGTTGAGCAGGAAAATCTAAAACCAACTATAATGATAAATTTCAAATTATATGGCCCTAAATTATGCATTTTGAATGACGCTTAGTAATCTATCTGAGAACCACAACCCTTCCAGCTCTACATACAGTGCCTTGCATAAGTATAACAGCACTTGTTAAAACTTAGAAATAGGAGTGACTCCTTACTATATTTGTACTGAGTATTCACATACTTACTTACTTACTTACTTATGGTGACGCTACAGTTCAGGTCGAACCAGGGCCTCATTCAACAAACGTCTCCAGCCAGCTCGGTCCCTAGCTAGCTGTCCCAAGTTTCGCACGCCATGTTGGTTCTGGTCCTCTACCACCTGTGTGCTCCACCTGAGTCGCGGTCTTCCATTGTTTTCCATTCGCTCTACATGTCACAACTATCTAAGTCGTTGGAAATTAACTTTTCTGGCTAGATTAGTGTCGCTGAACAGCTCATACAGTTCTTGGTTGAATCTTCGTCTCCATTCTCCATTAATGCATACAGGACCAAAAATCACTCGAACAATTTTTCTCTCAAAGCAACCCAAAGCGTTTTCATCGGATGTTGTCATAGTCATTGTCTCTGCACCATTTGTAGAGCGTCACTTTAGTTGCTAGGGATATGACTTTAATACTCAATTGCCTTCTTAGTCCAAAGAAGCAGCGATGTTGATAAAATCGCATGCCAACGCATCATCTTGTCAAAAACCTCTTTTAACATCATATGCATTCGTTAGGTTTTTCCCGAATAGCGTGAATTTTCCATTGTCAACTTACACAGACGGACGAGTTTTTTTGGGATGCCAAAACTAGACATTTTTTCTATATAAATGGTTTCTATAGACGCTCTCATACGCGGCCTTGAAATCGATGAAAAGGTGGTAGGTATCGATTTGAAGTTCCTGGGTCTTCTCCAAGATCTGCCGTATCGATCGATGGTGGACTTTTCGGGTCTGAAGCCACACTGATAA
Source organism: Sphaerophoria rueppellii (assembly GCA_920937365.1). Taxonomy (NCBI): domain Eukaryota; kingdom Metazoa; phylum Arthropoda; class Insecta; order Diptera; family Syrphidae; genus Sphaerophoria; species Sphaerophoria rueppellii. The sequence goes on along the minus strand of CAKKXW010000001.1, from coordinate 35,670,808 downwards.
GGACTTATGAGGTTTTTGAGGAAGGGCTTCAAATGTTCACACAGCATGGTAGACAAGATCTTGTAAGCGATGTTAACTAGACTTATACCTCTGTAGTTACTTCAGTTCGGGTATACGATGCGGAAGTTCCATTCGTCGGGCATGCTTTCCTATGACCAAGTATTGCAGATGAGCTGGTGCATGCTCCTAACCAAATCATCTTCAATTGTAGTATTTCCATATACTCAGCACTGACTGTCGCTCTACTACAATCTGTTCATGTTGGTCACTACAGGCTTTGGTTCGAGATGTCTAAGTCCTGGAGGTTTGTTTTACCTTTTTTGTAAAACTTTCGAACCTCGTTCCTGTTATGACATCCCTCTATCTCCTCGACCACGCGCTTCTATAGCTCCTTTTTTCATTCTGAGAAGTTTGTGCTCCTCTCTCTCCTATTTTGCTCATAGAGCTTACGTGCTGCTCGTGTCCTTCTTTGCAGCGCCACTCTATATGCCACTTATTTAGCTGCATGTGCTCGTCGGCACTCATCGTCAAACCAGAGGTTTCGTTGTGGGGGCCGTGTTAACCCTAGCATTTCAGAGGCGGCATCTCTGATGGCTGCTTTTTGTTGCACACATTAAGCTATTCGTCAGGTTATTTGAGCAATGAGCTTCTTGTTTTTGTTTTACCTAGTGATATTCTTCTAGACTGAACTTTGACCAAGAAGACAATGAACAAGAAAGACTGACTAATAACGTATCGAGGAGTTGGTTTGTGTTGTGTTAAAAAGGTAGACAAAAAAATTCAATGAAAAACCACAAACAAATTGTACAGAGTTGGACTTTGTTACCTTAGGAATAGAATTTAATCTCATCTGAACATCTCAAAGTGAAAATGAAGGAGAGAAGAGAAAATGATGCACAAGGGCATCAACGTTTCTTTAATTACAAAGCCCAAGGCAATAAAAAAGGGCTCATAACACACTGAATTCATAACCCAAATTACATTTAATGAATAACATCAGAAAATTGTTAAGCAATGGTTTGATAATATTTTGTGGCTTATGCCTTAAAATATTGTTTAATATTGAACATTAAATTTATGGATGTGTGTTTGTTTGTATGTCTCTTATAGACTCCGAAATGGCCCAACAGATGTTTGTGAAATGTTCATGGTTGATACTGTTGTATTCAGTGATGATTTCTGTGAAAAAAAAAAATGGAAAAACCTCATGGGAGAGTGGAAAAACTGGAAGAACCAAACAAAAGTCGGAAATTAGATTTTTTTGGTTCAAAATGGGTTTTAGAAGGGAAAAATAGAAAGTTCTTGATGAAAAACTCAGAAAACCCATTGGTTTTCAAATGGAAAATTGCATGAAATTGTGGATGCATTGATTTTCAAGTGGAAAACTGGAAAATTTTAAAATGGGTTTTCGAATGAAACTTGGAAAACTCATTGGTTTTCAAAGGGAAAATTGCATGAAATTGTGGATGCATTAGTTTTCAAGTGGAAAACTGAAAAATTTCGAATGGAAAACTGGAAAATTTCAAAATTGGTTTTCGAAAGGAACTCGGAAAACTCACTGGTTTCCAAAGGGAAACTGGAAAATTTGTGATGGGGAACTGGTAAGCAAGCAAAAGTAAAAAAAAAATGGAAAAATTGAAATGCAAAAAAAAAATTGGTTGCGCGTTGCGGGTAATGAGAAGTGGGTTTCTGGCTAATGGTGTAACGGTAAGCGTGTAGAAATAATTGGAAGCGTAACAGAGTAGTTTCGTAACGGGGTAGCGGATATGGGTACTGGGTCGCACAAGGAGGTAGTGGGTTGGGTAGAGTGGTAGAGGGTTATCCTTATCGATTATCGATTGAGGCAGTACGAAGCTGACCCTAGTATAAAATAAAATAAATTGTCTATTTCTTTGAAACGCCTATCGAGACCATTATTTGTGGAATATAAAAGTAAATAAATAAATACAGTGGCGCACTTTTTCAGGACAGATTGATACTCTTGGAAGTTTTGTCAGATCTTTGCAAGAGGCAGTCCCCTTGAAAGATGAAATAAAACTATATGAGCACGTGTAGGACTCGAACCCACGACGTTCTGCTTAGCAGCCAACGCACCTAACCACTAAGCTACGGACACTACATTTGTGGAATATAACATCGTTTAAATGACCAGGGAGTCTCTTTTCCAAAACACGCATTGGAGGTGCATACTCATACGTACAGGAGTATGCCTCATCGCTGAAGACGACCATTGCGACCGTACAAACAGCGGGGAACATTAAACGAACAGACCACCCATTTTATAATATGTACAACAATTATGTAGTTTGAACGTTTTGTTGTTCGTTCATTTTGATTTTCTAAAATACACTAAATAAATGATAGCAAGGCGGCCGCTGTCAGCTATCAACAAAAATTGGGACAAAAGTACTACCCGACAAAAGTTTTAAGAAGATCTCAATGACACTTTGACTGAGGAAAAATAAGATGGAACATGATTCTCTACTACAGTGAAACTTCCATTAACGGACACTTCTCTTGGACGGACACTTCTCTTAGGCGGACACTTTTTTTTCGACGGAACTTGCTCCATATAAGTTACATATAAAACAATTTCTCTTGGACGGACACTCTCATAGACGGACACGGACAGCAAAAAAAGAAAATTTGAAAAATTTGTTTCTCTTGGCCGGCCAATAAAGTGAGAAATGTTTGCAACGGAATCAATTTCGATATAGAAACAACATTTCAGAGATGTTTTACATTTAAGTGCTTCGATAAAATAGTTTATACGAATAAGAGCTGATTTTTCAATCGTCAGATAAACAGGCAAATAGTGTTTATTCGACAAATAACCAAATATTGGATTTTTCAATCATCAGATAGACTTTATCTGACACAAAACGCTCTAATTTATTCGACCGATGAATACTCAGATAAGTTTATTTGCCAGTTTGTTATTTTTATTTTTATTCGATGATTGAAAAATCGGCTCTAAGACTTACAAAAAACAATGGGTATGCGCAGTCGATTACGAAAATGCTCTTGCTTGCTTTTGTTTTGATTTTATTCAAAATTTTGAAAAGCATTTTTTTTTAAACAACTTATTTTCACGTTATTAAGTTTTCTTTTATTCCTAATATTCAATTTACTTAATTTTTGAAAAAATAAGATAAGAATAAGAATAAGAATAAAACATTTTTTTTGACTTTGAAAATTAATTTTTCGAAAACAATTCATACGAACAGTTGTTAATTTAAACTTTGGCTTTTTCAAATGCTAAAGGTTGCATGACTGTATTACCCTTATTTAAAAAAAAATTTTTTTAGAAAATTGCCTTCCCGGCTAAAGGAGGGAGTAGACCCCCTTCAATACGATTTTTTCCTAATCCCGACCCAACACAAACGTTTTTTGGCACAACATTCGTGTATTGTATATAGACAAATATTCTTTCATTACAAATATATTTTTTCACTAGACTTCCCTTGGACGGACACTTCTCTTTGGCGGACAAGAAATTTTGCACCGTGGCTGTTCGGCCAAGAGAAGTTTCACTGTACTTACTTCTAGTAAAAACACCACACTTGAACTTGTTGGCGAAATTTTCATTATCGGGTTCGAAGGAACACTTGGATTGCTGTTTGGCGTAAAGAGCAACACCACCAACTTACAAATAGTAATTACATTTTCAGAAATCTCAGGAAATACTAAGACCTCAACTTAGATATTTTGTTCCAGTTAAAAAAGCTATTTGGGTTCCGACGTGTCAGTAAGATTAAGAGGCCAGTTATAGCTATCATTGTTTTTCATCATTGGAATTTTTCTGATAGATCGGTGATGATTGCTATAGCAATCATTGAACATTTTTGTCAGGATTTTTTTTCCTGACAGAATTCAGTAATTGGAATTGTGACATTGGAATCCTGGCAGAATTTTGTCATTGGAATTGTACAAAATTGAAACGCAAATCATTGGAACTATTCGTTTCATTTTTTGACATACTACCGAAAACTGCTTTCAATGATATAGAATTAAAAACGACCAATTTGTCACAACAACTGAGAGTATTTATAACGGTAAAAATATGAAATAAAAAATTTCATAAAAGTTGGTCTGCTCTGTACTGGATGCAAAATAGTTAGTCTAGAGCTCTCTTTTCTAACGGTACAAAAATATGGACACAAATTGTTGTTGTTATGTATGCATATTTGTTTTCCCTTAAGTTTGTCACAGTTAGTTGTTAACCATGGCGCGTGGCGTTGCATTTTCTCGAGATCTTCGACTTTCAATAATTAAGGCATTCGAATCAGGCTTATCATGTTATAAAATTGCTAAAAATGTTTGTCACAGTAAGTTGTTAACCATGGTGCGTGGCGTTGCTTTTTCTCGAGATCTTCGAATTTCAATAATTAAGGCATTCGAATCAGGCTTATCATGTTATAAAATTGCTAAACATTTTAGTTTGCCGAGATCTTCAGTGCAAAACATAATAACGAGGTTGAAAAATGCTGGAAACATTGAAGTTCGTGAAATACCGGACCTCCTTCCATTGCAAAGTCTAGCGATTGTCGTGTGTTAAAAAAAAAAAATTATTAAAGAAAATCGACGGCAATCAGCAGATACTCTAACTTCAGAATGGAACGCTCGAATAAACCAAAATGTGTCTGTAAGCACATGTAAAAGGACAATGAAAAAACTTGGATATAGTTTTTATAAGATTTGTAAATAAATAACCTTTTTTAACTTATCAAAACTCAAAAGTTGAAGATTTTCGTTGAATTCAGTCAAAAGAAAAGCCATTTTTGACGTCGAGGCATAAGAAAAGAAGGTTCGAACGGGCCAAAAGTCATGGAAACTGGACTTTGAATCAATGGCGAACAGTTATTTGGAGTGATGAGTCCCGAAAATTTTGATGATCAGACAGTCAGTCAGTCAATTACGGTATTTGACATTTTTATTATTCAATATCTCAGGAAGTAGTGGTTCCACAAAATTAGAAGTAAACACGTTATTCAAATTTGAAGCTTCTAATTCTATGGGTTCAAAAGTTATGGGGGTGATAAGAATGTTCTTGAGTTCGATCCCGTAAAAAGGTAGTAATGGTAAAACTTGGCTGGGCACCACCGTGCCCTTTGATACCCTTGCAAAATATTACTTCTGCCTGGAACACACTACATTGATTGGGAAGTCTATATAATAGACTAAGATTCAGTTGTTTCGAGTAGAGACCACTTCCAACGCCGTAGTCGGTCTTTGAATTTGAACCGTCTGTATAGAAAGTGTACCGTATTGTCTTCCAGGGTCTCTGTTCTTACCAAGAAGATTTGGAAGGGATTGAAACTTGGAAGCTATTATCGAATACCATTTTTGGGGTGGTATAGTCTAAGCCATCTGGGATAGATCTGAAATTGTATAAGATAGTGGTATGTTGTTACTCATCCATTGAGATGTGGGTCTAAGTCTCACGCATAAGTTGGCTGCCACCATTTTGGAGAAGATGTGAAGAGGTATTAGGTTTAGAAGCACCTCCAAGACTGCTGTCGGTGCTCCTGGGATGCAAATTCTTGCTGACCGCTGGACTTTAATGAGTTTTTTCATATTTACCATCTTGTTCAGTGCAGTCCACCATACGACAACTCCATAAATGAATATCGGTCTGATTACCAAAGTGTATAGCCAGTCGGTTATTTATTTTACAAGTAAAAAGTGCTACAGTAGTCTTTTTTATACTTTCATCAACATTTGCCTTTCAATTTATCATGATGAATGTGTATGTGTGTATGTGTGTACATGTGTGTGTATATGTGTGTGTATGTTTTTCTGTGTGTGTGTGGGTGGCTATAAATATATATGTGTGCGTGTGTGTATATATGTGTGTGTGTGTGTGTGTGTGTGTGTGTGTGTGTGTGTGTGTGTGTGTGTGTGTGTGCGTGTGTGTAAGTAGTTGCGTATGTGCGTATGTACGTTACGTTTTTTCTGCTCGATTATCTCGCGAACCACTCATTGTTTTGTCATGCAATTGGTCTCATTCGACGCCGAATTGTTTTGTTAAGAACTGAGCAGTTGTTCATTAATAACGGTTAAGCGGTTTTTGCAAAAGGAATGAAAAAACTTAAAAAAAAACAGGTGCGTGTCAGGTTTAGATGGCGCACCGTGGTTTCGTGGTTTAAAGGAAAAACAGTCTATGGGTATGAGTAGGATAGGAATAGGCGGTTTATGATTTTAAACCGGTAAACACTCATTAGTTTAGTTGATAACACTTTGATTTGTTATAAGCAATTGAAAATGTTTGTATTATATTTCTCCTTTGGGAAGTTAGTCGGGTGGACTACAGGGGTCGCACCCATATTTTCTAAGTTTAAATCTTCTTATTTTAAAAAAAGTTTGAAAGAATCATTAGGTATCATCCCAGTCCTGATGTATGGTGCAGAAGCATGGACCTTGACAAAATCGGCAATGAATGTGCCTTGACTGTTTCGAGAGGAAAGTTCTTCGGGTCATCTTTGGCCCCGTGTGCACTGAAGGGTAATGGCGAAGAAGATATAAAAGCGAACTTTACGGGTTGTTCAATGACATGGATCCAGCCAGAAGGGTGAAGGTCCAGAGACACAGATGGATCGGTTATTTAGAACGGATGGACACCAATACTTCGGCCCGGAAAGCCTTCGACAATATTCTCGAAAGTGGCGCACTCAAGAGGACCTCAATCAACTTGGAGTGCAAAACTGGAGACAGCTAGCTAGGGACCGAGCTGGCTGGCGGAGACTGTTGATTGAGGCCCAAGTCCACAATGGACTGTGAGCCACCTTAAGTAAGTAAGTATTTGAAAAAAGATTTTACACAGTACGCTTAAGATCCGGAGTAAAACAAAAAAGCTATCCGGTCGACAGAAATACGGATTTCAAGATAAGGTAACTGCGATCATCAAAATAAAAATCCGTGACTGAATGAAAACGATACCAATTATTTTTCTTCAACATAAGCTTCTGAAGAGCCATTAGATTTGTGCGATGTAACCAGTCCCGGGGAGCTCCGGTGCTTATCATACTGTGAGCAGAGCTGTCAAAAAACTTTAAAATTTCTCTGGGTTTGGTTTGTTTTTATTCTCATTGTTGTATAGCAACAGCTGATTCGAACAGCTCTGAAATTCTCGCCCCGAAATAAACTTGGGGCGATTCAGAACCAGAGCGCTCCCGGTGCGAGCACTGAATACACATCGAACACGATGGAAATGCACCGGGGCGAAAAAAGAGCGACATCGAACAGCTCAGTGCGAAATCAGAGCGCCACAGCGCGACCCAGAGCACACATCGAACAAACATATTCATTTTCTTTTTGAATGGTGTAAGACAGCTTATAAAGGTAGCTCAAGAATTTGAAATGTTTGCAGTTTAATTGAATAATTTAACAGCAAAATGCAATATGTATTCACAAAATTGCTGAGCAACACACATTTTTGTAAATTAAACAGTTCAATAATGAATATGTACGAAAATTAAATAAATTAAGTCTTGTCTGTTCGTTTTGTATCCTAAATAGGTCTGTGGACAGAATAAAATTAAATTTGAAAAATGAATGATGAATAATGAAGCAAATATTTATCACCTAGACAGTTTTATTTAAGAAGGAAATAAATATGCGATTTTTTCTAGCACCAACAACTTTGCAAGAGCCAAGAATCAACTACATATTTGCCCAGCTTTGTTTTGATGACTTCGCGAATGAATTTTAAATAAATCATCCTACTATCGACATAGGCAAATACACGCAGAAAAAGTAGAGTGTATAGCTTTGTTCAGTGAGAAAAAGACAGCTCAGTACAGCACAGCACAGCTTCATGAGAAATGTCAGAACAGTTTAGAACACACAAAGTGTCCTACCTAAAAAGATGGAAAAGAAAATCCTGTCCTAAACTGCTCCAAACTGTTCTAGACAGACTCAATGAACACCAAATCAGAACAGTTTGGAACAGTAAATGTGTCAATGAACACCAAAAAGCTGTACTTTTCTGTTCCAAACTGTGCAGAACAGTGTCGCTGAACATACTTTATAATATCTTGTTTAAATTTTGTTGTCAGACTATAAAGGCAGGAGATGAAAAGTTTATTTTTAAAACTGAAATGAGACCGTTTACTAAATTCAGCTTTTTTTTGATTGAGGAACAATTAAGTGACCAAAAATAGTTGATAAGCAGCTAGAACCTAGAACTCATTCAGATCAATTGCAATTCGTATGCAAGAGTTTCAATAGACTTGGAGGTGTTCCAGGCGGGTATCTATAAAATAAATAGAGTGGCGCGACAGCTCTTGAAGAGCCAAGGCCTAAGTGGCTTACTCTGTGGTTAGGTGCGTTGGCTGGTAGGCAGAACGCCGTGAGTTCGAGTCCTATTCGTGCCCATAAAAAAGTTTGTACTTCATCTTTCATGGGTATTGCTTCTTGCGAAGAACTGACAAAACGTCCAAGAGTATAAATCTATCATGTAAAAAGTGCTTCTGAAGTTTGCCGTTCGGAATCAGAGTAAAACTGTTGGTCTCTTCAATTATTCTCCCGCACCCAGAGATTTGTTGATGAGAGAAAGCCACTTAGGCCTTGGCTCTTCAAGAACTGTCATGCCACTCCATTTTTTTTTTTTTTTTTAGGTACAGAAGTAATTAAACAGAAACATAATATAACTATCGGATGAAAATTTAGAAAGACGAGCGACAGGTGTTTCTCCTATGAACATGAAATAAAAATCAATAATTCTGCATGACCTTTCCCAAGAACAAAAATCATTAAAAAAAAGAAAAAAACGATTTTTTTGTTTATTTATTTACTTTTGCATGGAATCCAATTACAGTGATTGAGAAAACAAATCATTTCTAAAGTAACCTGAGCTGAACCAAGACCAATTTATTCAAATTTTCTCTCGTTTCAAGTCCACTTCTCGTCACTTTTCATCACCCCAAAGACGAATGCTTTCCTAGAGATGCCAGACAAATAAACAATTCTATGCGCCAAGCAAAATACACACTTTTGTGTGGTTTTACAGCTTATTTCTGTTCAAAGAAAATATCATTTCATGTACCTACTCTTGCGTAATTTCATAAAAGCACCCAAAGTGTGGTATGATTACTTTTTTCAACTACTGTATTCGGCTAGTGATCGGCTGGTTTATTTCACGACCATTAATTGACCTTGATAGTCGTCTGTTATCTGGTTTTTAAATGTGCACATTGCACTTGCGATCATCAAATTACTTACCGTTTCTTGTTGGACATTTTTCCATGGGCAATAATCCATAGAGCCGCTGATATACCAGTTATGCCGACTATGGCACTCTGGTGCTGGGCCAACTTGCTGAGTGCTGGTGCCATTGGGTTGGTTGATTTGGTTCGATGTATCGATGCGTCAACGTTGAGTTTGAGTTCCCTTGTTTCCAAGTCACTTGCTTTGTGCTGACTAAATTAACAACAAGGGGCAGTTAATTTTTTTTAATTGTATGGAACCTATGACGTAGCAACTTCTTCCGGGATGATAAGCAATTAATTTACTAACTCAAATTTACTGAATTAGGAGTTGACAATTTTTTGATTTCAATAGAATCAAGAGAGGAAAAAATAAACACAAAAGAAAACACGCAGCACTTGTTAGTTATGTATTAATATTAATTGAGGGATTCAGTTTTTTTTTTCAACTAGCGACACACCATACTCATTTTTATTCACTTCAAGTGCACACTCAAAATTAAATAAATCGCCTTTTCTATTCCGTGCTAGACCAAATTCGTTTCTAGTCGATAAAGCGCAAAAACATGTAATTTTCTATAATACAAATACACATCTGCAAAGGCAGGCTGGCGATGACATTTGAGTGAAACGTCAGACAAACGTCAAACAAATGGAACTGTTCAGTAAACGATTTAAGAAAATTAGTCCTAGAGATGGCATTAATTTATACCTATACAAACTACTCGGTACTTCGTTTATAAAAAATATATACGACGATTTTGCCTGCAGTTAATCCGATATGTAGCAAAGCAAATTAAGAAGGAATCTCGCAATTTATATTTATGCAACGTTTTCCCAATATTTTTTTCACGTTCACGTGACTGTTTATTCACGGTTTACCGCACACAATCTTTTGTCAAAATGCTAGCCACACTTCACTTAACTTATAGCAAAATATTATTATCATTAAAAGCCGTGTGCTAATTGCGTTAAAAAGTGGTTAAAACTTGACGTTTGGTTAAATTTTGACAGTTCGCATTGAATAAAATGTGTTAAAAATTGGACTAGCTGCGGAGAAGGCTAAAATATGACAGTAGTGGATAAAAATTCATCCATTTTAACCACGATTCATCGAATTCAGACACGGCCTAAATTATTTTTTTTTCTCGAAGGATTTATTTCTCTCGAAACCCTTTTTGGAGACGGATCTACACGGATTTTACACATATACTACGAGTTTTACATTTCTGAGTTTTCTATAATTAATGTGATTATCTTGTACAAAACTATTTTACGGCTACCAGACAACACAGACATTCAAAAAAGGGAATGAATCGGTTTTGCACATTTCTTAAGTGCCCCATACACATTTCAATTCGATTTTAAACTGAGTTGTCAACTAGGTTTGTGTTCGAGCACTCACTGCATAGACTGAGTTGGAAAACAGCAACAAAAATGAGGCGGTATGACCAAATATATGCGCTTTAAGCGCACCATACACAGTCAACTCAATCGTCAACTGAATCAAGTCAAATGTAAATCAACCTGTGTGTGGCCTTGTCATTTCATCGATTTGACAGTTGAGTGGTTGGTTGAAGAAAAATCAAAAGATTTTGATTTTTTTGAAGTTGAATATAAAGTCTTTCAACTGAATTGAAGTGCATGTGGACGAGCTGGTTGATTTGCTGTCAAAACAACAGATGAGTTTAAAAGGGAGATGGGAAACCGAGCTGTCAAAATGACAATGCCTACAAGCTATGGATTATACTGCTATAGTATGCGTGTTTTTACCAATACTATCACAGTAAATATGGTCCTACCACCTCATTTTTGTTGCTGTTTTTTTCTCATTTATTCAGTAGAAGCAATGCGTTCCAACTCAGTCTATGCAGTGTGTTCTCGAACACAAACCTAGTTGACAACTCAGTTTACAATCGAGTTGAAATGTGTATGGGGCACTTTACACGCCAAAAAAACATTGAATTTTAGTAGCAATCCCTTTAAGTTGTAATACAAGCCACATAAGCTAATGTCAAACAACCGGACTTGGCCTTCTCTTCTTCAAATTGTCAAATTTACCTTAGCAATGAGCGAATAGGCCAGTTCCACCGAACAACATCTCACTGAGATTTCAGAGATCTCAGAGATTTTTTAGGTGGAACAAAAAATCTCAGCTGAGAACTGAGATTTTTTCTGAGATCTCTGAGATGAAATTATTTTTGATTTCTCACTCAGCTATTTTCACGTGACTGACATAAGCGCAACAACAATTTGTAAGATAACCATAATATCTCAATGAAAACTGAGAATTATGTTCCACCAAATGATTTTGCCTTGACATTGAGATCTCATTGAGATGTTGTTAGGTGGAACTGGCCTAATAGGGGGGTTCACATGGACGAACATGCTTGACAACATTGGCTCGGTGTCAAAACAACCCAACCTCCGACTTTGCGTTCACATGAATGCTGATGTTGTCGAACATCATTATTTTAAAATGTTTATAGCAAGCAGACGTAATATGCCGAAAAAAAATTGGGCTCATTAAATCATAAATGAAATTCTCGAAGAAGAATAGGAAGAAAGGGAAACGAAAGAAAACAAATTGCGAATAAAGAAATAGATATGGGACGGAAGGGTGGAGTTTTTTTGCAATTATTTCCATATATATGAACGCGACCGAGACATTAACGAAATGAAAATTAACACCGAAGTTGTGGAGCATCAAGTTCGCACAAGTTGGTTGGTTGGACGAGCCACCCAAGTTATAAAAAAATTTTGAAATCCGTCCAACATGTTGGTCCAGCAGTTGTCTTTGTGTTCACATGATCGAGCATTGATGGCCAACGAGCCATTTGAAAATGGAAAACCAAAATTTCATTTGAGAATACATCGAAGTGTATAGAAGTTTTCCATCTTTGTGGAACATCAAAGAAAAAGAATATGCTAACAGGATTTCGAAAAACAAACAAAGCGAGATTCTCTTAAGAAAATATAAGAAAAAATATCCTGATGCCACAAAAAAGATGTTTCCGCCAAAATAAATACTCTCCGGACAAATTATAGGAGGGAGATGAAAAGAATTTGAGCATTTCAGAAAAGTGGCTCTGGTTTCAACGAATAAAATGAACCAAGTCCTATGGCGATGCAACAATCGTCTGTGCCGCTCATTGTAAGCACAAGCCAAGGCACAAACAGGAAACTTAAAAGTTAAAACTCATTAGGGGAACGGAATAATAAAACACAAAACAGTCACTGTAAAATAAAAGATTGAAGACTTTGATTGATGTGTGTATAGGCAACTTCAATCCGAATTAACTAATGTGGCTTTTCTTACAACCACGAAGAATTGCTACTAAAATTCAATGCTTTTTGGCGTTTATTAAATGTGCAAAAACGAATCAATCCCTTTTTTGAATGTCTGTGTTGTCTAGTCAGCTGTAAAAGCGTTATGTACATGATAATCACAACAACAGAAAACTCAGCTGTAGTATATGTGTAAAATCTGTGTACAAGTATGTGTAAATCCGTCTACAAAAAGAGATTCGAGAGAAATCAATCCTTCGGGAAATAAATTCAATTTCTTTGTGAAAGAAACGCGTTTAAAGCCTAGTACGCAGATCGGAAAAAACAAATTTTATCTCTACAATTTTTATCTCTACAAATGAAATCTTTATCCCACGCAAAATTTTGAAGTTGGAGAAATTAAGAAAAATGTCTGTTTGTCGATAATAATGGCCTTTTTAAAGCCCACCATACACAGTTCAACTCAATCGTCAACTGAATCAAATCAAATGTAAATCAACCTGTGTATGGCCTTGTCATTTCATTGATTTGACAGTTGAATGGTTGGTTGAAGAAAAATCAAAAGATTTTGATTTTTTTTGAAGTTGAATATAAAGTCTTTCAACTGAATTGAACTGCATGTGGACGAGTTGGTTGATTTGCTGTCAAAACAACAGATGAGTTTAAAAGGGAGATGGAAACCGAGCTGTCAAAATGACAATGCCTACAAGCTATGGATTTTACTGCGATAGTATGCGTGTTTTTACCAATACTATCACAGTAAATATGGCCCTACCACCTCATTTTTGTTGCTGTTTTTTTCTCATTTATTCAGTAGAAGCAATGCGTTCCAACTCAGTCTATGCAGTGTGTTCTCGAACACAAACCTAGTTGACAACTCAGTTTACAACCGAGTTGAAATGTGTATGGGGCACTTAACTGACATTCTGGCTTTAAACTCAAAAGGGAATTATCTTCTTTTTACTTCCAGATTGCCAATTAAAAACGGCATAAATGCCTCCATACTGCTATGCGATTTATTGCCAACATAACATATTTACGATATACCAACATATATGCATATACTTTTGTTGCGAATTGAATAGAATTTGTTTTTTTGTTCTTGATTTTATGTTGGATTTTATTGATAATGTCTTCTCTTCAAAATATATGCTAAAATAGTCCATCTTAGTTTCGTTTAATGTTTTGCTTACTTTTGTTTTTTTTTCTTGTCACAATTTTTCCCGCAGAATAATGCTTCGAACATTATTTGTCCAGACAAAAGTAAGCGGAGACTTTTTGTTTACAGCGGTTCCAAATATTAAAATTTGCGCGTGAGCTGCGTACCGTTTGGAAAAATATTGAGGACAAAATTTGTCCAAGGAAAAATTTTGTATGAGAAATAAATTTTTTCCCGATCTGCGTACTGGGCTTAAGGAAAAAAAAAAATTGCCACTTTTACGTCACGGATCAATTCTTGGGTTGTAAGAAAAGCCACATAATACACCTGCTCGTGCATGACAAGCATTTGAACTGTGTATACCCCGCTTTAGGCCGTGTGCGAATTGGGTTAAAAAGTGAAAACACATAAAATGTAGGCCTGACCTTATATAGTAAAAAATAAATAGTGTAGACACGACCTTGCATTCATTCAGCACAACTCATCGAATTTACAAGTTTCTTCCAAGCAAATCTAGCCCCTTCGTTAAGTTCTACTTCAAAAAATGAAAAAAACTCGATATGAAAAATAATTCGCCATATTGAATTCTACCAAGTTTTTCCCACAGCAAGTCGAAAGCTCGTAGTAGTTTTGTGATTTTCATCCAATTTCCAAGGTAATTTTACCAATAATCATTCGCAATCATCAATTATAAGTGTTTTAAACATTTTTGTTTGATATAATTAAGAAATGGAATTGATTTTTAATCATCTACCTATAAAATAAGAAAAAAAGAATAATCTGCTCTACAAAACACACATGAGACGGCCGAGAAAAATTTTCATTCTCGACCATACAAAAAAAATTACATAACCCAAAACCAATCCAATCGACGGAATAATTCAAATAATAAGAATTGTAAAACCCATTTCTGTTTATTTTATTGGTTAATTTAATTTTTCTACCCAGAGGAGTAGCCAGAATATTTATTATCTTTTTCCACAGAGTACTATTATTAAATTTATAAGTATTTTCCACAAAAAAAATTATTTAAACTTTCATGTACAAAATAAAACTCATGCGTTTAAGTTATATTTTTGTAGGGGGGAGTTCATTAAATCCTCGAATGAGAGTAACCATCCAAAAATAGGATCCACTTCACACAAAAAAGCAATAAAAAATACCGAAAAAAGGATTAAAACCAGGAATTTTCATTGTCGTTCGTCGTCTTCGTCTCTACTACAAGTAATGTCAAATTTTTTAAAACCATTTTTATCTTTCCTTAATATTTTCTACCACAATAATTTACAAAAAAATAATAAATAAGCATTTTTCCAAATTTGATGATACATATCGATCCCAGGTGTTATATTTTCTCGCAAAGAGAACATATAACATCATCGGACGCAAGTTGAAGAAATGCGTTAATTTCGGATAACATGCTAGCCTATTTGTTGAAAATAGTTAAAAACTGACTTTCACAATGTAAAGTTGATTTGTTTTTGTTGAATAAAAAATACTCAAAAGATCAGATCTGAATTTACAGATTCTGGCGATTGTTGTTTGCGCTCTCTATACAAAGGAATTGTCGCAATGTCATCACCAGTACCGCCGTCACCACCCATAATATCACGTTATGGACGCGACGAGGATGAGCACAAGAACAGCAGCAGTAGAAGTCACCATCGTACTGCTCGTGATTATCGCGCAAGCCGGTCGCACAGTCGAGGACGTGGCCGTCCTAGTCCGGACAAAGACCGCAGCCGCAGGCATAGGCAACGTACACATTCTCGAAGTCACAGTCGAGACGCGGACAGAGAACGAAGCCGCAGACACAAGCTACGTTCACGCTCCCGAAGTCGTAGTCGAGACAAAAGCAGGCGACACCGAGTTGAAAGGTCTCCATCGAGACATCGGCATGATCGCTCTACTTCGAGATCAAGAGTAAGAAGCGAGAGACGTCGACGCAGTAGTTATAGAAGTCGATCACGTTCGTACACCAGATTGCACAGAACCTCGCTCAAGTCTCGCAGTCGTTCACGCTCACATTCCCGATCTCGCAGACGAAACAACCGTTCACGATCTGGTTCAAAGCATACTCGAGTTGAACACACTTCCACCCAGAGCAAGCGCCGTCATGAAAATCGAGGAGAAGACAAATCGAGCAAACCAAAAGTGATTGTTTTATCTACAGAATCGTACAAGGATTCACTAAGAAACAGCAGCAAACTACCACCAGTGAGCGAAGAGCCATCATCCTCGTCATCGTCGTCCTCGTCTGCGGCTGCAAAACCAATTCAAGAAGAAACTCCATCTTGGAAGACCACAAAAGTGGATCAAGTGGGAGTGTATTCGAATCTAGAGCCCGATGCACCCATCGACAAAGAGAAAATCCAAAAAGAAATTGAAGAAAAACTGCGTCTTGCCCTTGCCCGGGAGGGTAAAGTCTATCCACATCCTAAACCAGAGCCATCTCATCCGGTCTTCGCCAACGATGGCTCTTTCTTGGAAATTTTCAAAAAAATGCAACAACAACAGACGTTCGTGCAGCAGCAGGTGGGCGAGAGTGTTCAAATTCATGCTGTGCCCAATACTGTCGCCACCGTCACACCGTCTCCAGCTGTCGCACCTGTTATGCAGCACCACCCACCTCCACCACAGCTGCCGATTTTCGGTCGAAGACGTGGCGGAAAAATCCTTAAAACCGGAGTCGTTGCCAAGCCGACGTCATCGAACGACACGGATACCGGCGATGTGAAGGACTTCTGGTCGATTTACTTGCGCGAAGTGAAAAAGTACAAAAGCACTGCTTGCGAATCGGAGAGCAAGACACGTCCTCTTGTTCGATAATTGCGAAGAGCTCTCTCTCTCTTTTTTTTTCTTTTTTAAATTTTTGAACAAAAAATCAGTTCCATTTCTTAATTAACAATTAATATATGTAGAATTATGATAGAACCACAGTGTAAGATAAGAATTTATAGCTGCTGTCGGTTAGGCCCGGCAGCAATAATAATCATTTTGCAACACGTCAGGAATTCATTTCGTTTTAAGCTTTGGTTTCCTCTTCTTGTTTTTATTCATTTACACATTTTTCCTAACAATTTGTGTGTTTACAAATTTATTTACCAACACTATGGTCTCATTTAGCTTAAAAGAAAAGAGAAAACATAACCGCGATCATGTCGAAAGGCGAAATCCAATTGGGAACTGTTCCATTCGATCCACGATTCCCAAATACCAATCAAACTCGTCACTGCTATCAGAGCTACGTTGACTACCATCGCTGCCAGCGCATCCGTGGAGAAAATTACGAGCCATGCAATTACTTTAAGAAAGCCTTCGCATCGCTGTGCCCCAATGCATGGGTTGAAAAGTGGAACGATCAACGTGAAGCTGGCACTTTCCCCGGAAGGATTTAAATTGAATTTAAATCATGTATATTATTTTGATTTTATCCTTACTTAAAAAAAAATAAATAAACAACAAATAAAAAAGTGTTACAAATGTATGAATGTATTACAGAATAAACCAAAGCCTTCATGAGGCAAGTACTTGATAATAAAGCGAATTTCTTTGAAAGGAGAAATTTGGTCAATGTCATCTTTTTTTAGTTTTTTGTGACCTTGCACTTTGCATAGTATTAAAAGTAAGTATGTACATGTTTGTCCGATCCTTAAGAAAGGAAATCTCTAAACTGCCCCAACTGCAGAGGATTCAGCCTACTTAACATCGCTTACAAGATCCTCTCTGCCATAATGTGTGAACAATCTGATTGGTCCTTATCAATGTTGCTTCCGACCAGGGGCCCTACTCTGTAATGCGTTTCGAAAGTCAATCCGATTCGAATCTGATATTCGATTCGTGTATGAATTCGTACTCTGTAAAATGTTCGAATCGAACAAAACGATCATCTAGTACTTTTCTATTAATAGAATAGATTTGCCGAGTCTCGAAATATTTCTCATGTGATTTGTCAAAGCAAAAACAAAATCAAAACAAATCACGAACAAGACGAGGAAGTTGAAATTAATTTTTAAAGAGAAAATATAAAATTCAATAAAGTTAATAAAATGGATTCAGTTGTGCTGTGGATGGATGAAGAAAATAGAGAAGAACGTGTAGAACGTAGAACAATACGCGATAAATCAAATATTTTTGAAATGAGTGATAAAAGGTAAACATAATGTGTGAGTTATTTTCCCTTTTAAACCATTGCTTTTGTTTAGTTTTGTACAGAACTTCAGACTATCAAAAATCGCATTCAATTATGTATTGAATGCTATTCGGGAGGAACTGTCCACTCCTATGAGATCGACTGCTGTGCCAGATATGTATATTGAAGTTAGCTGTAACATTGAAGTTTTTAGGACAAGGAGGGTATCAGCACCAAATCGGCCATGACTACTCGATAGGAATGTCACAACAGACAACATCGAGTTCGATTGCAGTAGTTTTTAGTGCAATTGAAAAAGTTTTATGTCCAAGGCACATAAACTTTAAAATGTCCGAACCAAAACACAGAGAGGCTAAGCAGTATTCCGCATTTAAAGAAGACGATAGTCTTTCCCACAAATTGTTCGAAGTGTTTCTGGCGTCCGAGGCGTTTAAACGTCCTTTAGCCAAGACGGGATGCGCACACATAAATTCTATCATAATTTCAAACTGTTTTTGTTTGGTGTGCACATTTTTCGCTGATGATTCCCTGTAATGATATTTATTTGCTTAAATTTTGAATAAAATGATTATTTCCTAACTTATATTTTATCTATTTCGCATTCGCACAACTCAACTCAATACAATTTTCCCTGTGTGTCCTTTGAAAACGACCTTCGAATTGCAATCCGTTAGCTCACTTGGTGTAGAAAGAAAATTTCCGTTTTCGAACGCTAATGACTTTCCGAAACGCATTGCCAGGTACGAAAAATCCGAATGCGGATTTGTCAATCCGTAAGTACTAGATTTTTTATCCGAATTAGGAATAGAGAGTACAAAGTATTCGTTTTCGAAAATATTTGCTTTCGAAACGCATTACAGAGTAGGGCCCCAGGAGAGTCAACTATCGACCAAATATTCACTTGCGACAGATCCTGGAAAAAACCTATGAACTTCAAATCGATACCCACCACCTTTTCATCTTTTTTTAAGGCCGAGAATGAAAGCATCTACAGAGACGAACTGTATAAAGCTATGTCTAGTTTTGGCATCCCTGCCAAGCTCGTTCGCTTGTGTTAAATGACGATGGATAATTCATGCATCGAGGTTGGCAACGAGCTAACGAAATCTTTCGATGTCAAAAAAGGATGATGCGCTGTCATGCGATTTCTTTGACATCGTTCTTGAGAAGATAGTGCAGAACTCCACCGTCAACACCAGAGGCACTATCTTCCAAAAGTCTGTTCAACTTCTCGCGTACGCCGATGATAGTGATATAATGGGAAGAACACAGCGTGATGTCATTGGCGCCTTTGTGAGAATTGAGACAGAAGCGGCAAATGAGTTAAGCGGTAAATGAAGGCAAGACGAGGTATATGCTGCCATCGGGGAAGGACAGAACGTCACACTCATAATAGAACTTCGGGGTAGTAGAGGAGTTTGTCTACCTAGGCTCCGCTATTGACACCAGCGCGGAAATCAGACAAAGAATAACTTGTTAATCGCTATTTCTTTGTGCTAAGAAAGCAATTGAGTGGTAAAACCTTCTCTTGATCAAACAAGGTAGAACGTTTTCCCAGTCCTGTTGTATGTTGCAGAAGCAGAGCCACTGATAAAATCGGATTAAAGTGCCTTAGGCTATTTCGAGTGGAAAAATCTTCGCGTTATCGATGCTCCCGTGTGCATGGATGGAGAAGGGAGAAGAAGATGAAACAGCGAGCCTTACGGATTGTACAACAACACGGATTTATCCAGAAGGATCAAGGTCCACTGACTCAGATGACTCGGTCACATAGAGCGGATAGAAACCAATGCTCTGGCCCGGAAAGCCTTCGAAACCATTCCCGTGGGAAGAAGTAGAGAAAGACGGTGATAACGGATTGTAGCGCAGAATATCTGCAATCCCGCGAGGGGCTTAAATGTAAGAAGTGACACCTTTTATACGTAACGACTTTTGTCTCTGTTAAAAAATTGAATATTATTCCTAACAGCCATAGGCTGTCTGTAAAAGCTGCGAATAAAATTGTGTATGCCTTATTTTGGCAAGTTGCAATGTATGCATTCGTTTTACATGGTCACACATGACTATCGCTGACTTCAATCTTCAATGTCGTTAAATTAACGATCGTTTCGTAATACTCAGTAGAGGTAGAACCTCTGACAAAGCTTCAAAAAGTATTGTTTTCGTTGAAAAGTACTTTTCAACTTAGACGTTCGGAATCGGCATTACATTTTAGTCCACATCGATCATTTAAGTGCTTCCACATTACTAAATAAAACTCCATCAATAGGTTTTAAAGAGATTATTTGTGCTTTCTAGTCCACTGACAAGTAATCCATCTCATTTAATGGGACATCAGAGAAGCCAAAAAAGCATTGCATGTGAATAGAATTTCAAATGAATTCCAATTTAAATACTGGCCCTATGCAAGAAGATAAAGAAACTCTACGAAAAGCAAACCAGAAATGTATTGGGGATCGATTGAAGACACGAAATAGGAACCTGAAAATCTATTCAAACAACTCAACCACTTGAAATAAATTTTTAATATTAAAATAATTTGAATAATTTCAATCAAGTTTTCTCGCGAAGCAGCCGTCTTTACGTTGTTCATCCCATTTAGCAACCCATTCCTTGGGACACATCACGGTAAATACTTTCTTGTAATAGTCACATGAATCCATTCCGTCTGGTGGCTGTGGCGGTGGGTATTTTGATGCTATTGTTGGTTCTCCTGGGTGATTAATGCAGCGATGATAGTCAACATAGGCTCCCCAACAACACCGTGTTTGGTTTTGACTCGGATAGCGATAGTCTTTAGGTACACTTGTAAATTCTTGATTCTTGACCATATTGATTTTTTTGCAAATAAAAAGTTATGTCGAAATAGAAAACAAAAGCTTAGAAAATTTTGGAAACGCCTGCTTCGTTCAAAAGAAAACTGTTTTACATATGAACAATCAGAAAGCAAGTTTTCTCATTTTTTGTTTTATTATTGAACAAAGAATTATGAAACAACTACTAAATTCAATCACACGACCCATCCTTCCAACCATCTCTCCATCGCTCGTTCACTTTGCTGCAATCGAACTGAGGTTTCCCCAGTTTTGCGTTGACCCGATTGTGAAAAAGACAAACCCACTGTGATAGTTGCTCTTGGGAACTTGCGTCTACCGGGTTAGCTCTCAAGCTGTAAATAAGACGGTTAAATGACTGAAATACTTGTTGAGTTCATTCTTACTCTTTTTGAAAATCCTTGGCGCAAACTTCACATGGATACAACCGAGAAAGTGAATCGTAAAACTGTCTAACAGTACTTTTTTGGCTGTCCGTAGGATTTTTAGGATAGACAGCAGCAATGGTATGTAGGAGTCCCCAAGTATATTCACCTAAGATGTCTCTGTCTAGGGGACAACCAGTATTTGGCTGTGTGGTTTCATGCATTTGTCGTTCCGACACCTTATCAACTTTGTTCTTTTTAGGAATATTATCTTGGTTTAATTGGGTATTTTATATTTCGAGATA
The DNA here is from genome assembly GCA_920937365.1 of Sphaerophoria rueppellii. Taxonomy (NCBI): domain Eukaryota; kingdom Metazoa; phylum Arthropoda; class Insecta; order Diptera; family Syrphidae; genus Sphaerophoria; species Sphaerophoria rueppellii. Next base: position 35,649,498 of record CAKKXW010000001.1, on the reverse strand, counting down.
ATTCGATGGACTTACTTTTGATGTTTTAGTCATTATATGTTGTTTTCGGGACCATGTCTTGAAATCGGTACAGGAACGACAATTAGGATCAGGTTTTGATGGGGTACCATATGCTTCGTAGTTGGACATTGTTTAGTTTGATTATTATTCAATAATTTTCAAAGAAAAGTATTGCACAAAAACCAAAAAATCTTTTATCATCTTCAATTCGAGGAATATATACAGCTATATACAGATCGAATTGAACTGTCAAATGATTCGGTGATATTTTGAGGTTAGGATTTCTTAACTGAGAGTTTAGATTTGCGTATTTGTTGAAAGGTTTTTTTTTGTATAACTATTTTTGTATAACATATATTTTCGGAACCTAACTTATCAATTTAAAATGGACTTACCTATAAAATAGATATAAATCATAAATACATACATCTTCACTACATCTGAGTTTCTTTTTAGAATGTGCAACGACCAAACTTTGATTTCCAAACAACCAAAAACTTTACTGCAGTCGCTATTTGTTTGATTTTTGTTCTATTGGAGTTTATTTTAGGATCAATTGTAAAGGCAGAACTATAATAAATGGAATGGCGCGTACGGACGGAGCTGTCTATACATGAGTGAGAACAATGTATTCATATATTGTGCTTTGTTTTGTCAAATTTTCATTCAGTTTTGCTTATGGACGTAAACTGCGCTGATTTTCGCTTTTTACTGACATGAATTTGACAGCTGACTGGATTTGTTAATTTTTCTGAAGAGAAGGTCACTTTTTGTCGATTTTAAGTAATTCATTTCTTTTAGTTGTTTTTATTTTTAAAGATACTCGCATGCGTCCATTATGGGTAACGTGTTCATTTGACACTAACTTTGGAAAGGAACATTTCGTTCAGTTCTGACATTAGCCTTCGTTTGGTTCCGCTCATTATAGTTAGCCCTTAACTAGAGTCGATTTTCACATGTTTTCTCACACAAACTGAGTTTGACAGTTGTATAACACAAATTGGGCGTGAACTAAATTTTCGTACTGGAGAGAAACGTCAAACGAGACGACCGACGTCTGCCGAGGAGGGCAAACAACTTTACTTGGGTGTAAAGATGTTTTTAAAGAAGCGGCAAATATAAAACATAGCTTTCCTGTAAAATAAATCATTTATTAAAATTCAATGTTTATTTTTTGTATCTTCTTTGTATCTTCTTTGTGTGTTGAGTTATACAAAAAATGATTTTTAGGTGCTGTGATTTTGGGTTTCTAAGGAAGGAGTCCTTCTTAAATCCAAACCCTTGTATAGGTACCCTGAAATCTTAATTTTCTGAATAAAAAACTTTTTTAGATATGAAATATTAAGAAAAATTACAAACAAATATTCAATTCGTATGCAAATTGTACCTTTGTTTGCCCTCCATGTCTGAATAATGACTCATTTGGTAACAATAGTAAAAATCACTACTTATTCAGATTCCTAAATACACAGAACTTAGTAGCGACGGCAGTCGAAGACAAATGGTTGAGATTTGAGAGACGTTCGACGTAAAGGATTTCTCAAACTTTGTACTTGTACTTGTACCTCTTCTACCGCTCTTCTAATTTCAAAAAAATTGGAATGACGAAAAGTCGAGTTTCGATGACGAGAATTCGAATGACCAACCAGATATCGAATAACGATGATGAGGACTCGAAGGATGATCACGAGAATCGAAATAAATAGAATTTGAATGACAATGACGAGAACTCGAATGAAAATAACTTGAAGGATGATCACGAGAATTCGAATGAAAAGAACTCGAATGACGTTGACAAGAACTCAAATGAAAATAACTCGAATGGCGATGACGAGAGGTCGAGTAATATTTTTACTCGAATGACGATTACCAGAATTTAAATGATGATTACGAAAATTGAAATGAATAGAACTCGAATGATGATGACGAGAATTCGAATGAAAAGAACTCGAATGACGTTGACAAGAACTCAAATGAAAATAACTCGAATGACGATCACGACAATTTGAATTAAAAGAACTCCAATGACGTCGACGAGAACTGGAATGAAAATGACTCGAATGACAAGAATTCGAATGAAAAAAACAAGTTGACGATGACGAGAACTCGAATGAAAAGAACTCGATTTTATAGTTCGTATGATCATTCGATTATGCAGATCATTTGATGTTTTTAAATAATATTTGATTATGCCTGTCGCTAGTTTTGACCTGCCGTAAATCCGAGATTAAGTTGATTTAGTAAATGTCGAGCCAATTAGATTTAAATTAAATCTTGAGCTTTTACTATTAATAAACATAGGTTTGTAGCTAAAACATGAATTTAACTGGTGTCCATATAATCACTTTTTGCAAACATCTCAAAAATTGTTTATGCCATCAATTAAATCAATTAACAGTTTCGTGTAGTTTTCATTATTTAAAAGGAGCGGAATATTCAAAAATTGTTCATGTTTTCGATAAGTTAGTGAAACAAGCACAGAACGGCAATGCTTGAAAACAAGCCCTTAACTCAACAATAATAACTTATATTCAATACTTGAACTGTTATCCATTCGAAGACATAAGTTTTATACAAATTAACAAAAGGTGTACACTACGGCGTATGTGGATTTTTTTTGTATTAATGATTCGTTACTGTTTCAGACTAATATTGGAAAATTAAGGAAATAAATATTGAAAACAGTTAATTTTTTAATGTAACCCATACTCTCAAGACTTCAACACACCCGACTGTATTTATCTTCAAATGAAATATTTAAACCAAGAGTTACCAACAAAAAAAGCACCTGGCCCAACAAGTTATACCCCTTTCAACCAGGAAACTCGTGAAAAACAACCCCTCTTGTCCAACAAAAAAGAGAGCTTTTACGAGAAAATACAAAAACAAACAAAACAGAACTTAATTTTCCAATAACTTAACGAAACATCAGTACTTTTCTCCAAAAGAATTTGATGGAATTTGTTCAGTCTTCGTGAGGTGTTATTCGTGTTAACAACCAAACCGCACATCTCGTTTGACTCTTATTAGATCATCATACCACAACTTAATTAACAAAGGAATTTTACCCAATTTAACTTTTCTTTTGTTTTCCCAAAGGATTAAATAACTCTTACAACCACAATTCTAACTCTATTATAGTGTACTTAAAATTAATTAACTACCAGAAAAGCAATACTTTCAACTACGTATATAATCAAATCTACATTGAAGAAAAAAAAAAACCTTTAAAATAATATACACCTTATATCATATCTACCTTAAAAAAAAATCTTTAAAGTCTTTTGAAAAGACGTTAGTGTAAAAGTTCGCCTGCTTTTCATAAATATTTTATACTTCTCTGGGTGTATTTCTTTTTTTAATGTAAGTGTATTTGTGTGTACGTGCGTAATTAATTTCACTCCATTGTGTCGCGTTTTTGCACTTCAACGTTAAAGTTTAATAGAAAAAAAAACTCAGATTTAAGTAGAAGCAAAATGTAAATTTAAGAGAAAATTAGTTTGTAGTAAAAAAAACTCAAATTCCCTTAGGAAGGATAATATGTGCTTAATTATAAAGATACAATCATCCTAGCTTAAATCAAAAGATATATCTTTGCCTTTTGACTTGCCGTTTGAATAAGCCTTAAAAGGATACTTCAATCTAATTCGCTTTCTCTATCTCAGATGAATGTCATGATAAAATCCATTTGAGCTTTATCTGTCGTATAGTTTCCGGTGTGAGTATTAATACATATGTATTGTACAGGAAAAGTACATGTGTGTTCATTTGTCCCCAAGAATGGGTCCCTACTTGAACTATCTTCGGTACTTTAGTGACCTTACACAGTGTTATGTGTGTGGTGCATGATGATGATGATGAATATCTCGCTACCTTCACATCGCTTGTTGAATATTAATATTCCATAAAAAAAAAACGAGTATAAGACCCAAGGGCGTACAGTAGTAGAGGAAATCCTACTACGCCTGTTCATAGACTTTATTTTTTCTAAACTTTCAACAAAAAAAGTGGGTTACGGTACGGGTAAACCGAAAGAAAGGATAATCGTATGCGATTCAACAGTGCTCCCATTCAGCCGTCTCTACTTTTAATGGACATATAAAGAAGTGGAAGGTGAAAATAATAAAAAGAAAAAAACAAAAAAGTAGAAAAATTAAAGGAAAATAGTAGTGGGGTTGTTGTATAAAAAAAAGGACACAGCCAAAATCCTTTCAAGTCAACCACCTAAAAGTGTTTTTGTTCGGTGTTCCTTTTCGTTTCGTTCGTTCGTTATTGTTCGTTTGGTTTCATCCGTTCTTTGGTGTGGTAGTCATCGTATTTCGTGTATTATTCCAATGTGATGATATTGTATTCGTCCTATCGACAAGGAAGACGACGACGACGACGAGGACGACGCACGGTGGTGTCGTGGTGACCTAATTTTACGTTATTCGTGTTTTTATATATTATTATCGTTTCGTTGTTTGTTTCTCCTCCGGTTCCTCGAATTTGTGTGTTCATTTCTCTATTCTCTTCTTCGTTCGTTTAAAGCATTTTATGTGCTCTTTTGTGTGCGCCCTTTTGAAACAACGTTTTCACAAGAAGCAAACGAGCTAAAAAGCTGATCCATTTTAAAAATGTTATATTTTGTATGACGGTGTGTTATTGTTCAAGTGGAAATTTTGATGTTTTCCTTTTTTTTTTTTGGTGAATAGTGTTTTGTTTCTTCGTCCTTAATTGAAGAAGGAATATAAAAATTCTCATACGTTAAAAAAAGGACAAAAAAATGTGAGCTTAACACGCGATATATCCTTGTGGCATTATTATTGACAAAATAAAAATTCTCGGTATTTGTTTGCATTCCTTATTAGTGAAATACAATGTATTAAAAGCGTAGTTCTCAAAATTATGAAATAGTTGACGAAAATAAGCCAGTTATTATAATAAAAAAGAAAATAAATACATATACATAAGTGAAATAAGTGGAATTTCAATTAAGAGCACGAGTTTGATATTTCTTGCATATTAGATTAGAAATTTGCTTGCGTAAATCAGTGCGAGTTATGTAAAAGAAAAACAAAGGAAAAGTCTCAAACATTCTTGGAGGAAATTAATGTACCCTTTACCTAATCAGAATACAAATTTAAACTTTGTGTGAAAGCGAAAAAACTGGAATACAAAACTCATTTCTCGAAAACCGATTTTAATGTAAGTATTTCGACTGTAAAATGTTTTATATTTAATTTTGAATCTTAGAAGAGTTTTTTATAAAACAGGGCCATTTAAATGGTTCGGGATTGATCTAAGAATCTATTCTCTTTGTTTTCTCTATGCAGAAGTTTTTCTTTCAATAAACCTCTTTTTATTCGTCACGCAAATAGCATTTATTTCATGTTAAGATAGTTCACTACGGCGTATGTGGAATCATTTTTTCATATAATTTTATTAATGCTATTCTTATTACTTTCTCGAACAAACACGTTCAACTTGAGGCACTAAATCGCAATGTGCCTAACTTTTATGTCAAATAGACCCTTTTATATATGTCTTTTGTGCGTGGTTATCATGAAAATGGTTAAACTAACAACAATGAAACTAAGCAATTTCACCAAACAGCTTTTGAAATTTACTCTATAGCTCCTTATACGAAATAAGAACTGCATACGAAAATTAAAAGGCAAGGTTTTCTAAAGACTCTGAATATTTAATTTGTAAACCTTTCTGTTACCTGAGTTACATTTTGATTGTTTGTTTTAATCTGGTCTTAAACGTTAATGTTGTGAAACGAGCTAGTAGGGGACTGTATTATGTTCCACGCAAAATAAGGCTTCAATTTTTGCAATGGCGTTAGTCCTAGCAATTCCATCTGCCTTTCTGTACAATTGCACAAGTGCACAATTGTAGTAGTCAAAATATTCTAAGCAGGGTTACGTCAGATTTCATAAAAAAAATCTTTATCAGACAAGATCAGGTTTTAATAAATTTATTTCTCACTACCAGTTTTTTCACAATACAAACGTCAAAACTCGACTGATAGATATCAAACCTAAACATTCAACCAAGACCCACAAATTAATTGTTTTACAGCGTTGAAAGTGTTATACGCGATGAGACATGGTAATGGTGTTTACTATGGAGTGATTCCCGTTAGTAAATTAAAGACAAATGTCCAAGACCTAAAGGCTGAGCTATGTTTGACTAAACTTCGTTCAATCAGTATTTCAACAAATACCTCATGTAGCACTGAGTTGTTTTTCAGTATACTGGAATCTAGGTAAGCAAGTTAATGAACTGGCAGTTGAAGTAGCTATCGCCACACAAGATACCGTGTAGTATTGTTATTTCCCTAAGCAATTTCAACCTATGATTTCCATGGATTTTCATTTTCCATTCATTTTGATGAAGCCTGAAAATTTTCGAGTTCCTCAAGATTTTATTTCTGAGATGGTGTGTTTTAGTTGCTACATCTGCTTCGTCGTTAATTATTTACTTACTTACTTACTGTGGCACTACAGTCCAAGTCAGACAGGGGCCTCATCCAACAAACGTCTACAGCCAGCTCGGTCCCTAGCTAGCTGTTTCCAGTTTCGCACGCCAAGTTGGCAAGAGGGATTTTTCGTTTGACTTCAGCGCTGGTGTTGTTGTCTGAGTTAATAGCGGATCCTAGGTAGACAAAGTAATTAATTAACTCTGTCTATGTTGATGTTTACTCCAGACGTCGATGTTAGTTTTCCTTCTTGTTGGCAGCATTAACTTGGTATTGACCTCGTTAACCGCTAGACCCATCATCCTGGCCTCCGTCTCAAGAATCACAAACGCTCCACTGGCATCACGCTGTGTTCTTCCAATTATGTCAATGTCCTCGTCGTATCCTCTTAGCTGGACGGACTTTTGAAAGATTGTGCGTCTGGTGTTGACGTTAGAGTTTTGCACGATCTTTTCAAGTATGATGTTGACGAAATCTCATGTCAACGCATAGACAAAAAACATCAAATGCGTCCGTTAGGTTTTTTCCGACCATGATAGAAGAGTTTTAAATTGTCATCTCACACAGACGGACGAGTTTTTCTGGGATGTCAAAACTAGACATTGCTCTATATAATTGGTCTCTATAGACGCTATCATACGCTGTCTTGAAATCGATGAAAAGGTGGTAGGTATTGATTTGTAGTTCCTGAGTCTTCTCCAAGACCTGCCGTAGTGTGAGTATTTGATCGATGGTGGACTTTCAGGCTCTGAAGCCATACTGATAAGGACCTATCAGGTTGTTGACAAATGGCTTCAAACTTATACCTCTGTAGTTGGTGCAGTTCAGGGGATCTCTTTTCTTGAAGATCGGGCATACCACGATGCATTCGTTAGCTCTGACACAACAAGACTTACTAACTGAGAAATAAATGAAAACAAGAAATGAATAGTTAATTATTGTGGTCCGAGTCGATGTTGACACCTCGGAATGTGCAGATATCTTGCATGCTAGAGAAGTATCGTGCGTCGGTCGCAATGTGATCAATCTGGTTGAAGATTGATTGATCAGGAGATTTTCATGTCCCTTTATGAATATCGAGATGTGGGAATCGCGTACTTACGTCTCGGAAGTGGTGTCGTCTAGGCTGTGGCGTCCTATTATTCCACCAAAGATTTCTTCTCTACCCAGCTTAGAATTCAAATCTCCAAGGACAATTTAAATGTCATAGCTAGGGCATTGCACATAGGTCTTGTCGAGGAGCTCGTAGAACCTGTCTTTGGTGTCTTCATGCTTTTCCTAAGTGGGGGCATCAGCACAGATGAGGCTGATGTTGGTGAATTTAACATTGATACGGATTGTTGTGATGCGCTCATTCGAGTCCCAACAACAAATCCACATCCAAATAGACTCTGATTTGTTCCCAGTAGCAGTCGCCGTAGTATATATCACAGATGTTCCTTTTACGTAGGCCCGGACCCCCAAGTAACAATTTAACTTGTATAAGGCTTAAGCGAAGCTATTTCTTGATTTGTATATGGCTTGTATAAAACCTTACACAAATACGTTTGGCGCAAGTTATGCAAGCCATTGTTTCCTTAAATCAATTATGACAAGGCCTTAAATCAATTTATTTAAGGAAGTAATAGCTTCTCGGATGAAATCTCTACAAGGTCTTATAACAATTAATTTAAAGAAGCAATAGCTTCTCAAAGGGTATATAAATAAGGTCTTATATCAATTTATTTAAACAAGCAATAGTTTCTCATATGTTTTCTCAAAAAAATTATTGTAAAGTCTTATGGAAGTTATTCGAAGAAACAAGGAAAAATTAAATTTATGAATTTATTTTTGTTTTTTCCTATTTTTATGTAGGTATCCGATTATTTTGTTTTTCTGCTTCCTGAAAATTGTAACATACATGTTGAGCGTATCTCGATTATACAGAATATGTGAAAGAAAAATTACAGACTTCCTACCGGATTTGAACTTGAGACCCTCAGCGTGTCAGCCGACCATTCATCCATTGTGCTAAAGTAACTTGTACATAAGGGATAGCACATTTAAAACTAGTTGTTTCATGTCAAACTTTAAGAGTTATGAAACAATTATGACATATTAATGGATAAAATTGTTTAATTATTTTCAGATTGATGATGAACAAAGCTTTTCGTTAAGTTGGTTAAGTTGGCAGCATTAAAACTAAATTAAAATATGTGTGGTATACGCATAGAAGTATGAATAAGATCTTTGAACAACGTAGGTAAAAAGTTTGGGATTTAAGGGAATCTATCTTTTTATTGTGAGAGCTTACTAAGAAAACCTTCAGAAAATAAATTAATTTATTTCTCAAAAAAAAAAAAAATACAGAATAATTACAGTACACGCTCAGGTAATAACGATACACCAACATTTTTATTCAAATAACGATGGACATGGAATACTAGTTTTTCCATTCAATAAAAAAGAAGACACAAAAAACATGGGTTTCGAACTGGGGTAGTCCGACATTCCTTAAAGTGTCAACCTTCTTAAGAGAGCTATAACTATATAATTTGCACAAGGAGGTCTTATCTGTGTTATCAAATTGCAAACTGTTTTAAGTAAACAAAAATAAGGTCTTATACTAGCTATTTTAAATGCGCTTTTACGAAAAGGCCTTATGGGATTTCGGTAAATCAATCATGCGCAAGCAGTTTGTTATAATTTGCACAAGGAGGCCTTATCTGTGTTATCAAATTGCAGACTGTTGTAAGTAAACAAAAATAAGGCCTTATACTAGCTATTTTAAATGCGCTTTCACGAAAAGGCCTTATGGGATTTCGGTAAATCAATCATGCGCAAGCAGTTTGTTATAATTTGCACAAGGAGGCCTTATCTGTGTTATCAAATTGCAGACTGTTGTAAGTAAACAAAAATAAGGCCTTATACTAGCTATTTTAAATGCGCTTTCACGAAAAGGCCTTATGGGATTTCGGTAAATCAATCATGCGCAAGCAGTTTGTTATAATTTGCACAAGGAGGCCTTATCTGTGTTATCAAATTGCAGACTGTTGTAAGTAAACAAAAATAAGGCCTTATACTAGCTATTTTAAATGCGCTTTCACGAAAAGGCCTTATGGGATTTCGGTAAATCAATCATGCGCAAGCAGTTTGTTATAATTTGCACAAGGAGGCCTTATCTGTGTTATCAAATTGCAGACTGTTGTAAGTAAACAAAAATAAGGCCTTATACTAGCTATTTTAAATGCGCTTTCACGAAAAGGCCTTATGGGATTTCGGTAAATCAATCATGCGCAAGCAGTTTGTTATAATTTGCACAAGGAGGCCTTATCTGTGTTATCAAATTGCAGACTGTTGTAAGTAAACAAAAATAAGGCCTTATACTAGCTATTTTAAATGCGCTTTCACGAAAAGGCCTTATGGGATTTCGGTAAATCAATCATGCGCAAGCAGTTTGTTATAATTTGCACAAGGAGGCCTTATCTGTGTTATCAAATTGCAGACTGTTGTAAGTAAACAAAAATAAGGCCTTATACTAGCTATTTTAAATGCGCTTTCACGAAAAGGCCTTATGGGATTTCGATAAATCAATCATGCGCAAGCTGTTTGTTATAATTTGCACAAGGAGGCCTTATCTGTGTTATCAAATTGCAGACTGTTGTAAGTAAACAAAAATAAGGCCTTATACTAGCTATTTTAAATGCGCTTTCACGAAAAGGCCTTATGGGATTTCGATAAATCAATCATGCGCAAGCAGTTTGTTATAATTTGCACAAGGAGGCCTTATCTGTGTTATCAAATTGCAGACTGTTATAAGTAAATTACAAAAGGTCTTATTCAAGCAAAATAAAAACAATCATCCTTAAATAAGTCTTAAAATAACACTATAGAAGCTATTGCTTCTGAATATTCAGGAATCGGACCTTATACAAGATAAATTGTTACTTGGGCCATCCCATCGCATTTCTTGGATGGCAGTTATATCTTCTTTATAGCAGTCAAGGGCTTCCGCTAGTTGTTCGGGTTCACGTGGTCTGTTAAGGGACCTAACATTGTAAGTGCAGAACCAAAATTCGTTGTTTTTAATCGGTTGCGTGGGTCGTCATCATTAATTCCGTTCGTATCCGAGGCCTGTTGGTGTTTCGGAACCATGTCTTCTCACTATTAAAAGCAATTTAAAGCCATACATCCCGCTAAGCAGAAAGTTGTGGGTTCGAGTCCTACTCGTGACCATAAAGCTTTTATTCCATCTTTCACGGGTATTACCTCTTGCGAAGAACTGACAAAACTTCCAAGAGTATCAATCTATCATAAAAAAGTGATTCTCAACTTAGACGATCTCTTTAAGAGCTGGTTGCGCCACTCTATCTTTTTTAATTATTTTTCGTCCTAAAAAAGGCTTTATTTAATCGAAGAAAAGACAAATGTACACGCTTTATAAACAAATTTAATATAATACAAACCTATAGTTTCAAATTCGAGTGAATATAGCTATAACTACAATAAACTATAACATTATTTTTTATTTCGAAAAAAAAGCAATTGACGTGTCTTCTCTCTGGTATATCTGATTTCCTACACTTTTCATTGGACTTGAAAAGGATTACAAACATTCTTTTTGTCAAGTTCTTACTATTGTTTGATAAATTAATTAAAAAATTAAGTTTTGAAGCAAATGAGTTAAGTTAGTGCAAGATTTTCGAGTAAATAAAATAAGAAAATTCGTCATTTAATTCAATGAATCAAGACATTTAAGTTAAAGTGTATTTTGAAAAATAAGATAAATTTTGTTCACATTATCTGTTCCAAATTATTAAACAATGCTCGCTCTAAATCAACAAACTAAGTAGATCCACTTCCATCAACGCAACAAAAAGACAAAACCATTGAAAAGTGCTTCAAAATTCTACAGTCTAGTTATTTATGCTAAGTATTTAGGTTGTGGCTGATGTAATATGCCACTATCCCAGATGAAAAACTTTCCAACTTTTGTTTACTTTTAAACGTTTTGTAACGACACGGTAAACAGAATCGCAAACGCAAACGCGTTATATGTCAAAGGTAGTGGTAGAATTTTTGTTTGAGGTTATGGGAAGTTTTAATTGGTTTTTCTGATGACATTGCTCCGTATGTAATGAGGATGTGGCCGATATTATATTGCAGCTATTTTTAAGGATTGTTTTTTGTTTTTGTATTGTTGTGTGGGAGGAGTTGACAAATATTTATGTTTACTCCAAAATGGCAATGTTGGTTGTTGAACAACATCGGAACTTCCAATAACGCTTAATTGCCAGCTGAACTCAAAATGTTATTAAATATGGATTTTTTGTTTGCCTTTTTCGTAAATTATTATTCAATAAAAGAATAAGCGATACAAAGAAAACAAAGGTTTTCAAAAAACAGACCAACAATGTAAGAAGTAAAACTAAAAATAAAATGTAAACAGCCGATAGTCTAGAATTCAAAATTATCAGTGAATGACGATATATCGAGTATGCTCTCTGTTAATGCTACTTTGTTGCTTTGTATTTTAAATACTGTTATATATGATACATTTTCTTACTCAAGGTACTGAAAAATTGTAAGAAAAACTCGTGAATGAAGGTACTAAGCGAATGTGAAAATGTTCAATATATTCGCTGATGTAAATCAATTCGTAATTTATCAATTTTAAAAACAAAAATACCCTAAGGAGGCTAGCATGTAATTGGTGTCTCATATCTTAACCTTTTATTTTTGCAGGTAAAAAGAATGAACGAACATTTTAACCTCGTCAAATACAAAATGCAGTAGTCACTGTTTTATAATAAAAACAACCAATTAGGGTTATATTATATGTTACGCTTATTTTTGTGTTTTATTTTGCTTTTTATGTCTGCGAAAGGCGGAACTTTTTTGAAATAGGTTGGGAAATGCCTGTTTGGCTAAATTAATCGATACACGCACATGCAGTCGAGAAACCTTAACCTTTATATGCAAACAAAAATAAATTCGAGGTTGTACTTTGAAATGAAAAAAAAGGGCTTAGATTTTTTTTTGTTGATCCGAAGTCGAATCAATATAATCAATATTTTATTAAAACTTTTTGATAGCAATGAAACGAACATATCCAGGAAATCCAAGTATTTTTGCTAACGTGTGGAGCAGGTTCGTGTTTTAAGATATCAATAATTCTTTTATCTACATGGTTCTACACTGTGTCCTAACTAATTCACGGTCTGCTTCTTCGGCGATATGCTCGAAACTATCCATACTGCAGCACCGTTGTATAAAAATAAATAAACAAATAGAGTTACGCGAAGAGCCAAGGCCGAAGTGGCTTACTCTCATCAACAATCCTCTGGGTGCGTGCGAAGAATTGCGGGGACCTACAATTTAACGCCGATTCCGAACGGCTAAGTTGAGAAGCACTTTTTCATGACTGATTGATGGTTAGGTTAGGTTGAACGGGCTGATAGTTGATGTTGTCACCATCACACTTAGATCAATGTAGATCCATTGTGGTACCCCGAAGTGTTGTAACTTCCTGAAAAGATAATAACCTATGAATCATGTGGTTCGTTTAACCATTTAGAGGTCTTGACAAAGTTTAGTAAACTTTTGCCTGGCAGTTCTGATAGTTCCTCTAGTTCATTAAAGAAGAAGTTGCCTAGAGTTTTCTTCCTAGCAAGACAGAGCGAAGGACAGTGGCAGAGAAAATGAGCAGTGTCTTCATGCTCGTTTTCATCACCGCAGCCTCTACAAAGGTCATCAGTACTGAGCCCCATCTTTTTCTTATGGTAGCCGAGTAGGTTGTGTCCTGTAATAATGCCGATAAGGGATCTTAGGGAGGGTTTATTAAGAGTTAAGATCCAATCGGATCTTTTCTTATCGTATCTAGGCCATAGCTTCCTGGTGTTAACACAGGTTTCTAGGAGATTCCATCTGTCATTGGATTTTTGAATGATGGTTTTACTGACGTTATGTTTCAGTTCACATAACGGTATCCCTATATGCTGGTCTATCTGAGAGTATTCCAGTGTGGAGCCCTCCCTAGCAAGTTCATCCGCCTTTTCGTTGCCTGGTATGTCACTGTGGCCAGGAACCCAGCAGAGTCTTACGTTATGCTGTGTGCCAAGAACCTTTAGCTCTTCGCGACAGCAAGAGACAAGCTTCGACTTGATTTGGGTGGCAGAGATAGCTTTTATTGCTGCTTGGCTATCAATGAAAAAAGTGATGTCCGCGTGTGATATCGCCATCATGGATATATGTTTAGCAGCGTTTTTCACTGCCAAGATCTCAGCTTGGAAGACGCTGCTATGGTCGGGGAGCCTGAATGATTTGGCAAGGTTGAGGCTTTCAGAGTAAAAGCCTGCACCTACTCTAGTATCCATTTTAGAGCCATCAGTGTAGATGGTAATGGTTGAGTCGTTAGTGTAGGGCACACTATTTTCCCAATCTAGTCTATTGGGGTAGCTAGTACTAAAAGATTTGTTGAAATCTAAGTAGGGGGTCATATAATCTGTGCAGATATTGGTATCTACGTACTTCGCAAGAATAGCTGCGTGTCCGCTCTGGCTGGTTTTCCAGATGTTAGTTTGGCTGAGCCTGAGGGCGCTGTTCGCTGCTGATTCCTGGACGAATAGGTCTATTGGGGGGAGATTGAGGACCGTTTCTAAGCCCGCAGTTGGGGTAGTCCTCATCACACCACTAGTACAGATACAAGCATTCTCTGTACTTTGGTAAGTGTTTTTAGATTCGTGGATTTCTCCAGCGCTCTCCACCAAACCAAGCTGCCATAAGTTAGAATCGGTCTGACAATGGCAGTGTACATCCACATGACTATTTTGGGGTTCGGTCCCCAATTTCTACCCAGAATTTTGTTACATGAGTAGAGTGCGATTGTGGCTTTCTTATATCTTTCTTGGATATTTGGACCCCAATTGAGCTTTTTATCCAATATAACTCCGAGGTATCTAGCTCGGTCGGAGATTTTAAGTGTTGTATCATCTATTTTTGGTATTATAAACGGAGGGATTTTCCTCTTGTTTGTAAAAAGAACCAGTTCCGTTTTAAGGGGATTTACCTTAAGACCGCATTTCTTGGTCCAGTTGCTGACCCTTGATAATGCGCTTTGTAATTGTTCACTAATAGTGGTAAGGTATTTACCCGTCGCCAAAAGCGCTAAGTCATCAGCGTAGGCTACCACTATTATACCGTAATTCCTGAGTTTTATTAGGATCTCGTTCATCACTAGGGTCCATAATAGTGGTGAGAGAATTCCACCTTGTGGGGTTCCTCTAGATGCGTACATCTCTAAGTGTGCGTTACCAAGCTCGCTATGTATTTGTCTGTTTTTCAGCATACACATAATCCATTTGGTAACTACTTCTTCTATACGTTGATCATTAAGTGCTTTCTCGATTGCATTACTGTGGACGTTATTGAAGGCTCCTTCAATGTCCAGGAATGAAGCAAGAGTGTATTCCTTAACGTCAAGTGATTTTTCTATAGTTCTAACTACGCAGTGTAGTGCCGTTTCTACGCTTCTACCTTTGGTGTAGGCGTGTTGAAAGGGTGATATGGTCTCCGGTTTTAAATTACTGCGGATATATAAGTCGATAAGTCTTTCTAGTGTTTTAAGTACAAAAGACGTGAGGCTTATAGGTCTGAAGTCCTTAGGTTCAATATGGCTGGGTTTGCCGGCTTTTGGTATAAAGACGACTTTTACCTCACGCCATGACTTGGGAACATACCCCCATTTAATGCTACTTTGAAAGATGTTTATCAGGTGTGGAGTGATAAATTCGGTGCTCTTTTGCAGCATCATTGGGAAAATGCCGTCTAGGCCTGGAGATTTATAAGGGGAGAAAGAGTTAATAGCCCAGTTTAACTTTTCTTCCGTTATAAAATCCGTAGGGATTTCATACTCGAAGATTGAGGAGTTATCTGGTTCGTGTTCAGGGCTAGGTTTGCTACCTGGGAAGTGTGTTTCAACCAGGAGTTCTAAACTTTCGCGACCTGATTCAGTCCAGCCATTGTCGGGTTTCTTTAGAGAACCCACAGAAGTGGAGGTTTTCGAAAGGATTTTCCTGAGCCTAGCTGACTCGTTGGTGCACTCGATATTGTTGCAGAAATTTTTCCACGAGCTCCGTTTGGCTCGCTGGGTTTCTGTTTTGAATTTTCTTGACTGATTGATACTCTTAGAAGTTTTATCACTTCTTCGCAAGAGGCAGTGCCCGTGAAAGATGAAATGAAAAACTATATGCACGAGTAGACGAATCACGGACGTTCTGCTTAGCAGCCAACGCACCTACCACTAAGCCACTGGACACTATACCGTTGTATGGCCTTCAGAATTTGCACACAAACAGGCTCGAAGAGTGTTATTGGCTGCAAATATCCTAAGATGCCAAAGAGCAAATACAGTCAATGTGGAGCTATTTGAATTGATCAAATCGATATTCCTGGCCAGTAAGTGAAGATCTTTTCCAGGAGGCAAATGGTTCTAACATGTTGAGCAATGTTAACAAAATATAACCTGAAAAAAGAATAACGTTTTATTACTTTCTGTTGCAAATTCGATTTCAATTTTTTCAGGTACAACAGGTACAAATTATTAATTTTGTTGTGTTGTCTTATCACCTTTTCCTTCTCTTATTCCAATGACGAAAGTGTAACATGCTGCAAGAAAACTGGGTTCTGAGTTTTAGACAATGAAAAATGTATCAGGGGCAAAATCATCCATACCATTAAAAACCTATTCCAAATGTACCTGCACAACTTCAGAAATTCTTTCAAAAGAGAAAAAAAAAACGGTAAACATAAATAATTCATAGGATAATGTTCTTCCTCAATAATGAAAAGGGTTAGACAGAGGAATAACGCAAAATTAGCGTTAACGAAAATATTTTCATTTCAATCCTCTAAAGATTAAGCTATTTATCTTTAAGCAAGTCTTTCGGTTTGTTAAATTTCTCTAAAACACATAATTATTTGCACACAATTTAACTTTAGCCTTGAAGCCCATGAGCCGATTAAAAGATTGATATCATGAGCTTAAAATTTTCCAAATCATAGACATTTTATGGATCTGTTGGCTTTAAAGTTTCAAGAAACACGCTAATTAGTTCAGTTCAAATTGTTGTTATGTTTTTAAAGAAATTATATGAAAACAAAATTAATTTAAATAAGAAAAGAAAATGAGATTTTCAATTGGATGCCAAACCAATTCAAATGCAAATACGGTGAAGGAATTAAGTAAATGAAAGGAAAATAAGAAATTGATTTTCTTTTCTCAACTATTTTGAGAAATCATGAGAGTTTTCAACCATGAATATTCAATTTCGCTTGTAGGGATATCTAGGAACCTTTTGGCTGGAGGATCAGCTTGATTACTGGGGTAAGTTTCAGTGCAAGTCTTCTTCTTGTTTGAATACTAAATTTTTAGAAGAGACAGAGTTGACGCTATTTAAAAAAGGATCTTTGTTTTGTTACGTGCTGGAGCTACAAGGTTTTTTGTGTATAATGAGAAAAAAGGGATTTTTTAACTTTTTTAAGACACAGCTGGCAGGTAACTGCCATATAATTGGATAGATGGAATTAAAATGTATGACATGATGATGTAAGAACAGTTTTCTTTTTATCGATTCAAAAGTTGTTTGTTGGAATGTGATATACAATACACGTAACCACGTAAGAACGAATAGGTCGGAGAATTTTGAGCCCATGGGAACAAAACTGATGTTTTCGTTTTCTTGATGTAAATATGTGACAAATGACATGGCACATTCTCTTCCTGACATTTTTGGCTTTCTTGCTAGACATTGAAAAGTAACATTTATTTTCGTAATTGTGTGCGCAAATAAAAAATAATGCCCGTAGGAGCTAGATGTGTTTTTATAGTTAAAAGGACGATGGTTGGCAGTGATATTAGGCATAACACGTACCGCAAAAAATACCTAAAGAATATCTCTCCCAGGGTAGGTAGGTATGTTATCGTGTCAGTTTTCTCTGTTATTTAATTCATAAGACATTTATTACATTATTATTTTTTGCCATGAGTTGATTGATATAAAAATAAATTTTATGAAGACAAAAATGTTTTTCACTACTTTCAACATGAAGGAACATGAAGTGGGAGGTTTGCTGAAACCGCTGACATGCAATTTGTGCACAACAAAATGTTAAGTGAAGAATATGATAATTTAATTCAAAATTGCTCTTGATTAAACAATGATAAATTGCTTTATTATTAATCCTTTCAATTTTAAATTTAAATATTAAAAAGAAAAAAATGGGAAAAAGCTCTTAAACAATAACTAACTAGTTGACTGAGCTCATGAATTTCGAGTGCCAATTTATTCATATATGTATTTAATTATTTATTGTCAATTAATAAAAGACAGGGAATTCGGGATATTTTAAACAGTTTTTATATTATTTTGCAACAGCTCTTTGACATTCAACAACGTGGTTATCAATTATCTGTAGTGTTCACGCGAATTCAAAGATAAAGTTTGAAATGCGCGAGAATGTTAAACTGTAACTTTGTATTTTATTAAAAAAAAACTAGCAGATGCCCGCGACTTTGTCCGCCTCTCCCTCGTCCACCGGCCAAAGTAGCGTCTTGACTTGTCATTATGCGCTAGTGAGAATTTTTTGCAACCCGCGGGATGTCGTACCCACCCCTAAGAAATTGTTGGTGTTATATTAAAGGTCTAGTGTGCAGTTTTACCGTAGCGTTACAGAGTTGCCACAGTTTTAGAAGAATCATTTTCAGAAATGGAAACCGAAAACTTTATTATTTGAAAGAGAGGTTGAAAAAAATGCGAAGTAAGTATAAATACAGTCAGTATTTAATGCTTTTAAACACCGAATTACCTACGTATCTGTAAGTCAGTACGTTGAACTACTTCCTTGTTTCTCAATTAATTGAAAAATCCTATATGGCATTGAAGGCGTAAGGGCCGAGCTTCATTTATTCTTTTTTTTAAGTGTGCTATATTTGTGTACTGCCTTCCATTTGAGTAAACTTTTCTGGCCTTTATTCCCCAGAAATTTTGGTTGGGTTAAGGTTAGGACAACAGGGAGACCGTCGAAAACACTGAACACAATTTACATTTTGAAAAGTAGCAGCAGAAATGAGTCCAAAATCGTTGGCCATTTACCAAGCAAACCAAAAGCACTACACACCATAAAACTAACACCTCCAGAGTTCAAACTAATTTTTATTTACTGCTTTTTCTTCCCTTATATCACGCCAATAAAAGCTTAAAACCTACGGGGCCATCAAATTAATTTTCGTTCATCACTAAAAATAACAAATTTACACTCTCTTGTCCACGCCATATGATGTCTTTACAAACCTAAATCTTGCTTCTTTATGATGCTGTTGTAACTGCATTATCTGCCCAACATTCAACTCATTCCACCTAGTTTCGTGAGGAATCATATTCTTTTTACGGTAGGTCAATAAGCTTGGTCGGCCAGATCTTGTGGCAGTATTATTATTTTCGGCCAAATTAAGAAAATTACACACGACGGAAACATAGCCCAATTTTCATGTCAATCGATAGATTGACTGATTTGCCCTCTCTTCTATTGTTAAATGTTTTCCGCCCGGCATGGCTTACTAATGAATTATTTTTCATTCGAAAACCCATTTTGAACTTTTCCAGTTTTACAATTGAAAACCAACGAGTTTTCCGATTTTTTCATCACCATTTTGATATTTTCCACTTTTCTATTTGAAAACCAATACACCTACAATTTCATGGAATCTTCTCTTTGAAAATTAATGAGTTTTCTGAGTTATTTTATTTTTCATTCGAAAATCCATTTTGAAATTTTTCCGTTTTCCATTTGAAAACCAATGCACTTTTCCCACTCTTCCATGAGGTATTTCCAATTTTTTTTTTTCCACAGAAACCACACTGAATACAACAGTGTTAACCATGAAAATTTCACAAATCTCTGTTGGGCCATTTCGGAGTCCATTGGATATACCCAAACTGTAAGAATAACCGAGTTAGTTGAGAAAATACACAAGATGTTTATTTCACAATGGCTTTATTGCAACAAACTTAAGTTTAGCATAGGTACATTGTGTTTAATCATAGCATAATGGAATATATAATTAACATATTGTAATATCGAACCACTATATCATCATTACACATTTTATAATCCACTAAATAAAATGTGTAATGATGATATAGTTCTTGGTCATTATGATCTTTTCTAAAGTTTGCAGTTTATAGGGTATTTACTATAATAAGTTGAAACTTCTTACAAAACATATATCCGTTTTTATATACAGGGTGATTCACGAGCGTTGTGCCAAAAAACTAAAGCGTGTAGGATGAGTTGAGACAAGAAAAAAATCATATAGGAGGGGGGGTCTATTCCCCCCTGTTTAGCCGGGAGGGGCAATTTTCTGAAAAATTGACTTATTTTATAAAAAAAAATATTAAAAATCAACGGCTTCGTTTACAACACCGTGTTGTACCTTTTTGAAAAGCCAGAAATATCTTCTTTCATTTGTTTTTGAATTAAATTGTTTTAACGAATAGTTTAAAAAATATTAATTCTCAAACTCAAAATTTTCAAAAAAAAAAAAACAAAAAATCATTTTTGAACCAAGTTTTTTTCAAAATTTTATGTAATTAAGTACTAATTTTGTTTTAAAAACTCAATGCCATTGTTAATTTTTAGTCGAAAACAGAAAACCGGATGCAAAAATGTCTTTTCGTTTTTGAGAAATAAAAAAAAAAACAGGAACACTTTTTCTAAAAAATCTTTGTTTTTATTATTTACCTATCTCGATTTTTAGTTTTATGAATTTATTATGAAACATTAACCTTTCTTTTAATATTGTTCTGTAATTGGAATTTTATGAGGCCTCAATAAAGTAGGAAAAGTATTGGATTTTCCTGGATTAATCATTTTGTTCATTGATAACCACTGAAAAACTGACCTGAAATTTTTTCTTATTATGCCTGGGGGCCGTGGCCACCTGTCGGTGAAGGGTTCTATGTTCGGAGCCTAAGATGATTAAACCGCAATTTTTGTTTGAACGAAAAAAACCTAAAGGTGAATAAAAGGCACCGCATTTAGTAACAACTTTCAATGTGAAATATGATCATCAACAATAACAATGTCAAACTCATACTCTCGAGAAGATGGGTTAACGGGCATACCTTTCTGCTACGGTTTATTGTTTTTTCCATTCAAGAAAAATTGCGATTTAGTTATCATGTTAAGCTATACGCAGGTGATGCCCCCAGGCATAATAAGAAAAATTTCAGGTCAGTTTTCAGTGGTTATCAATGAACAAAATGATTAATGCAGGGAAAATCCAATACTTTTCTATTTTATTGAGGCCTCATAAAATTCCAATTACAGAACAAATATTAAAAGAAAGGTTAATGTTTCATAATAAATTCATAAAACTAAAAATCGAGATAGGTAAAAATAAAAACAAAGACTTTGTTAGAAAAAAGTGGTCTTGTTTTTTTTTTTTATTTCTCAAAAACGAAAAGACATTTTTGCAACCGGTTTTCTGTTTTCGACTTAAAATTAACAATGGCATTGAGTTTTTAAAGAAAAATTAGTACTTAATTACATAAAATTTTGAAAAAAACTTAGGTTCAAAAATGATTTTTTGTTGTTTTTTTTTTGAAAATTTTGAGTTTGAGAATTAATATTTTTTAAACTATTCGTTAAAACAATTTAATTTAAAAATAAAATGAAAAGAAGATATTCTGGCTTTCAAAAAGGTACAACACGGTGTTGTAAACGAAGCCGTTGATTTTTAATATGTTTTTATAAAATAAGTCAACTTTTCAGAAAATTGCCCCTCCCGGCTAAACGGGGGGGAATAGACCCCCCCTCCCATACGATTTTTTTCTTGTCTCAACTCAACATACAAGCTCTACCTTTTTGGCACAACGCTCGTGAATCACCCTGTATATAGAAGATGAAAAAGTATCGACGAGTTCTTCCTGTCCCTAGCATAAAATATTTGATACTGAGTAATTTATCAAAAAAGCAATTGCTTATAGGGAATTATTTGACCGAAGGATTATTTTGCTTCGGTCTCCATGATTCTCAGCGTTTGGTATCTCCTGAAATTTCTGTTTCAAAAAGGTTTGGGGCCGATTTCAGGGCTGTTTGCAAAATCGAAAAAGGCATCAGATTTCATTCTCCTTAATTCTCATAACTTTGAGTGAGAAAAATGGGTAAATTCTCATGTAAAAAGGAAGGATAAATGACATACCATATGACGGGAAACTAATTTCCGGTCGTATGGTTTAGTTTGCGAGGTTTTGGTTTTTGGTCTTTCAACTCCAGCCCAGCTAAAGATAGGTGTTTTTATTGAACTAGATAATTGTCTCTGAAACGTGTTTTAACTTTTGCAAGAAAAAAAGAGAATAAGTAATAATAACTTTACATAACAAGAGCTTCAATATTGGGGCAATATATATACAAACATATATTTTTTGTTATTGAAAAACGTAATCCTTACCCATTCATAACTTTACTGAACTGCAAGGTATGAATTAAAAAAATCTTTAATGCTTTTCTACCTCTTAATATAAAGAAACTAAACTATAATAAAATTCCTTTTTAAACTCAGAATAATATCTTTTAAGTGCTTCTCTTTAAACTGTATTCGTAACATACTTAAATAATGCCTTTCACTTCAAGAGGAAAAACGGAAAAATTATTTTGTTTTTATCGTCATTCCCTAATAAATCCTGATTTATGTTGCAGAAATGCAAAATAAATTCAACTTTAGAAACAAATAAGGACTTTTTACTCCTTTTTGTCATGAACTAGTCATTTTTTGTTTGTTTTTCTAGCTAAAGATTCTATTTATTTAACTATTTCCCAACAAATCCATGACATAAAGGCATTCCTTAACTGTCTAAATTGAGACGATCGTTGATGTGATTATTTACGTCATAAATTGATCTCAATGGAGTATGACTTGACTAAAAGGCACAGGTCCAAGAATGCTGAATCCTTATCTACTGTCAATGTGTTTATTTTTGTCTTAAAATACAAAACAACAACATAAATAATTCTCCCAACTCTTGAATTTCTTATGCTTTAAAAACGAAAGATCCTTATCGTTTACCTAGGAATTAGGTTTGTGGGATGTTTTAGTGTTTATTTTGTGAACACTTTTTTTTGTATTATGTACATATCGATTTTGTATTCGAGTTCTTTTGTATAATAACTTGTGTACGTTTTTCTATGCGAAAATATTTAAATATAGACCGGCACACAAGTGCTTAAAAGGAAATAATAAGTATGTATGCATATATGTATAATATATGTATATATTCAGCTTGGAATCAAAATTTAATGTTCCGACTTCCGGTCTACGAAATATCGATTTTTAAAATAGTTGATACCCCATTTGGAATAGATTTTTGAAAAGACCAAAATACTGAAAAAAGGAGAACTGGGATAGAGTTCTTTCATAAATAATAATAGGTGAAGTTATTTATGCAAAATACTCAAAATGAACAAATAAGATAAAAAAGAACACATATAAAGATACGAGGACGAGAGTTAAGTACATCATGTATGGCAACAAATTCAAAATACAATAAAAACAAATTGAAAGTTGAAATTTGTGTGGTTTAGATTTTGGTTATGTGGGGTGGGTGTTTGTGTTTGAAGATTTATTGTAGATTAATGCTCTTTAAGTTCTGAAAAGATCTCGAATATGGTTTCACGATTGCAAATATCCTATGTTCAAAGAAAACTGAAAACTACGATACTGCATTTGAAATGTCTTTTATGAAATTGTTGTGACATTGGCAAAAAGATCTGAATATTGAGATAGCTGAGGAGTTGAGATGCTTCGGTATTCGGATGAAATTTCGAAATCAAATTCGAAGCCTATTTATTTTATTTTATCGTATAGACAAATTTATCGTATCGATATCGACTTCGATACGATACCGATACGATACTCGATAAAATATCGAAATAAGAAAAAAATGATCATTACTATTAAAGCGGGGCAAAAAGTGAAACGCAAGCTATTCAAAATTTATTTCATTTGATTATAGACTATCCGAATCCCCAATTTTAAATTAACATTTGTTGAAAGCTCACAATCCCATCACCGTTCTAAGAGAAAAATATAGAACGGTGTACCTTTTCGCGTAATTTGTTTTTCTGGTTAAGGCTTGATATTCAAACCCCTAACAGACTTTATTTTTATAGTTGCATTTATATATATATGACTATAGATGAAGACAACCTTTCAACCACCTATTATATGAAATGATAATCAACCGGTTACTAACATGTCTCTAAAACAAATGACGCGTTTCGTTCTAGTATCGATGTTCATCGGGTTCTTAGAAAAGACGATCGACAATGAAAGCACGAGCGAACGCGTAAAAAACAATCAAATATGTTTATTACTGCAAGTAAACTACTATTAGTAAATGCTATTGAAAGAAAATTCGAATTTTGCGCATGCAGTGTCGAAAATAGAATTTTTTCAGTCGATACGATATATTCGATAATTATCGGCCAGTGCTTATCGGCGATACGATGATATAGACAATTTTATTAACACATTTATCGTATCGATATCGGTATCACAGGTACTGGATATCGTGTCGATTATTGTATCGACTTTCGATACGATACGATACGATACCGATATTTTTATCGAATATCGTGAAGCCCTACGTCCAAGCCATGATCGTCATTCAGAGATAAAAAATATTGGTAATCATTCGACCAACTCGCTTTACTCTTATCGTCTGCCAATTTTAAATCATACGACACATCAAACAATTACTGTGTCTGGGTGGCTGACACTTGGTCAAGGCCCTTGACTCAAGGGCTTTCTGAACCTCACATGCGAAGTTTTTGTTTAAAAATTGTATGTTCGCCAAACATAAAGGGTTTTCTTAATACATTAATAAAGGGTTTTCCAATAAGAGGTATTATTTTGAATAGCCCGCTATTTCGGTAGCTGTCACTTTTGAAGTTGTCATTTTTTGACATTTGACAAGAAGAAACTCCGTCATTAATAAAAATGGAACGATACACGCTTCAATAACGCATTTAAATTATTTAAATTCACTATAAAAATGGTGAAAATTTGGCAGAGACGTTTCGTAAAACTAAAACATTTTTGGGTCGTCGTTAAAGGTGCTTCAGACCGCAATACAGAAATTGGTGGACAAATTCGAGCTGTTGGGACAATTAAGTGATGTGAAGAATGAAACCCGTGCACGGTGCTCAAGAACAACTGAGAATATTGCTGTTGTAGCCCAAAGTGTTGAAAAAAACCCAGTTTTGTCCATTCCTCGTCGTTCTTTGGAATAAGGCATTCCGCAAACGTCGTTACACCCTATTTTGCATAACGACTTGGGTCTTAAGGCTTATAAAGTTCAGTTAACATAAGAACTCAAGCCAGCTGTTCATCAACAACGTCGTGTCTTTGCTGATTGGGTCCTTGAAATGCATGAAAATGATCCGGAATTTCATCGAAAAATCAACTTGACTGATGAGGCCCATTTCCACCTCGGAGGCTACGTCAACAAGCAAAACTGTCACATCTGGGGCTCGGAAAACCCAAGAGTTATTGTTGAAAAACCTCTCCATCCTCAACGTGTGACTGTTTGGCGCGGTTTAAGGTCCGGCGGGGTCATTGGACCTTGGTCAATGGATTGCGCTATCGAGAGATGAGTAATGATTTTTTGTGGCCGAAATTGGATGGTATTGATCTGGACAACGTTTACTTTCTACAAGACGGCGCTACGTGCCACACAAGCAATGAAACCATCGATCTTTTACGGGATAAGTTTCCGGACCGTGTTATCTCTCGAAAATGTGATCACAATTGGCCACCGATATCTTGTGATTTAACACCTTGCGACTTGTTCCTTTGGGACCACGTGAAAGATAAATTCTACGCCAACGGCCCAGCGTCGATTGAAGACCTAAAAGATGGCATTCGTGAGGATATCGAGGACATAGGGCAGCCACTTTGCGATTTGGTTATGGAAAATTTCATGAAAAGGATATGGTCCTGTAAGCGTGGTCGTGGCGGCCATTTGGCTGATGTTGTGCTGCATTATTAACGGCATACCTTCCTCTTTATAATGAAATAAACATCCGATCATTTATCTCAAAAATGCCATTTTTCTTTGAATATCAAAATAACACCTCTTATTGGAAAACCCTTTACAAAAATCTAAGGATCTAAAAGTTGAAATTCTTCCCCGTCCTGTCTAAAAAACTCGAAAAAAGATGTCTGACAGACGACGATGGTAACTGTCGTGTCTGCTAGTTTTTCGTAAAAATGCACATCACACTCGCCAATGTTGTGTTTGAGCTAGAAATGGCGACGCAGTCGATCAATACTCATACTTTTCGCCTTTTTTCCGAAAACTGATCGTTTTACTTAAACTCTCTTTAGTCACAAATTGAATACTTATTCAAGTGCCCTAACAATTGCTTATAATCGAATAAAAAAAAACAATCCGAACTTGTCTTTTCCAATTCAACGTTTCCACCAACATTTCATTCAGATTCGGAGGCTACATAAAACTCAGATATCAAAATATCAAAACCTAATTTCAACATCAATCTATTGTGGTTAAGCTATGATACTATTTATTCAACCCAAAGTAATACATTAATAGATATATTTGCTAAAATGACAAATTGTGTGTAAGTCCAAAATGAATTGTGACTGCTTGTCATTCTTTTGACATGCAGACAAACTGATTTCCGGATGATTGATGCAATGTTTTCTATACAAATATTTTCGTTTATCTCATATGCCCGCATGCTTTAACATATGAAAACTGCTAGCTAGCTGTCAGTGCAATTAAGAGGCTTTTATACAAAACGTATTGATTTTTTTGTCATTTTCAATTTAATGTTTTCAGAATATACACACACATGATGTTTGCTACATTCTACACATTTTAATGCCTTAATGGCTTTTCACAGATAGATGTTACATAAGTACTTTTTTTTTCCGGAAACACGTAAGACATGAAGTGTGTAAAGTTTATCTGTGTTGATTTACATAACATACATACAAAGATATGTATATATTTAGCTTCATACAAAATGGATGTGTCTATTATAATTTGGGTATAACGGAAGTGAGTTTTTTTTTATAATTCAAAAACACTCTTCAAAAGTAAAAGAGAAATACAAATACAAAAACTCAAGGGACTTAACGCCATGGAGACAAATGTATCATCAAGTATATGATTAAGTGCTTTTGATAATGCTTACTTGACTTTAAGCTTCTAAGGAGACAGCTACTCTTATTTGTTCATGTATAAAGAAACGTCTTTAAAATGTCTTTTTCAGTCTTATTATTTTTATTTATTCAACCGCAAATAATCTTGTATCAAAATAAAGATTAATCAGATTCTGTTCGACAATTGAGATGATGATTTTTACGAAATATATAGCACATGAGTTGCTGCTTGCATATGGCACCTAAATCTGAAAAAGCATTTTTTGTGTCTACACCTCCGAAGAACTTCTAATTTTTTTCTTGTAAATTCCTATAAATCAAGTAGAAAAAGAATCATGCCATCATTTACTGCGTTACTCCTTCCAGGCCATTTTATTCATGACGTTTGTAAATAATGTCCCACTAATAGATTAAGCTCCTGCAAAGTATGTTAATGTTTTCTATGTTCAAAGGTTGTGGTTTATTTATGCTAGCCGGAAATGGTACAAATACATGTGTGTGCTGTTCTCTATCGGATATGTTTTTATAATGAATACAATTGTCAAACAAGCAACACCGTATTGTTACAAACCAATGCTTTAGACCGGAGAGTCTGCTTCACAAAACATTTCACCTGAAAAAGGAACACATTTCCGTGGAAAGGGGTCATGAGGATTTATGTGCCATTACCATATCCTATCAATGGAGAGAAAAAAGAAATTTCCATAAACGTCAATAAAAACACAAGCCATACTTTCGTGCAGACATTTTGGATCGACGCCAACTTTCAACGAAACGCCGAACGTACTGGAATTTCTTTTTTGCTTGCCAAAAAAATATAAATAAATTAAAATCAAAATAAAAAAAAAAACAGGACTTAATTTCGTGTTGTAGTTTTTCTTCCAAGGAATTTTCACAGAATTTCTCATTCTTTGATGGTTTTTATGGAAATATCCCTGATGGGAATATTTATGTACATTTTTTTTCTTTTTTTCGAGGCATGGAATAAGCATGCATGTGCTGAGCATGATTACCAATTTTCTGATAGCCATATACATATGTACATAGATATTGTTTATATTTTTTTTTTTTATGATCGTTGAAGCTTGAAGGCAGCATTTATGCATAATTTTCATTTCGTGACACATTAATAGGATTTTTGTTCGTCCGGAATTTAGAGGATTTTTTTCTTGGCAAGATTGTCGATAAAAATGTTGGCAGTTTTTGTGCTGGAAAATAAAGTTTCGTATGGAGTTTAAGTCCTGGTTTACTCCTTATTTGAATGTTTTGATCCAAACATATCGGATAGGGCATATATCTATTTATTTGTGGGTTATGTTAAAAATTTAAAAATTACCCACATTAATACTGATGTGTTGAATTGAATTCTTGCTTATGTGAAGCCGGTGAACTTCTAGAACTACAAGATTTGCAAAACTCGTACAAAAAAAAACCTTCAATCAACCTTTATTGTTTAATTTAATTTAATTGAATTCGTTAACAAACTAACGTTAGAACTTAAGACCAATATTATATTTATTCTTAGATTTAGATTTATAGACTTACGTATTATCAAAGCATTATTTGCAAATGTGAATTAAAATCTAAACTGAAGTATTGAAAAAAATAACTTTAAATGTGTTACAGTCTTAAAGGTCATCGCTTACCGGACATATATCCAAAAAGTAATACTCGTTGTAAACTGAGATCAATTGGTTGAGGGGACATGTATATTTCCACAGTTCGATCTGCTTGATATAGGACGTCAAACCAGAGCAATTTGTCTTCTTATACTTGTCCAACGGCTGTGAACTAACTCTTTAATTTTTCCAAAAGTGATTGTGAATATTGACTGACCTATGTAGGAATAACTTGATAATATAGCACAGCTGTATGTACTGTCTGTGTTTAGAAAGCGATGACACATTTATGAGCGTGAGTCTATGATTGTACGGGTAAAAGTTCGAGCCTATTGGACCATGGCAAAACTCGGAGGCAGAAAGCGCAATGAGATCACTATGATACAGCCATATTCCAATATTGGTCTTACAAATGATATTTAAAGAAGTTTAAGGACACAAAGGTCGCAAAAGTCATATGAAAACCGTTTTATAAATCCGAGTGTCTTATTTGCTTTTTTAATAATATAGTCATAAGGATTTGTAAAAGTTAATTTTGAGTCAAGAATAATACCTAGGTCAGAGAAAGTAGAGAGTTAAGTCAAATAAGAAGAGTCTAATCGATAATTGAATGTCAAAGAATTTTGTTTGCGTGTAAAACACATTAATTTACATTTGTCTATGTTAAGTAAAAGCTTATTTATAAAACACTATTCGCGAAAACTATTTAGATCATCTTGTAGGAGTAAACAGTCGTCAAGTGAGTCAATACGTTTGAAAATTTTAATGTCATCAGCGTAAATTAAAACAGATGAGTGTTTTATAATAGAAGGTAAGTCGTTAACGTACAAAATAAGTAGTAAAGGTCCTAAGTGGCTACCTTGTGGTACGCCAGAGTTGGTATAAAAATATGACGACCGCACATTCATAAAAATGAAGCTGTACTATCTATTATACGACGAAACCAAACTAACAAATTTATCGTTAAACCCTTGGGATTTAAGTTTGTTAATTAATGTTTTATGATATGACACAATTTATCAAAGGCCTTACTGAAATCTGTGAAGACACAGTCAACGAATCTAAACAAAAAAGTGAAATGAAAGAGGTAAGTAACTGTTGACTTATTTTGAACAAAACCATGTTGACTGTCACAAATTATAGACTTAAAATTAAATGATATGACTTTACTAATAATGGACTCAAATAACTTAGAATGACGGACAGTTTTGCAATGGGACGATCATCTTGTATTTCATTTTTACAACCTTTTTTATGTATCGGTGTTATGTAAGAATTCTTCCAAATTTCAGGAAAAATTGAAGATCTGAGCGATTCATTGAAATGAATATGAAGAGGATACGATAAATAAGATGCGCATTTTTTCAAAATATAAGAAGGTACACCATCTGGACCAGGGCTATAACAACCGTCAAGTTCTGAAGCTTTGCGAACAATTTCATCTTCAGAGATCCAAAGACTAATTGAGTTCAAGTGAGGGAAATTTTGTGAGAAGGCCAATAGCTCAGGCGTTTGACAGGAGTTCGCTACTTCGAAAGCATCTTTGAACAAACATATTTGAAATCAGAGTCATGGTTAAGTTCGTTGATGAAAGACATGCAGTTTGGATACCCGTCAGTATTTCTCTTACTATTAACATAGTTCCAAAAGTTTTTTGGGTTGTTTTTTTTTATGTCGGTTTCAGTATTTAAAATAAAGTCGTTATAAGGAATATCTGAATAGTCAATAAACATATTTCTTAGCTCATTGTATATTACCAAGTCATTATCAGCTTTTGTTTTATTATATTTAATCCAGGCCTTGTTTCTTTTATTTTTTAAGTTTTTTAGGCAAGAGTCAAGCCATAGAGGAGCTTTTATAATATTGCGCGGTTTTCTCAATGATGTGGTCTCATAAAAAGAGTTGAAGAGAACACAGTAGAATTTAGAGCACATAGCATTAATGTCACGGTTCTCAAACAAATGATTCCAGTTTACATTACATAAGAGATTGAAAAGTTCATTAAGTCTGCAATTTTTTAAAGTTAAATTCAAGATTTTCCTTGGAGCAATTAGGAACATTACATAAATTTAAATTAAAAGACAGGTCTAAAATACTGGGTTATGTCGGTCTTCTTCGACAAGTAGGGTATTGGCTGGACTTACAGCAATATCAGCATTGAGAGGGTGTCCGAGAAGAATATAAGGTCCAATATTTTGTTCAAGTTGTTGACAATCCCATTAAATTGGCTTAGTCTACATGAGGAAAGACCGTCAATTGTCAAGAATTCGTTGGTAGAGGGCATGTTAATAGGAGATAGATGGTACTAAACAATTCTGTCGTTTACAAAAAGGGTTTTCAAAAAATGATCAAAAATTAGACAAAATACCATTTACTCTATTCCCATAAAATAAGGACAAACCTCCACGCAATGTGATGTGAATATTTAAAAAAAAAATCAACAACTTTTATCTTTTTTCCAATTTTGGCTTGCCACAATTCATCCTTCAAAATTCAAATATCCTTTGCCTATACATGTTCACGTAGCTGACATTTTCTTCAATAAAACCACATGGCAACATCAACACTTTACTCTAACGGAAAGAGATCCTTGGATTTGAAATCACCTTCGTCCTCAATAATGTGCAGATGACATTGTTTGCCTACCTAGCTAGTACAAAAAATAGAAAAAATCCTAACATCGAATGGAATCCATTTGCTTTTGTAAACCAAACAAGCGAGATAGAGAAAATTTACGAAAATTGCTAGAAAAGGTGGAATTTTCTTCATCACCATTACAATATCAATGAATTCAAAAGGATGCTCTCAAAAACGCCCAACAAAGTCACAATCGATGGTTTTACAAAAAAAAAAAAAAAACAAAAATCGATCTCAATTGAATGTTTTTTTTTCCTCCTTTCATAGGAAAGGATACTTAACGAAGGGATAGAAATGGAAGGGCGAAGGACATTGTGGGCAATTCATTTTGCTTGTTTTTTTGTTTTGTCAATCTCTATTTGCTTAATTTTTCCAAATTGTGGGTTTAAGCTTTCAAACTGATTTATGTTAAATGTATAACAAGGGTTTTGTAGATGACATGAAATTTAGTCCAAATGCAATAAATACAAGGAACCAATTTTTGCACCCAATTGAAATGTCAAATAAATAGTCAGGCTGGACTAATGGGAAAACCTTAAAGAAGAGTTTGACATATTCTGAGCTCCTAACATAAAACCAGAAATCCGAGATCAACTAGGTTGAGGAAAACATAGTTCTGAATTATCGGATAAAGGCCAATTTACTTTGGATTGGATTGATGTTTAAGACCATTTCCATGAACTAACAAGGGCATAAGCCGATTCATATATTTAGATCCTCAAAATGAACAATTGCTACCTCCAATGACCTTGCCTTTGAGCACTTCAACTCAACCTGTCCCAAGGCCAAAAAACTAAACATTTATGTTATGAATGTTAAAAACAGAATTTTTCAAAAGAATCAAATAATTCATAAATATGTAGGTACTCAGTTCGTTAAATATAGATGAAGACAATTCTGACAATAGTTATTTTTTTCATCACAAAAAAACAAAATATAGATTTTCTTATTGTTCAATGTTCATCTAGGTTAAGTTTCGCAATGTAATTCACTCTCGAATGCGTGGAATTTTCTTCGTGTTTGTATTATTTGCTTTGTTCTTGGCCTTATTCTCTGGCTCTACTAACAATAAAAAGAAGAAAAATGATATAACAAAAGAACAGAACAATTACTGACTCACGGCAATAGAATCCTTGCTTGTTCTGCTGTTCCGTTTCCATGTGTCATGGTGTTCATTTCATCTTCGTTGTCGTTGTGTAACAGAACAAAGGGAAATAGCTTTTAAAAGTGGTTGATTGTAAAGTAGGACATTTTTTTTTTGAGAAGGTTCAAATGTTTCCGAGCAAATAATTGTAAACACAAAAATAAATATTTGTTTTTTTTTTCTTCTCAGCATTCGATATCTACATGATGGAATGAAATGACAACAATTGATTGTTCTTTTTAATCATTGAGGAAGGCTGGATTTATTGACATTTGACAATAATAATTTTAAAAACAAGAACATAATAGTCCTACTTCAGTTCGGTTGCTAGCCAATTATCTAGGATTGTTTGTTCTTTAAGTTAAATGAACAACTTGAAATTTATCGTCACGAATTCCAAAATAAATAACGCTTCCCCTGTACCTACATGTATCTACACATTTTTAAGGCACCTGAACATTTAACACATCTTCATTGCGAGTGTAATGAATGATAAACAGTTTTTTAAGCGCGTCCTTTTAATCTTGACAAAACGATGCTACAACTTCCGAGGCTTTGTTGAAGAGACAAATGAGGAAAATTTAATCAAAATCTCCTCACGTCCTTGTTCTGTTCTTTTCCTTAATCCCAGAAGCATTTTTCATTCATTTTTCTTTTTTCAGTATGAAGTATTTCTGCTGGGCGAATTTTCGTTCGTCGCCTTATAACTATTCAACTCACGCAGAATCCGAATTTGCATTGAATCTTTGAACCATTCGAGTATTGGAGTTTTTTTTTTTTCAAATGAAAGACTTTCGCTTACGAGCTTTAGATATTCTGAAGAGTTTTCCTTTCTAGCAATGAATCTAACGTTTTAAGAAAAGAAGACAAATCAATATATTTGAAATGTTGCAAACAAATTAAATTAAATCTTACTCAAAAAGTTCGTTTTCTCTTGAGAAAATAACTTTACATCTTTCCTGCAAAATGTAGACTTCTTTTCGAGTGCCATTTTGGAATGAGTTCTTAAAATGTTGCGCCTAAATAACTGGTTCTGCGTTTTCTGTTCGTCGTTTTTTTGTCATTGATGACATTCCGTGATTCTTAATTCTTAAAAAGAATGTAAGCAGACCTTCGCTCACTGTCAAGACTGCGCACAACCTTGCTTATTGTAAGCAAAAATAAAAAAAAAACGCGTGAGAAGGTTTATCTCCATTTATATTTTTAGTATAACCCTGATTTTAAGAGGCTTAACGATAATCCCTTTTTCACATTTTATGTCAAGTCTTCGCTGACCCAGGCTAGTTCTTTTTAAGGTTATAATCTCAAGAGCTGCTTGAAGAAGCTCTTAAGAATTCATAAGTCCTACCATTGTTCAACTGAGAGCGCTATGTGCAAAAACCTTATGTCTACTAGCTGATGCAGTGCTAATTCGAAATGTTGTTGCTTCATACTGAACCCCAATTTGTGTCTCTTCCGAACAGAGTAAAGTTAAGTCTACTGTTTTGTAGCGGCTAAGAAGTCAACGCATTAGTTTTTTGATAATCCTGCTGTCAAACCTGCTTGGACCATATTCTTCTTTTACTTCGTTTAAATAAGAATAGATGACGCGACAGCTGTGGCTAAAACTTACAAACAAGAATTCCATAATTTAACGCCGATTCCGAACGGCAAAGTTGAGAAGCACTGTTTTCATGACAGATTGACTCTTCGAAGTTTTTTCCGTTCCTTGCAAGAGGCAGTACCCGTGGATTCGAATCACCTCGTTTACTGCGTTTAAAGTTTATCTTTCTATCTAGATTACTACGCAATTTCTTATTCCCCTAAATCAGCTGCTTTATTAGCCTTCAATACTTTCAGTTTATTGATCCCAACCAAAAAAAAAACGAAGTTAAGCCAATTTTTTGTCAACCAAAAATCCAGGGCCCTTCCTGTAGTATGAACAACCTGGAACTGACTTATTTCCCGGAAAAGCAATAGGATTATTTGAACGAAGAATTATTTTGTTCTCCATGATTTTCAGCGTTTGGTATCTCCTTAAATTTCTGTTTCATAAAATGGATGTGGCTTTATTTATAGGCGTGTTAGAAAAATCGAAAAAGGTACCAAGGATTTTCTAACTTTGAGTGACGAAAAGAAGAAAATTGACATAAAAAACAAGAATTTTTTGCGGGAAAGAACTTTCCGTTTTGCTATGCGGGACTTTGATTTGCGGTCTTTAAATCCCAACTTGTGTATATCTATTTATTTTCCAAGCCGTACCATACTTACAAGGAAACATTCGATTAAAGAAGAAAACCTCGGGAACAGTTTCGTGTGACCCAATCGTGATATTTATTTTTTAATGCAAATTAATTCAATTTTGTGTTTAAAAAAACAGATGATTTAGAAGTTTCAAAAGCATCTGAATTGTCTTTTATCCAATAGAACATGCTGTGAATACAAAATATTGTTCATGAAAAAGAAAAATCTTACGCCACCGGAAAGGGATACAAAATTTCATTATATCTGACTGGAATATTTTTATTTTCACAGATGTCGAATAGGCTCGTTGAAAGTTGAAGCTCGGGAGAAAAATTAGATTTGGCGTTAGTGTTTTTTTGAGGCTGCAATCTGGAATTCAAATTGATTAATATCATGTTGTCACTTAGAAACCTTCATTTGTTTTTTAAATTAATGATTTATGTCTTCTTATAAATTTTGTAGTACCGAAATTGCAATATCAATTTAAGAACAAAAATAACTTAAAGTAATAAAACGACAACAACAATCATCACTTGTGTAAGTTGTTGCAGGTGCACCGAGTTATTTGTTATGTTCAAATATGCTGAGCCCTGAGCTTTTAAAATTTAATCATATTTCTCACAGATGACAAAAAAGGATAAAAGACCACAAATTCTTCTAGAAACTGGAGTATCCTCGAGCATTTCAATTTATTATATTACTTGCAATACCTGAAGGTAATACTCGTTCAGTTCGAGGATACTTCATAAAGAGAAGGGATATATTTGTGAAAAGAAGAACATTTTCACATGAATTTGTATTTTATTGTTTCAAGAGTTTCTACGAAGCACCATGAATGAAAAATTCCAACCAACTATTTCGACTCAGATGGATGCTTTATTTTTCCATTACTAGACGGCAGCACTGTTTATCTAGAGTTAAATTGAATTTTCCAGAAACATAAAACATGCACAAAGGCATATTCACCCATCTGTCATTCTACACCTGTTTATGTTTTTGCAAGTAGGGGTGTTAGTATAATGTTGTATAACAAAGAAGTAGGTATAGTTTCGAAACATAATAAACATGAACATGAATTTGACTGACCATTGATATTTTTTAAAACTAATGAAAATTGATATTTTTCTGTTAACTTCTTGTCGAAATTTGCATACATTGCCTTTGGTGTGTTCGAGTTAACTGAGTTGGGGTTGCTTTGTTGTGAAATTAATGGGTGGAATGGCTTTTTTCAACCTCGTCTTATTCGTGTGTTAAAAATTTAAACGAGAAATCATTGGGAGATATTTATTGACCCTAAATATTTCTATCGTTTCGTTCTTCAAACATTGATTCTGATTCTCACATTATGAGTTTTTTATTTGAATTGTGTTCATAAAAGAACAATAATTTGAAATCAATTTTCATATTTTTATTGGACTTATTCTGGTTACAATCTCTAGCATTTTACTACTTTCGAATACTACAAACTTTAGTCGACAGTAACGTTTATGTTGTCTGGGAGATGATGTTGCTTTTCTTTTGAATATCAATCGCAGTTTTAAAACGTTTTGGAGACAAGGGTCATACTTAAAAAACCTCAATCGTATCAAAGTAAAATTTTGTATATTTTTTATTATTATTTTGGTATTCTAGGAAATTAATGAACCGACTTTGATGATACTGGACTTTTTTAATTTTCAGGGATGGAAATGGAAAACAAAATTTTTTAAGTAATAAAATTTAGTATTGCAAGATTTCGTCTACAAAGTTAAAAAAATATATATTAATTTTTGCTTATTCCGCTATGTGCTATTTAGTATTGAGCACTTTCTCACAGAAACACAAATAACATCATCTGTTTAAAAGCAGCAGCTTAAACCTTAAATCTGATTGGCTTAAACGTTTGACCAAATTGACTTTTAAATGCTTTCAGGCCAAACTACGCCAAGTTGTTGTTACTACATGGTGAGTTGTTTTCGCTGTGAGTGTGCCAGAGATCAACAAATTTTTTTCCCGATCATGTCTCCAGGAATAAGTTTATTTAAAACATTATCGAGTGGACATAAGATATGAAGGTTCTCAAGATCAGAGTCCCACACGGCCATAACAACACAGAGCAAGCTTTGAATATAAAGTGTACGAATGGAGACGGAGCGATTTCTCTCAAGAAGAAAGAGGGAATACGAAATACGCACAAATGCGGTAAAAAAGTAAACCAAGGAATTTGAATTCAAAATCTACGATCTATGACATTTTCATCGATTTCAGAACCGTGTATAACATGAAGAAGGGAGACACTCTAAATT
Source organism: Sphaerophoria rueppellii (assembly GCA_920937365.1). Classification (NCBI taxonomy): domain Eukaryota; kingdom Metazoa; phylum Arthropoda; class Insecta; order Diptera; family Syrphidae; genus Sphaerophoria; species Sphaerophoria rueppellii. Next base: position 35,612,897 of record CAKKXW010000001.1, on the reverse strand, counting down.
GCGACAGTTACAGAGGAAACAGCCTCCATAACATAGCTTATATAATCCTCTCTGCCGTAATATGTGAAATTTTTCGTCAACAATCTGATAAGTCCATATCAATGTGCCTCCAGACCAGAAAAAGTCAACCATCGACCAGCAAAGATCTGTGAAAAGACCTATGAAATTGAAATCGACACCCACACCTTCTTATCGATTTTAAGGCCACGTATGACAACTGCTCCATCAAGGTTGGCAACGAGAATACTGATTACTGTCAGAAAAGGATTCAGACAAGGCACTGTCTTGTAATTTCTTTAACATCATGCTTGAGAAGATGCAAAACTCCACCGTTAACATCAGAGACACTTTCTTCCAAAAGACTGTTTAAATTTTCTCGAACCCCGATGATATTGACATAATGTGAAGAACCCAGCGTGATGTAAATGGTGCCTTGGTAAGAATATTGAAACGGGAGCGACAAAATAGGTTTGGTGGTAAATGAGAGCAAAACCAAGTTAATGCTCTCTTCGAGGAAGGACTCACATCACCAATGACAGAACGAGGTAGTTGAAGAGTTTTTTTTACCTAGGCTCCGCTATAAGCGCGGGCAATAACATCAGTGCCGAGATCAGACGAAGAATAGCTCTTGTTAATCGCTGTTTCTTTTGGCTGAGAAAGTATTCGATCTTCTCTCGATGAACTAAGGCAAAACTTTACAGTACACACTAACAAATAAGATGAAAGTGTCTTAGGCTATTTCGAGAGGAAAGTTCTTCGAGTGATCTATGGCCCCGTGTGCATTAATGAAGAAGGGAAATGGAGATTCAACAGCGAGCTTTACGGGTTGGTCAACGATGCCAGAAGCCAAATCCAGCGACTCAGATGGATTGGTCAAATAGAGCTTGGACACTAATGCTCCGGCCTGGAGAGCCTTCGATATATTATTCCAGAGGGACAAAGGCCGTGTGCGAATTGGATGAATTTGGTTAAAAATATTGGTTGGAATAACCACTACTGTCATATTTAAGCCTGTTCCGCAGCTAGTCTAATTTTAACACATTTAATTCAATGCGAAGTGTCGAGACGTCAAGTTTTAAACACTTTTATACTCAATTCGCACACGGCCTTAGAAGTAGACGAAAACCACAACTCTGGAGGAAGAGGACCTCAACCGACTTGGAGTGCAAAACTGGAGACAGGTAGATGTGGATGGTGTTTAATAGTAGACAGCAGTGCATAACTATACGAACAATTCTGGTCCGGCATAAAGGAAATGACGTGAAGTTTGAGATATGATATTTGCTTTCCATCGATCAGGGCAGTGGTGGTTTAAGAAGCTCGGTTCAAAATGCATAGAACAATTGAAGCGTTGTGAGAATTGGCCTTATATTAATCCGCATTATGCCACATTTAAGAATTTGTCGATCTGGGTTCCCCTATAAATTCAAAGTACGTTACGATACCCTTGTAGAAAACAAACGTTGAAACGTTGTTTTTTTGAACTTTTGTTTTTTGTAGCAGTTGAATAGAAAAGACCATCTAAAGTCTTCTTTGCAAATTCGAATAAACTTAGTGGAGACTGAGCCGGACAGCAAAATTTGCTTTAGGGAGCGATGCAATGATGCCATTAAGATGGTATCCGCCAAATATTTAAAAACAACGTAAGAAAGAGCTACTTTCAACAATGCTAACCTGTCCATTGTCCTTGTATCAAAGTTAGTTTCAACTAGTTTCGAGATAAAGTTAAAACCTTGCAACATTTTGTTTTTCAACTTTTTGCAAAATAGACAGTCAAAAAACAAACAAAAATCCAACATATTTTTGACATTCCAAAGTTTTTATCTAGCATTTTCTATGCCAATTATATATCTGCTTTCTGACAAGCAAAGTTTCCATTTTTTGTATTTATCTATATAATTTATTTCCCACGATCTCCAAGAGAAAACTTTCCTGGATCGAAGAGAAAAATATTTATTTTCATTTCCATGCATAAATGTAATTCACGTATTCATTTCCAAGTAAATTTGTATGTGTCTATATCATTTGTAAAGAATGGGTATAAATACAAAACGACTAGTTGTGTCAGCTCTAATCTACCCTTTTTGTAAAACCAAAAAGCTCCCTTAACAACAACCATTATTATGTTGTAGCATGTCATTTGCCATTTTCTGTTGTTCTAAAAACATGAACACTTAGCACAAAGAATGGGCAACAAGAGAAAAAAAAAACTTAAAGTCGGAGAACAATACGGACAAATCTTCTTAGAATTTTATCATATCAATAAACTTCGAGTAAACATATGACTTAAGCATTTAACATGACATGTCATTTTGTGGAGAAAAGAAATAGAAAGTGTCTTTGCCTTTTAAGACGAGAGTGTAGGTGGAGGAAAACCTTGCTGTGAACGGATGGCGGTAAAGAGCATGGAAGAAGACAAGAAAAAAATAACATGGGAAAGACAGAAAAACACAAGATAATTCCCCAAAAACAACGACGTATTTGACTTTCTTATTCTGCATTTTATTTCTTGAACCGTCTGAAAAAACGTTTGTACACAAGCTGTATTTCGTTGTGTCTTGTTATTAGAAACAGGCACTTTGCAGTGAGGAATCTTATAGCTGAAGCGCCTTAAAATCCTTTGCGCCTTTCTCTGGAGCAAAATCATCATCGGTGTCAGCCTGAACAAACAACGTTTTGCTTTTATTTGCTCTCATGAAACATTGGTCCTCCATGCTGGATCCTTCGGATTTCAGTACTTTTGAGTTCGTTCGTTTTGTCGTCTTGAAAAGGTGTAGCCGTAATATTTACATATATTAATCGTAATCTAAACGTTAAGCAAAAACTCTATTCATTTTTTAACTTCAAGAACATAATACCACTCCGATCCTGGTTGTTAGATTTCACAACTTCATCCACATGAATGAGCAAAATAAGCTTTCTCCTCCTTCTAATAACCATCACTTCTATAATACCAAAACCTGAAATGCATTAAACTTCAGTGTACTTCTCATTTTCTAGTAGTCCTGGATCCCTTAAGAACATCCACATGAACCAAAGCCAGTTGGTGTTTCCCCCGGATAATAAATAACTGGTTGCTGTGTAAAATCGATCCGTTTTTCGTGGAGGTTTGTTCGAGGTGCATTGCATACATAACCCTTGCATGCATCATGAATAAATATTGTATCTGATCGCTCATACATTTTCCACGAATGGGTGAGCCCTAAAATAACAGAAATAAAATCCCTACTATGTCCTGAGTCCGACACATAACACCAACTACAGTGAACGACAAAGTCAACGAGGGAATAAATAGAGGGCTTATGATATGCACCACTTACTCTTTACCATAATTCCCCAATGCAACAAACAAAGTGTCTCTGTCTCAGTCTCAGCGGGCCGACAACGACCAAACACCGCCACCGATATGCTGACGAGTGATGGTAAATGTTATTTATTTTTGACGTGTTTTGTATACCTATTCCAAAGTCCTAGATGGAGCTGGTTTAGTTTTGCAAAATGACTGTGTTGGGACACGACGTCATCGATGACAGCAAGCAATGGCAACGGTGTGTGGTGTTAAGTTGATTGCATTAGGCGTACTTTAATTTCGTGTGCAAGAAGCTAAATGGGGACATTGTGGTGGGTGGTTGGGTCGTGGTGAAAAGAGGATTGCAAAGTTGCATTTTAAAAGTATAACGATACAACATACAGAAGCGAAACGCTGAACATTGCGAGGAACTCAGTAAACGTGTCATGAAAAATTAAATGCATTTATTGATTTTCTATTCGAGTTTATAGAGAGAGGTAGGATATGGCCCAAAAAGAGGTTATTGTGTTTGGGTTTAAATATTAAACCGGAAATGCAATGGTGTCATGTTATGGAGACTTTTCTATTTTAATTTTTAAAAGTTAGTCGGTTTTGTCACTCTGTGTCTTTTTAATTGCATAAAACTTATCTACGACAAAAATGTTGAATGCATGCTTCACTTGAATATAGATGGTATCTTAAATGAAACAAAACTTAAGTAGAAGTTAGTAAAAACACACGCGCTTACTTAATTAAGAACTTTTTTCGTTC
>CAKKXW010000001.1:35548666-35574694 GCA_920937365.1 Sphaerophoria rueppellii | reverse complement strand
ATACATTAACTCTAAAAAGAAGATTGATGGCTACCCTATTAACTTCACCTATAATAATGTTACCCTGATCACGACTTCTGACATTTGTGACGGTTGGCAATCAATTTTTTGTAATCCTTCATTGATTCGCCAGTCGTTGTGGACGAAAACTACTTCCATTATCACAAATCTTACAATTTCTGTCACTCCTTAATGAAGATTATTCTGTTGGACCTGATGGAATACCACCCGTATAGTTTTTAAAAAATGTAGGTCATTTTTATCTCTTCCCCTGCGGAACATACTCATGCGTTTTTTGGCTATGCCTAAAGATTTAATAATTCTCCAAAGCTGTCTTGATGAAAGATTATTAAATTTTGACCCATAGAATATGCATTTGGACTTTCTTATTTCTTTGTTTACAAGATTTCGGAAAAATTTGTAACTATCATAAAAAGATGGAAGCCTATATCGTTTCCATCTTGAAAGTGGCATTTCTTATGGAGATAAGTTTCTCAATTCTTGGATTAAACCACCCACACCCACGACTCCGAACAGTTAGTGTTAACGTATTAACGTTCGTTGTAAAAAAAGTAACCTGGTCATCAACTGACGGTTGAAAGTAAACTGTTTCCCAGTTTACATTAAAAATTTCAGCAGACAGGGTTTCCAAGTTGATGGCCTTGAAATCACGGTATCGGATTGTTTGTGTTTCAGCAATTTCATTGGCATTGAAATCATAGAAAGCGATAATAAGATCATGCTTAGAGAACCCGGACGCGTCTAGTTGACTATAGACATTAACCTTGTTAAGTTGATTTACTAGAATGTAATCAATAAGAGATGAATAGGTTGCAGAAAAATGAATAGGGGTCTGTGTATTCACTGTAAAAAGGTTTAAAGAGGTTAAATTATTTCGAAAGTTTGACACATTACTATTTCTTTCATCCAGAAAGTTAGTATTTAAATCCCCAGCTACAACTATGTGGTTATAAAAGGGGGTAATTTCTTCAAGAATATTCGTAATAATACTGGAGTCATAAATATCTGGGGGTTTATACACTACACCTATCAAACACTTCTCAGCATCACTTACAACTTCTATAAATATGAACTCTAAACCAGTACCATCGGATTTTTTTACAATTCTGGAGTTGAATTTATTCTTAATAAAAATAGCTACACCTCCTCCCCTACTAGAGCGATCGCTTCTAAAAATTTTGTAGTTCGAAATTTCTAGTACGCTATCGTTCACATCAGCTGTCAATAATAATTTTTTTAATTTTAATAATAACATTCAAAAAATAACAATGAGTTGTTATAAAATGAATTTTTTTTAAATATTGCATTGTTGTTTGCTGTATCATGACTTTTGTGGAACACTGTATCGAATGATTGGAATCTGTGCAACGGAATTTCACTGGGTTTTTGTTAAAAGGGTGGATTCATCCCCTCAATATCCCTCCCTACGAAAACCGTTTTTCAATCTTTAAGATGAAAACACTTCAGAGAAAAGAAATAATAATTAGATTGTCTTTTTCCATCTAATTATTACTGGAGTCACTGATGCTCCTGTAAAATTCTTTTTTGTTTTCGAGGAGGAGGTTATAATCTTTGTAGTCAGGATTTGATTAGGATTCCTATGCACCGAAAAAATTATGGAACTCAAAACTTTTTGATTTCGATTTAAGTAAAACTCAACTTAAAATAATTGTAAAAACCATTGTTTCACTTTTTAAATGTTTTATATTAATTTTGTCATGTATTTTGCTTATTTTATGTTAATTATTTATGTGTGCTGTGTTTTTTGTTAAAATTTCGTTATGTGCCTACTAGCAACTAACACCACACTAAGTGATGAGCCGGTGGTATAACACAGTTCCTGTGTTGGTAGGCCATTGGTCGTAAAATGGTGCTTGCTTTATAGCATGCTTCCAATTCTGATAGTGTGTAAAAAAAGTTTAAAGTAAAAAAGTGAAACTGACGTGTTGTTGAAATGGCAAGGTGGCCACAAAAAAATTGAAATTGGCCTTTGAACCAAAAACAGAACATTTGTTCATATGCATTGAGATTTCAATACCTTAGCGAAGATGACGAGTTCAATTTAAAATGTTAATCAGTTTCATAAATCGTCACAAAACCCTGAATGCATTCGTTCTCCCCAGACCAAATATCTTTTTGTGTTCTATTTGTAGTGCTTTCTTCGCCATGTATGTTTCTTAGTACCTTAAACATCTATGTATGTATGTATATAAGTCCAAGATAAACACAGCACTTCTCTTATCCTTATAGTTATACTTTTGGTAAATTCAATTGACATCTGAGGTATCCTACTATTAGGCCAGTTCCAAATGAAACATCTTACCGAGATCTTAGATCTCAGATGTTATTTAAGTGGATCAAAAAATCTCAGCTGAGAACTGAGATTTCTTAGATGAAAATATTCTGGATTCGATTCCTCACTCAGTCAAAGTGATGTTGAGATCTTCGTGAGATGTTGTAAGGTGGTACTGGCGTATTCTATATTATGTCTGCTCTTCTGCAGTATCTCACTTCTCACTCGGTCATCTAACATTAAGATTAACACTGGTTAAACAAGTGCAAATACAGACATAACTTATTCTAAAGTTCTTTTTCAAAATTATAAAAGGAGTGCTAACCTAATCATCAAATGAATAATATTACAAATACTGAAAACTGGCATGTACTTCATTTCTATTTTTGGTGTGGTTCAATTTCAAAAATATAATCGGCAACGCTCTTACAACTAAACTTTTGATAGAACACAGTGATTTAATTCGTGGTTTCAGGTTTTTAGCTGAGTAGGAAATATTGCTGCCGCAAATTCAAGTGTTAATTATGATCCGAATTTATCGATTTAAAGGCGTTCGAGCAGTTGTTCGAATAAGGTAAAATAGATTTTTTGATTACGCAAATGACCAAGCTTGAGTAAATAATGACCAAGAGCATCAAAAACAACTACATTATTCAACTTACGACCGACATACCTCCCGAAGTTTCCGAAAATTCAATTCAAGATAGTAAAAATCTTTGTATCTTACTTCAGAGAGCAGTTGCAAGAATTTACTTTGTATTTCCTTTGTATTATTATGTTGATTATGCCAAACAAAAATTATCATTCTAACTTCCCATAAATATATATGGGAATCAAGAATCAATCGTATAATTTTCTTACCATAACCATCAACAAACTGACTTTCAGTATTTTATCAAAACCTTGATTCATGTTGTATTTCAAAATACACTCCTCAAATAATTCATCAATGACTGTTTCTCCAATCATTAATATTTTTTTCCTCAGAAGGAGCCAGATTGGTATAGGTACTTGATTTCAAGAGCACTTAAGAAATTTTCAAAGAATCTCAAAAATGTTGTATTGCCAAGATAAGTCCAAGTACTCACACAAAATCACTTAAAAAGTAGAAGTGAAAAATTACTCTTCTTTGCCTGTCGTTGCGTCGTTCGGTCGTCTCCTGCAACTTGCTTTAATTTCGCTTTTCCTTGACATTTGAGTTCTTTCTTAAATTATGTTACCAGTTCCTGGAAAGAACACTTGCCGACACCAATGAGACTGTAATTTAATATTTTCTTTTTTCACAGGAATTACTTTATCTACACACGTTAGCTGATTTTGTTTTTTTTTTATGTTCTGGAATTAGCAGGTTTTCGCATGAGGATATGCTGTAAATTTCAGTGTTTTGACTTCATTAGCAGGTTCTTGACTTCTGTGTATTCCAAATCCAAATTTTTTACACCATTTCATAGGTTAATAGCTTCTTCTTAGTAGAACTGCTTATCTTCTTTTGTTATCATTGACTTTAAACTGATTTCTGGATCAGAGATATGTATTTTCAGCCGAAATAACTTTCAAGAAAATGTTCTTAAAAAGTTAGTAATAATATGTGTCAGTAGCTTAGGGAAACTTTCGACAATCTTGAAGTTGGATAAATTAGCTCAAAGTAGGTAGTGGAATTACACTAGTATTTTATTTTTACTCTAGAGACATTCCAACTCAAGACCTCATTCTCGCCAAAGTGTTAATATGGTCTTACCATTGCAAGCACCATATTTTATGTTCTTAAAGGGAGGGTACGCTCCTGTTGTGTTGGAAGTTTTGTGGGATAATGAAATTTTGCCTTCGGGTTAGTTTAATTAAATTTCTTATACAATTGCTTTTGCTATTTATTGACGAGAGAGAATAATATAATGCCTTCCGCACCCATCCTTAACTCAAACCTTGATAACGATGTCCTGACGGGCAAGACGGTTCTTTAAACCTTGTGCTATGGAAGAAGGCACTTGTCATCAAAAAGGCTGAATTGATAGAAGAGGTTAACTTTTTGTCTCTTTTGATCGATTGGAGGAAATAAAGTTAAGGCAAAGTTTATGACACTTTGAAAACTTGCAGATGGCTATGGGACAAGGACTATTCTGAATTCTTCAAGTGTGGTTAATTAGGTTAGAAAAGGGATAATTTTCTTTTATTTTCTTTTTTTTTTTCTATTTTTGGAAAGGCTCTTACGAAAAAGTAAGTTAATTTATTGGATTCTGTGGAAACAATTACCATGCCCTACCCACCTGCTTCGAACTACGAACATTTTATTGGGGAAAAAAGTTTTGTTATGTAACAAGTCCTAATTGGCCCTTATTGTGTACAAGGTCAATTTGTGAACATTAAAAAGTTATTTAAGTTATGTGCACAAAAAAAAAATAAAATGAGGGGTTTTCGATGGGTGTGAGAAAACAAATTCTTTTAAATTTTTAAAATTATCTTTTTTAACGAGAATCCACAGTAGATTGCAAGAAGCTTGCTCTTAAATTTAACAAAATAGAATAAAAGAAATCTGCAGAGGAAAATAAAAAATGCTAAGAAATTTGTGAAACAGTCGTTAATTAATTATATTTATATATTGCATTGCGATTTTGAGGAGTGCTAGGTTTTCAAGCTATATTGTGCAAAAGGTAGGATAGGATGTGAGTCTGCGAACGAATGAGATGATGGGAGTTTTACCGCCAGAAAATGTGTTATATTTTCAATACCTATAGAATAAACTAACAACATTTAGTGTGGATTCGTTCATAAAAAGTATATAAGAAAATGTCTCCTTTGCATCATATATCTTGTTAATCGGAGCTCCCATACCCATCGTGAAGAAAAATTGGATAGGTTTCGCCTATTTAGCATTTTCATAGAAATTCTATCAGAAATAATGGGCTTCCTTGATTTATGTCTTAGAGCGTTTGGGACAACTCCTGATTTGAATTTGTTTTTTTGCTCTTTTCCTCTTCAGCGATGACCCTCGTATGAATTAGAAATATCTTGGGCTTGGCCCTTCGGCAGTAGGGTAGTTTTTGTCTCTCACACCTTGAGTTTAAATGCGTTTCTTCAACCAAGTATAGGTGCTGATTCCGCTTTTGTTATCATCACCTTTTGCGGCCTTCTTGACGAACGGTCAGATAGCTGTCTTGAAAACGAAGATATCAAAGTCGATTCCCACATGGGCGTTTTTTCCTTGAAAATGATCGAACCTTAAAAAAATAAATAAATAAAAATGAAAACATTTACATTAACTACACAACGCTTGCGTATGCTAAAAGTTTTGAACTTGTCAAATGCCTGAATTTTTTGATGGAAACTAGAACCCGTCTAAAATTAACAAAACTCAAGAATTTGGGAAGCAATGTAATTCTCTGCCAGTCTAGAATTGATGGCTTATTGTCTTACAACTAGCTTATTAGTTTTATTCAAAGAACTAATTAACTCAGTGTGTTTGACAATGAGCGCAGGACCCTGAAAATGAGGAAGAATTTCTATAGTATCAATTTGAAATTTCCAACAGTTCGGTATGTATTTTGAATATTGCCGTTGTGTTGGCCTTATTTTGTTGTGATTTGAACACAGTAACGAATCGTTACTACTTCAATCCTACCCGCGGACTATAAGCCACGATCCACAGCCTGACCCACCGGACAGCTAACACGACGAAGTCAGCCAACAGCAAACACAACAAGCTGGAAATTTTTGCTAGACGCATATAAGACTATTTTTCACTTTGTTATGATATATGAAATTAACACCGTGTTTTAGTGCAAAAATTATTAAGTAAGAGTGAAATTTCGACACCCATAAGAATATATAGCAAATACCCAGTAGTCTGACGTTTCCAATCACCATTGTGAATATAATTATAGGAGAAATTTCTTATTCGTTGCTCCTTTAGAGCTGGCCCCACCTTTTCTTACCGGTTGCTGTTTCAGAATTCAGAGCAGGCCATTGATCTTATTTGAATTCACGGAAATCTATTTTGGATTTTAACTGGAAATACCCTCCACGGGGATTTAGTCTTATCTATTCGTTCAGGGTTCATATTTTGGTCTTAGAGATCCTACGTGTAATTCACTTATTTTGACAGTACAAACAAAAAGTTCACCTACTTCACTCAAAAAGGGTGACGTGAAATAACGGCAAATGAAATAACACCAAATTTCAAATTTGGTCTTATTTCGTTTTTCAAACCGAAATACGACCAATTTGACTTTATATCGATTTAAAAAAGAAACAACGCCGAAAAAACAATGGAAGTAATCCCGAATGTTTTTAAATTAAAAATTTGGCAATATTTCGTTTTCAAAATGGAAATAAAGCCAATATTTTCTTAATTTGGCATTATTTCGGTTTAGAAATAGAAATAAGGCCAAATTGTTCAAAAATTAATTGAATTGAATAATTATTACTTCTTTGTTGTTATGTTTCCCGTTAGTGCAAGTTTTGACATATTATGTTGGGAGAAACCTGTTTTGTTAAGCTTTTGTTGCAACCAGCCTCTCATAAATAAATAGTTCGCGGTTCTTTCTATTAAGTGGTCAAAATTGATAAAAAAAATGCAATTTTGGAATATGAAGTGTGTGAAGGCCGAAGAAAAGGCAGTGAATTGATTTGTCCCGGAAATTAAGCAATTATATAGTTTTAAATCAAACTCTGGCGGTGTTTAAAGATTTGTTTGCTAGGAAAAAACCTTCAGTGCAAGCCTTGTAATTGACCTTGAGGGCACGAAATTTTGTCGTTTTCCTAGAGGCACTCCTCATTTATACTTTAACCAAGAGAATTTAACAGCGAAATTAAGCTTGGCAAGTAGAATGAAAAGAAAATGTGTCGATTCTAATTTAAGAAGGAGCGGTGTGCGGGAAGTTTTTAATGAAGAATGTGCTATGGACAAGGAAAGTGCATTGCAATTACAATTTGGAAAAATGCAATGACAATTGATAAACATACGAAATAGTGCCTCTCCAAAATGTCCAAAAAAACAGCAAAGACATTATTGACATTTTAATGAAGAAAATGTTATCAAAGGATTTTCATACTCAAAATATGAAAAATATAAGATTTTCTATAGAGGAACAATCATTCAAGACCATTTTTTGTACTCGCTTTTAATTTCTCCAGCAGTTGCGAAAATTATAAATGAGTTACCCCGTTCCTTCTTGATGAAGATCAGGTTGTATCCAGAGATTTCATCATGTCAACCGATGGTACTTTTGATGTCTTTCAGCCAAAAAAGAAAAGATTTCAAGACCGAAGTGTACTGATTGAGAGTGTTACCACTAAGCTAAACCAAGGCAAAATTTCAATTGATGATTTTTTGAAACAAGTTTCTAATAAAATAATAATTTACTTCCATTGGATAATTTCTTTGATGAGGATGAACAGACGATGGACAGTGTTCCGTAGCTCAGTAAAATTGATTAAAAATAATAAATAAAACAACCGATTTTATAGTGGAAAAATTGTACAAAAAAAAACCACTTTCAAATACTTTATTCTTTCGACTGTCCATGTCTTTCCATGGTTAAAGTTTCTTTCGGACTGACTGTTTTAGTCTTACAAAAATGAGCTTTAGTACTTTTCGAACATAAAAAGCTCTTCTTTCGAAATATAAGTTCTACTACTTCAATCATCGGACCCCGAGAGTTGCCATCTCTCGGTGTTCGATACAGACAGTAACGATCCTTTTTGCGATGCGGTTCTCAAAGAATCTTCTAATGAAACAAAAGTAATGTGTGTGGTTTGCATGGATAATCCACGTTCAATTTTATTACAACCTTGTAATCATTTTAAGCTTTGCTTAATTTGGTATACACATATTTCAGAAAAATTTACAAAAAACAATACTCCGATTTTGTGTCCAATTTGCAGGCAAATTGTGCAAAATTCGACTACTGTGTACTGTTAAAAGAAAAACTTGTATTATGTTTCTATACTTCTTATTGAATTTTTACTTTTTGTTTTGATTGAATTATGTTAACTTGCTATGTTAATGATTAATTTACAGATGCGATTTTGTATGCAACTCACTCAAAAAAACTTTGCAAAGATTCAATTCCTTGTAAAGTTTTTTTTTTCTGAAATAAAGGATTTAATTTGCTACAAAATGAAGTGTTTGTTTTGACACTTAAAATTAAAATTAATTTTAATGAAGAGAAATACTTTAAGTAAGCTGGTTTAAATCTTTGCACATCATTAATTTTTGCTTTGCATTCGTACTGTCATGAGTTCACTCTAATGAATAATTATTTGATGAATAAATAATTTAGTATTAAGAGAAGAAAGTGTTTGCTTTTTTTATCCTAATTCTGCAATATTTCAAATCGAAATACTGCCAAATTGGTATTATTTCGTTTTGTAAAACGAAAAAAGCCCAAATTACCAATTTGGCTTTATTTCGTTTTTAAAAACGAAATACTGCCAAATTTTTCGAATTTGGCCTTATTTCATTTGGCGCTATTTAATGTCACCCTCAAAAAGTTCAGTCTTATCTTCTCCTCCATCGAGACGATGTCAAAAAAATTTTAAACCGAATAAAAATATTATAATAGAAAAAATAATGTGATTTATTATTTTGTAAAAGTCTATAATCCATAACAATATAAGATATTGTGGAAGAGTTCCAATCTTCTTAACGCGAGCATACTTGCTTTCCTTGAACAACACCCTACACATCCGACAAGTAATACCTCAGCCTGAGAAAAAAAGCAGTTACAACACATGGCTCGATGAGTACATAAAGGCTACGAAAGTCTTGCTTTCTCAACATGTGTCTTTGTCTCTTACTACAGGATTGGGTCTTGGAATCCCGGTGCTTACTTCTTTTTTCCTGATGCTCAACGAGCTTCAATACATACATTTTTGGAGATATTGAATTTAAAAACAAACTTTTCAAGAATATTTTTTAAATCTCTTATACTATGTTCCCATTGAGTCCGAAATTGCGCAATTTCGTGTCTTCAATTTAAAAATTACGTAAAGTGCCCATACTGCACATGAGAAAATTTCGTTTGACAGGTATGTTAAAAATAATAGCACTGTCAGAATTTTTTTTTATATAGATATTCTTTTGGAGGTGCTTTTTAATTTTTGGTTTTTCCACAAGCATTAGCAGTGACAAACGACAGAAATAAACAGTTAACAGTAAACAACTGCTGTCAGTTTCGGTTGTTCTCTTTGTTTACTTTATTCAAAAGCTGGTATAAACTGATAAAAATCCCAATTTCGGAGGCAATTTAATTTAAATTGAGGCAATTTGATGTGGTTTGATACTGTTGATTTAAACAATAGAGAAGCATTTTAGAAAAAAGGATTTGTTTCTGAGAAAAACTAAACAGAAGCTCCTTATTTTGTTTTCAATTTTTTTCCTTGTATGTTTGAGAGCTGCTGTTTTTCTTTAAAACATAAAACATTTAAATAAACCTGCTCTTGTCAGGAATTCCGATAAACCAAATTCATTCTAAAATAAAAACCACTTTTGCTTTAAATTTAAAATTTTTCCCAACAAAATCAATAAATTAAATTCAACATCACATTTCTGAAGAACTGGCAACTGATGTGTCATGTTATACTAAAAACAAAATGAAAACCCTATCCGCACAACCACATTCACTAACAAAACTTACAGTATCACTGCTTAAGTTTTTCCGTTTCCTCCCGATGGGAAAGATTGATCTTTTTTGGCGCTGCTTTGGCTGGCACAATTTTTTGTCACCCTTTTCCATCTAACATTCATCCTTGCATTACGAATAGCTACTTAGTGCTTTTATTTTTTCATACAAAAAAATGTGTACATTATTTTTAAGATGATGATTCACATTTTCCTGTTTTCGCCCACTACACACATACAAAAATCCAATTAGAAGCAATATTTTTTATTTGCTTGTATAAGATTTTCGCAACCAAACAAAATATGGGATGCATGAAATTTTCCCAAGCAGCCGAATAGATTCTGGATTAAATTCTGCGATTCCATTGTTTAAGCGAATTTGCGATTCATCCATTTAATGGTTTTCATATTGATATAAATGAATTAAGAAAAATTACGTATTCGCCTGGGTGTCTGTTATGCACACTGGCAGTTGTGAATATGTGGTGAATAAATTGTATTATTTGTGTTGTGTTTCGTTGAGGAAGAGAATAAATATTGATTGCAATAAAAATAAATAATCGTGGGAAATTCACAGTAAACACGAAATAAAACCAAAAACCAGTAGCGGAAGTTTTCTGCATTTATCGCCCAAAGTGTCGGTGATAAATTTGGCGAAACGAATCGGAACGATATGTGGCAAGTGATGTTAATGTTCGCCAACGGATACATAATGGATGGCAATTAATATGGCTGCGGACGTGGGAAATTTCATGGCAATATTGCTTGCATTCAAAACTTTCCGTCGTTCTAATTTGATGTCAAATTATTTGTCAAACACATATTCGAAGGACTTAAAGAACCAGTAAGTTATTGACCATGATTTGAATCTCTTAAAATTCCCATTTAACTGTAACACAGCGACATATCGCTAGTAAATCTCTACATTGCACAGCACATCGTCGTCGTCGAGTTCTGAAGACCACAAAGCTCCTTGATATAATCAAAATTGCCAGCAGGACTATGCAGGTCGTGCTTCCTGCTTGAATATTTCTACGTTTCCTTGCTGTTGCAAGGATGGATAACGTTCAGTTGTGTGTTACTACGCTTATGAAAGCATTAACCAATGTATCTGGACCTGGACTCTGGTCTTGGGTTGAATGGTTAACCCTATAGATACCAACATAACCCACAGTGTGTACATTCGTGTGGTTACAGTGACAGTAGTGTCCTGTCTATTGATTTCTCAATTATTGGATATAGAGAGTTTTATGTCTGTTCCTATCCTCATTGATGCACATTACATATCGTACCTCCATGAACATTTTCAATAGAAATTCAAAGTTTTGGTTTTGCAATATTGATTGTATCTCTGTTGAACTATGGAATACCTGCCATTCGATATGTTGCAGACTCATGCGAATTTTGCATGATTGTTTTGTGAGGCATATGATTGTTCTGATCTTATGCAATCAATGGATTTGTATACATGTATGATTGCATGAATGTATTTGAAACTTATTGTAGGAATAATAATAATTGTTCTTCATTAAAATGTAAATAGTGTTAAGGACTTGGATAAATAGAACAGTTAAGAAGAAAACAATCTTGATGGCTCACAAATACTTAATGAATATTGAATGAACAATTATAGTGAAATCATTAATTTCTTGATAAATTTTTGTGAGAGCACAGTTTAAACAAAATAACAGCAATGGATGGCAACCATAAAGTGAATAACAACGAGAATGAATTAAAGGCTTGCTTAACTTTGATTTAAATAAAAAACGATCCAAGTCACAGCACCCTCAAATTAAAATTTGGTGTACAATGTCAAATGAGTTTCTTGAAAGGAAATGGTCTTGGTGATAGTAAAATTTAAGCTATAGACTTAAAGCGCTGGCCAAAATCTTTGTAAAACTAGGAGGGTTGACGCGTTTCTCGTTCCAAAAATGTAATTACTTTCTTGCCTAACTGGTGCCAAATCTATGAAGCATATCAGCCTGAGACATAGCAGTTTTCCATCAGGAACGATTCAAATGGTCTGACATCCGCAGTTACTAGGTCGTCTCAAACCGGGGGCTGCGAAGAGAAGACTTGGCCTAGCCCAAGTAGTAGTCTTTTCTCGCTCGTACAGTTGAACCTGATACACAGTTGAACCTTCTCTCTATTCGCCATCATCGATCGTCGCGAAAATCCGTCAAAGAAATTTTCTTTCGAAAGTGCCCAGTATTATTTCTCCTGTTTTACGCATCGTAAAGTACTTGCACTATAGAGTTGGACTTGTAAAATCAAAGTCTTGTTTAGTAGGCATTTTGTCTTTCGAGTAAAGAGTTTTGAACCCAGTTGTTTTGCCAAACCGAAGTAGCACCGGTTCAATAGGCTAATTCTTCATTGGCCCTCCATTTAGGTGTCATTTGTGGGACTGAAGTTTGTTCCAAGGTCAGTGAATCACTAATTACCTCGAAATAGCAGCTACCAACAGTGATCTGGTAGGCAGATGTTCTTTTGTTTTCTTTACACTTCAAGACCAATGAGCGTCACTTATTCTTCAATCAATGTGAAGGCCTTAAGCACAGCTCTTTTAGAGTGACGCCTATCTCTAACTAGAAGCTGTTTTCCCTGCTCAACCTGCCTTGTGCACTATCTTCTCCAGGATTATGTTGAAGATTTTATATGACAACGCATCTCCTTGTCTAAGCGCTGCGAATGATAAAGACAAATCTCATTTAAACGCTGCAGTTCGCATTATCATCTGTATCAGTTCTTCTGGATCCCATACTCAGACATCTCCATCGTAAGGCTTTGGCGATTGATCTCTATAATTAGTAGCTTTGAATTCGATGAAAAGATGGTGGGCTTTGACTTGAAATTCGTTGGTCTTTGCCAGGATTTGCCTCAGTGTGAATATATGGTCTATATTTGTTCTGCCAGGGTGCTGATTATTGTGTTACACAAAAGTTTGAAAAGTTTATACAGGAAGCTGGATCGGATTTTGTATGCAAGGATATGCCTCGATAGCTTTTGCATGATATATGATGTCCTTTTTTTTTGATGGGGCATATGGAGTTTATATATCAGTGCACTTTGTTGATGTGCATCCGGCTTATAGAAACACCTCCGCCATATTTAAGGAGCTCCCCAGGTATACCATCCGACCCGGTGGATTTTGTATTTTTAAGCTTTTGTATGGCTCTTTCTATCTCTTCTGTGACTGGGTCTTCATTGACTGGCCTCGCTTCGTTATTGGCTCTTGACATTACGCTTGAAGTGCTGCTTGAATATGTCTACCATTCTCTGGAATTAGAAGCATTAAAATGAACGCCCGCCCCTTCAATTCCATTCGCATACTCAAGCAATTGTTGAAGTGTGTCATAGGTCTTAATACTGTTGGACTAAAATTCGACGCTTTTAATAAAATAAAATAAATAAATAAATAGAGTGGCACGACAGCTCTTGAAGAGCCAAGGCCTAAGTGGCTTCTCATCAACAATTCTCTAGGTGCGTTTGAAGAATTGAGGGCACCTACAATTTAACGCCGATTCCGAGCGGCAAAGTTGAGAAGCACTTTTTCATGACAGGTGATACTCTTGAAAGTTTTGTCAGTTCTTCGCAAGAGGCAGTGTCCGTGAAAGATGAAATAAAAACTATGGGCACGATTAGGGCTCGAACCCGATTTTAATTGGTGTCTTAAAAAAACTTGACAGCACAGAATTTGCCCACTTTGATGCGTCAAAAGCGATTACTCCGGACTACCAGTTAACTTTTCAGATTTAAAGAAGTGTTTCCACGAAGACAAAAAATACTTCGAAGGTTTTTAACTTAAACTAGTCGGAAGTTGAAATGAAGATATTGGTACACTGTGGCGTAAACGTCAAATCCAACAAAGCCGCTGGGGCAGATGGACTAGCTGCTGAGTTGTTCAAAGCAGCAGGCGACGAGCTAGATAGGAGCATGCACCAAATCCTCTGTAAGATATGGTCAGAGGAATACATGTCCGATGAATGGAACCTTAGCATTGTTTGCCCGATCCTGAAAAAGGGAGATCCTCTAAACTGCGCCAACTATAGAGGAATAAGTCTACTAAACATCGCCTACAAGATCCTCTCTGCCGTAATATGTGAACGTCTGAAGCCTTTCGTCAACAATCTGATTGGTCCTTATCAATGTGGCTTCAGTCCAGGAAAGTCAACCATCGACCAAATTTTCACGTTGCGGCAGATCCTGGAAAAGACCTATGAACTCCAAATCGATACCCACCACCTTTTCACTGAATTTAAGGCCGCGTATGACAGCATCTACAGAGACGAACTGTACAAAGCTATGTCTAGTTTTGGCGTCCCTGCCAAGCTCGTTCGCTTGTGCAAAATGACGATGGAGAACTCACGCTGCTCCATAAAGGTTGGCAACGAGCTTACGGAATCTTTCGACTGTACAACACACTCATCATCCCAGTCCTGCTGTATGGTGCAGAAGCATGGACCCTGACAAAATCGGATGAAAGTGCCTTAGGCTGTTTCGAGAGGAAAGTTCTTCGGGTCATCTTTGGCCCCGTGTGCATTGAAGGGGAATGGCGAAGAAGATACAACAGCGAACTTTACGGGTTGTACAACGACATGGACCTAGCCAGAAGGGTCAAGGTCCAGAGACTCAGATGGCTCGGTCATTTAGAGCGAATGGACACCAATGCTCCGGCCCGGAAAGCCTTCGACACTATTCCCGAGGGACGTAGGAGGAGAGGAAGACCACGACTCGTATGGTGCACTCAAGTGGAAGAGGACCTCAATCAACTTGGAGTGCAAAACTGGAGACGACTAACTAAGGATCGAGCTAGCTGGCGGAGGCTGTTGATAGAGGCCCAAGTCCACAACGGACTGTAGCGCCACCTTAAGTAAGTAAGTAAGTGGCGTACCTAAACGTACTGTTTTTAATCAACTAACTTTTTAATTAAAATACTAACAAAGTAAGCAAAGTAAAAGGAACAGAATAAAAAAATACTTAACGACTGAAATTTATTTCGAAGCTAATGAACATTAAAAATGTTGAATGGTCGAATAAAGCCTCTACAATGCGTAGTGAATATAGTAAAGTGAACCATTGTTTTGTGCATGCTATTAATCGATCAATGCACATGAATACCTCAAATTGAATTTTCAAAAGGAATATGAAACGGACATTGAAACACAGGCTGCTTTAAGATTGGTTATTTGTTGTCAGAAAGAAGATTGTTCTTTTCAATTCATAGATACCATTGAAAACATTTCACATAATGAGAATAAATGTGGCCCTCTTATTACTAACATTTGCTGAAAAATCTATTTTATTCCCTCCGAACAACAATTTTAAATGCCTTTTTATAGTGAAATCAACAAACCCTGCATAATGGCTTTCTCGCTTTATTGTTACGCTAAGCCAAAGCAATCCAAACGCTTCACTTATGGTCCAGAGAATAATGGACTCGAAGCCAGCAATATGCGAACCAATTGCTTCCATTATGCTTCAAAGCTGAATTTGGCAACATTGCCTGGGTATTATGTTTCCATTCAACCCATTCTATTTAGACGCCATTCGAGGCCGCCTTTACAGTGTTCTAAAGCTTTACAAATCCTGCTCCTCCATTGAAAACCGATTTCTGTCGTAAAGCCAAAAACAATAAAACGAATAAACCACTTCTGCCTACATGTAGTTGTAGTCAGTTGAAAAATGAATTGGAATCATGTTAATTTGGAAATCATTCAATTGCATACGATCTCAAATTCCCTTTTATAGGATACCAAACGGAACCATTTAAATTTTCAGAATGACAGACAAAAAGAAAAAGAGAAAAGAAAACATTTGATGGAGTCCTTAACATTTTAATGGATTCTTTTGCCACATAAGTGAAAGTCATTTTGAAGTATTTTCTTTTTGTTTGGGTCACAGAGTGGATTATGTAACCCTTTTCTGGCCGGTATCGGAATATGTGTTGGAAGTTCTCCAATTTGGCAAAGAAGCATATGAACCTTTAATGGGCACAGATATTTTTGGGGAGATTCCGAGAATGAGAACAAAAAAAAAAAAGAAAAGAAAACAACCACATTTTGTTAACCTTGTGACTTATTGTTATCTTTTGCTGTTATTCAAGGTGAGCCGCAAGCGAACTGTCGTCGTCGTTATTCTTCGTCCTCGTTGTTTTGTTTCGTAGTACTCGTGTAGGATGGGGTTGCTGTTGCGGTGCGGTGGCTGTATTGTCGAGTCGAGAGGCCTTGCATCTAAATTTATGGTAAATCAATAGCGTGGAAAGTGAAGCTCCGTTATTCCAGTGATGTTTTTCTTTTCACTTTTATTTTTTTTTGTTTTATTTTTATGTATCGATCTTCAACGTTTTCGTCTGTTGATGCACATCGGTAGAGTTTGAATATAAAAATGGTAAAAAATGGGATTGCAAAAATGTTACTATGCTAAAGTAGTATAGCATTTTTGAACAGTGCTAAGTTATCGTCTGCCGAAAGCACGTGTTGAAAAAGAAAGGTAAGAAGATAGTTCGTTGTTAGTTTAACCTATTTCCATCATAAAAATGTTTTACTATAGGGTAGTAGGTACGATGAAAAATTGTGGACTATTGTCATCGCATTGGCTTTGGCCCTTCCATTCCGTCTGAATGTCATTCTTGCTATCAAGGTTTCCTATATCCATAACCAAAGTGGGTGATATAATTGCGGTGTTGGTTGGTTGGTGTTTTTGATATTGAAGTGAAGGCCACTCGCTGCGCAATGATTATGTGGGCTCGTGGCAGACTTTTGCTGAAAAGAAACAAAAACACCAGTAACTTATGCAATATTGTCTGATTTTTGGTTTGTTTTCTTAGAAAAAGGAACTGTGCCGCTGCCGGTGTTGGAGAAAATTGAGTTAAGATGTTTTGGCACACCTTTATCCTAGAAATGAGTTCAATAAATCGTCGAATTTGGAGACCTGCCACCTGTTAAGTTTATGCTGAATTTTTTTGCCAAAAAAAGTTTATCCATCTATTTATTTGATTAAGAAGGCGTTACAATTAGCCAAAAGCTTGTTTACTTGTCCAAGATTACTTAAATAATTATTATGCTTGTAGGCCAAGTACACAAATTGTAGATGGATATGGAGTTATTTTTCTCTTTTCTCATGAATTGTAAATGAGTAAATGAAGAAGACGCTTTTGTTAAATGTATAGTTTCCTTTCTTCTCCTTATGAGTCCATGAAAAATGACGCACATTTTCTTGACAATACAAAATGTTATTCTGGGAACAAAAGTATCATCAAATCGACTTTTATAATGAGGTCTCTTCAATGAATAAGTCGTCAACATAACCTCCTCTTAAATCTGACTACCCTCAAGATTCAAGAGTGTCTAGCGCCATACATAACAAAATTAGTCTGCGTCATCCAGTCCAGTGAGGTCATTCCCGTAATTATTTGGGTCAATGAAGGATATCTCAAGTGTGTTGTCTTTGGACTAATACTATAGTGGCCTCCATGTCAGTATATGTGGGGGTAATTATCGCTTGTGATTCCTTAGCCTTTGAAAGGATAAGAGATGGATTTTAGCTTCCTTGGAGAGCTATTCACTGAGTAGTAGTAATGATTTCTAGTTTATTGATTAATTGGCACACTATTTGTGTTAACGTGGTCAAAACGTTATTTCTCGTGTTTAGTTATGTAACAATAGAACTTCTTTATAACATAATTTGGAATATAAATTAATTTGTTTGGCTTTTGTTTTTGATTTTTGCAAAATTTGTGAACCAAATGGAATGGCTAAACCAATTTATTATGTGATTTATAACCATCCTGTCAATATTGCTCTTTTTTCATTTATTTTTCGTTCGGACTTTTTTTATGACGTCCACTTCAATTGTTTTCTGAAATCATTGTGTTTTTTTCTGGTTCATTTTGATTTTTTTATTTAATTTGAATTGCGTCCTTTAACCATGGTCCAAAAATATAATTTACGATCATTGATTGGTTAGTCGCCCTCTCCCTCTTTCTCTGTCTATTGAGATTATAATTTATTGTTGTTTATTGAAAAAAAGAATTGGCAAATATTTTTCTTGGCCTTAATTCAGGGCAGTCAATTTATTACAAAGTTATTTGAAAGTTGTTATATTCGATTTCGCTGTACGCAGGACTAAGATTAATGCTTCATATTTTGTTGTTTGTGATTTGTTATACCGTTTTTGTTATTTGGCAGATTTTGAGATTCTTGAAGGTGTGTAGTCGAATATTACTCAATTTCAGTACATGCGTCAAGCTTAATTCTACAAAAATAAAAGTCTGTGTGAGAAATTGATTTTTTTTTTTATTTATTTGTAGTTTACTATTTAGGTTTATTTTCTCGGGTAGATGGACCATTATCGGTGAAATTGGATTCATATTGTCCTTACAACGGATACTTTATGATGACTTACACTTTTTCCGTACAAAGTCCAAATAACAAGCAAGTTAAACCCTCAGGATTATTTTCTCTCTGACACTTATTGAGTCCTTAAACTTTACTAAGCAAGTTTCTTTTTTGATTATTTTCCTTGTACATGACTCAACTCAGCAGATCCTTCCATATTAATTTTTGTATTCGTTGTTAACAATGACCATGGCTCTTTCATTTTGTTTTGCTCTTAAAATTAATATCCAAGTGTTTAATTTTCGTCAGTACCTACAGAAAATAATCTGACCAAAATAATTTTTTCTTCTATTTGGTTATGGTGACCTAGAGATGGTAAATACAAATATTACAAAATGTCATTTCTGTTTTCACCCTTTCGTTCAAAAAAAAAAAAAAACAAAAAAACAAAAACTATCTAGGAAATCTCTTAGAAAAAAAGAAAAAACGACAAAAAAAAAACATCTTAATGGTTTTCCATGGTTTTTCTTTTCTAAAAGTAAATATTTATACCTACTTAAAAGATTGAATGAAAGGTCGCCTTAGTTATTTAGACTTTTCTTTTCATCGAAATGAGGTCATGCTGTTTTACCTTTGACATAGTACATAGATGAAAGTATTTAAAGAAAATTAATGAAAACGCTTGCAATCAGAGTGTTGAGATTAATTCGGTTTTTAGCGAAACTAGCTGAAAGCTTTTGTTTGCACGAAAAGTACAACTTTCAAAGTTGAACTTTTATGCAATCAACAAAAACAAAGAGTTTTTAATTTGCGTGTAAATTTTCATCCAAAAAATTATTTTTTTGATTAAAAATATTGGTTACGGTAGATATAGGTAGGTAGAAATGGCCTCGTATCTCGCGTAGGACACAATTAGCGCTGAGTGCGGGTGTCGTTTTGATACCACATCTCGTGAGATTCTAGGGATGACGTAGGTATTTTTCGCACGTACAATCCTATATATGATGATGATGATATATATACCCCACGGCCTATTATCTTATAGTGCCATTTAATGAAGGAAGAATTAGGGGGGAGGGGGGCTAGAGCCACTTTGTTAGGGCTTCACGATACGACACGATACGATACCGATATTTTTCGATTGTATCGGTATCGTATCGAATAACAAATTATTTTATCATATCTTATCGATATTGGCGATAATTTTAAGACAAATTTATCGTATAGTTATCGAATTCGATACGATACCGATACGATACTCGATAAAATATCGAAACAAGAAAAAATGTCCATTACTATTAAAGAGAGGTAAAAAGTGAAACGCAAGATATTAAAAATTTATTTTATTTGATTATAGACTATCCGAACCCCCAATTTTAAATTGACATTTGTTGAAAGCTCACAATCCCATAACCGTTCTAAGAGAACGCGTAATTAGTTTTTCTGGTTTAGGCTCGATATTCCAACCTCTTACAGGCTTTATTTTTATAGGTGCATTTATATACATATATGACCATAGATGAAGACAACCTTTCAACCACCTATTATATGAACTGATAATCAACCGGTTACTCTCACTGCGAGTTGTGAAGGGCTGATCCTTGCATAGTTAGCTCATCTGCTTTCTCATTACCCTCATAGCCTCTATGGCCCGGTATCCCGATTAGAGTGACCATCATGTTAAGTTCCTTGAGGGCCTCTCTGCACTGCTGGACTAGTTTAGAGGATGATAAAGCTGAATCAATGGTTTTAGAAGATGCATGACTATCTTTTAGCATAGCTACATTTTGGTTGTGTCGGGTATTATTAAGGGCTATACAAGCTGCCCTTATCGCTAATAATTCTGCCTGGAATACGCTGGCAAACTCTAGAAGTCTATAGGATTTTGAATTCTTAAGAGATTCACAGAAAACACCAGCACCAACACCGCATTCCATCTTTGAATCATTCATTAAAATAGTTGTGTCGAAGTCTTTCATCACATCACCTTCCTCGCAGTCGATTCCTGACGGGAGCAAGACTCTCAACTTTTCCAGCAGCCTATTTCTTATACTGCAGGACACGTGATATTTAATGAAGAGGCCAATCGGAAGAAGGTCCAGGATATCCATAATATAAGTGCATCCGTTGGACAGGACCTAATTGCCCCTGATATCCTTACACAAGCGTTTCTCTGCACCATAGCAAGCTTGTTTACTATGTAAGATTTGCTGAGAGCGGGCCACCAAACAATAGATCCGTAAACAAATATCGGTCTTACCGTTTAACCGAGGTAGAGTCAAAGGCGATATCTTGGTTTTGGTGGTGAAAAGCATCAACTCGGTTCTGTTGCTGTTAACACTTAGTCCACAGCTCGCAGGCCAGGTTCTTACTTTCTTCAAAACAATATTAGTCATTTCACTGATTATACTTGGAAATTTTCCTGAAACAAGAATGACCATCATCATCGGCGTACTCAACCGCTTTCACTCCACTACTCTCGAGTTTCACAAGAATGCATCAGTTCATGACAAATTTCGCGGGGAATTTGTAACTATTATTATTTTATTATGAGAAAATACATTTTAACATGGGTTTAACTATTAGTTTTAAACTTCTCAAAATGTTAAACTTTTACCTAAACTCATGTTCTTCTGTGTTTGCTTCTTCTTAGAGTGCCACGGCGACAGCCCCGGAGACCGATTACCGTTGATTCCGTTGTCATTCTTTAGGGACTGAAAGAAGCGTTTCTATGTGAATCGTGGATAGATGACGTATATGAACTACCGAGTAAAAAGAGCCTTTGGTAAAACAGCCACACTAGACAAAAGAAGCACCATAAAATTAATGGCTATTTCGTGAAAAGATGAAAATGTTCGAAATAAACGCCACACTGCCCTTGTAACGATGTTGTTGAAGCTACCAAGCAATGAGTAATTCGAATTGGTTTTAAACATTGAATTCGATTCTTATAAGTGCAATCCAAAACGGATATATCCTGTCGCTCTAAACCTACTTCTTAAAATAACATAGACCTCAAACACCCACAACAGTCTTATATGCCCTTTTGCAAACTTATTAATTAAAATTAACGCCAAAACTTTGAGTGTTGTAGTTTCATTTTAATTTCAACTTCAAAGGAAAACCAATTGCAAAGTTTTATCCTTTTACAAAATTCGTATGATAAATTTCAATTGAAAGTTTTTCATTTTATCAGACAAAAATTCACCATTTCAACGTTTTGCTACCTCCACCTATAGGAAAACAAAATCAAAATGCATACTATACATTTCATTATGAAAGGAACCAAAGGCATTCATAGAAGAAAGATTTAATTACACGTCTCACACATTCCAAATAACTTATAGGAAGGATCTTTTATGAATATATGCTTTTATCTGTCTGTAGTATGTAGTATGTAGTATATACACCGATGCATAATTCTGTTTCCTAGAATTAATTAAATTGCAGGGATTGCTTTCGAAAAAAAAAACCAAAAAGACGTACGGAAAAGACTTTGTATATCGAGTTACTTCAAAACTAGAGCATTTTCTATTATCCCAAATATAAGTGTCAAGACAATTTTTATACTTTTGTGTTAAAAAAACGACAGGTTTTGAACTAAAGGACTTTACCTGGGTGATATAGGTATTTGGAAACGAGAATAAATGATTAATCCTTTTTTTTTTGTATAAGCCCCGATGTACGTATACATGCTTCCATTTCAGAGGACACAACATTTACAGCATGTCATCAATGCCAGTTGCAGGTAAAACAAGCAACCAGATACAGATGACAGAAAACTCAAATTGTTATTTCTGTTGTTGCCTAAAGCAATGGCATTCAATAAACGAACAAAAAACAATTTCCCTTTACACAAAGGACACTTCCAAGCGCCTCTGATACATTTGTACCCTTTTTTTTGCAAGCCATAGTTAATTGAATTTTCTTTTGGAAATTTTATATCCTTTGAGAGTTGACCAAATTCTCAGTTAATATTCATTTCCATTTTTATTTGTCAATGAATTTCTGAGAAAATAGAAAAAAAATCAATAGGAGAAAATATTTCTTAAGAAACGAATAGATCGACGAACTTTCTGCTATTGCAAAAAGCCTCCTAGTTTGGTTCACCTAGATGGAAAACTTAGTTAAGCTGCAATGACACAATGATAATTAATTCAACGTGCAACATAACAGGTGCACTTTCTTTGACACTAATTGTGCATCTGACAAGTTTTGACATTCATTGAAAATTTATATTGTGTGATTTCAAAACCCAAGTTATGAGCTTCTATACTATTCAAAACACACATACCATGATGGTAATGCAGTAAAGCTTATTGAAAACGCGCGCTTCCAATTATTTTTGTTTTCAGTTTTCATTATCAAATGCTGTCAGCAACAGATTTAACCGAGTCTCATGAATACTAAAAAGTACACAACAGAACAAAGGAAAATCATTTTAAATTAAATCCAAAAAAGAGAAATTAATTAATTCACTTCTATACCACTCAAGAAACTAGGCATCGCCATGGCACCTCGTCTAAGCAAATATGCTTGTAAGAGGGGTTGAGATTGCGAGGACAATATTAATGCTTTGTCTCAACACCACAATAATGATGGTTTTAATTAAAAATGTTGAAAACAAATCCTCAATGCAAACGAGTCAGGTCATACATAGGTACACAATGTTGCTAATGATGGCATAACTTCTTAAACGAATTATCCTGCTCAGGTGAAAGTCTAAGCGTTGCACGTAAAACAAAATTGTGGGACTGGCGGGCGAGAAACAAACTCTGAACTGGGGTCAAAATAATTATTGGAGCCAAAAGCTAACTAATTTGGTCATTAGGCTAAGCTTTGCCCCCAGTTCTAAAAAAAAAGACAAAAAAAAAAACAATCTCACAATCATGAACATCGTTAGAGAACCAACTAGCACCCTACGGCCGCAGACACAACCACTCCATCAGAAATCGCTAGCGCTAAGCAGGGGCCAGCAAATGCGATTACACGAAAACGTTGTTAAAGTGACACATTTCATTAGAGTCCATAGACGAGAGACATTTATGCGACTTAAATAACGTTGTTTTTGTCTGTGCCTCGCCCGTCCTCGCTATTCACCACTTTTGACACTTAATCTCAAAGTGACGGTTTGAGTCAAGGAGCGATGGTCGAATTATGGCAACAGACGAGACGAAGAACAATTATTGCAAAAAACGATTCTGTGTTTTTAATTATTATTTTTGCATTTGCTTGTTCGAATCATAGTGAAA
This sequence comes from Sphaerophoria rueppellii, assembly GCA_920937365.1. Classification (NCBI taxonomy): domain Eukaryota; kingdom Metazoa; phylum Arthropoda; class Insecta; order Diptera; family Syrphidae; genus Sphaerophoria; species Sphaerophoria rueppellii. The sequence goes on along the minus strand of CAKKXW010000001.1, from coordinate 35,551,174 downwards.
GAGATTCAGAGCTCTAACTAACTAACAGAACTAACTAAACCTGCGTACGTCCGCTAAGGAATGTCAGAAAAACTGATACGGTCAAAAATGTTGAGCTTTACGGAGAGAAGTGCTTAGGCCTTTTATACTAATAAATAAACCTCGACCATCTTCTTCTTATAAATAAAAATTGAACGCTAAATGTGTTGCTCAGCGCAAGACACGAGAAAGGTTCGACTGTTTGGCACCAATGACAGAATGCTCGGGTACTAGCGTTGATAGTTTTAAGAAGCTTGTACAAAATCGGTCAACCCGTTCATGAGATATGGCCGAAAATGTAGACACCCCAATTTCTCCTTAGAATCGTAAGCTATGCATTTGACCATGTGATGATCTTAAACAAAGTTGTTGTTTATGAGCTTGCGAAGGCGTCTGAGTTTGACTGACCTCACTAACTGACCCAACAAACGTTGTTTTCTTATTATTAAAATCTCATGCAAATTCGTTGAGGACTCACTTCATTCGTGCCAGTGGAGTGTTTGGGTTTTAAGTAGGTATTTTGTACAAAGCTGTCATGAGCCGTTCGTTGTGATGAAGCGGGGTAGTGGGTAGTTGGTGGCGGAGTGATGGGTAGCGTGTAGAAGTATTGTGTAGCGGGTAGTGGGGTAGCGGGTAACAGGGTAACTGGATATAACGGGTTACCGGGTAGAAGGTAAGGGGGTAGCAGGAAGAGGGCAACGGGTAGTATGGTAGTAGGCTGCAACTGCTGAGGCAGTACGAAGTCTGTCGCATCAGCTAGTGAAGGATAAATTTTCTGATGAATATCTTTCACACCAGATTTTCAAAATTTTGAGTTTGAAAGAAAAAGTTGTTGGTTTTACAGAAAGGTGTGACACGTTTTGTGGACGAAGCCTTTGTTTTTATTTTTTTTTTTACAAAATAAGTCTATTTTTTGGGAAATTGTCCCTCCCGCGGGTAGGAAACAAAAATCTCTGTTAAACAGTTAAACACTCAATTCCAAAAAGGTGACGAAATTACAAATTTTAAAAGACCACTTAACTTCATACATTTTTATTTGTATGCATTTTTTTATTTTTTTCTTTACATCGGAATTTATTAATACAATGAGGATACCGAATTCAATTTAATCAAACTATCATTCGGAGTCCCATTATAACCAAATTACTGCCACAAATACAGAGTACTTTTGAAGATCTTATCACCACCATCATTAATATCAAAATGCTATGTGGTTTTGCAATATATATGTAAGTAGACATACTCATGCTTGGATGGTTGTTCTCTTAACTTAAAACTAACTTTGAATTTAGGGTAACAGCATTTTGACAGACAGATATTTGTACTGCAAGCTCTTTTGTGAATTCCATCACCATCATGTAAGTTTTGATTTGTACATAAAAAGTTTTCTTCACACAAAACAAAAACTTTGGAAAAATAAGTAAAACCGCAATTATCTAAGGAACACAAAGTTTTTCAATAACCAGCATCAGCACAAGCATACAAGTACCGATGAAGAAAACTCATTAAGTTCTCATCATACCAATGCCCTCTATATGTACCTACTGTCTATACGAGAAAACATTATTGCAAAATTGAAACCTCAACTAAAATTTAATTACCTGGTCAGCACGTTGTCGTTAGTCATCCTCGTCATCCTCATCATCAGCAAGCATCATCATGTCTCATCATCACCGGACGGATCCAGACACCCCCACCCACGAATCCATCTTCTAAAACTAATAAAAAGAAATTCATCGAAATTTTAATGGAAAATCTTTATTTCTAACCCAAGTTGTTATAATCGTACAGCGCACAACTACACCCTCATTCATTCAAATGGCAATCTGGTTGAAGATAGTTATGCTGCTTGTGCAGGCATCATTACCCTTGGCAATTTACTGATGAATCCTGTATTCAGGATCGACCCTAACGATAATATAAGCGCAATAAGATTAAAGACTGACTGATGATGACGACTCCTGTCCAATAGCATGAAATTTCGATTCTCATCTTCCTCTCCTCTCATTCACTTTAATTGACTGATTAATGCTTGATTTCTGAGGCGTTCCGTGAGAATGCTTTGATTGGGGTTGACCTGGATTCGGTTGATTGAAAATAAAAACGTACAGAAAAAAAATACCTATCCTCCTCGTCATCGTCGTCGTTGTCGGTCGTAGTTTAAATACTGCAGAAAGTAATCCTCATTTCTCTCATGCACTACCCGAACCAAACCCATATTTCGTCATGGCTGCTCTTTTAGTAGGTTTTGAGCCGGATCTTTTATTGCAGACGTCATTATTCTCCTATTCCCAATTGAACCAAGAGATTGAGGGTTGAGGTGGGACGGTTTATTGTATAACAGGTGGATGTGGGGATCGATACAGTCTGTTTTCGTTGTTCATTTTAGTCTGTGTATGTGTGAGGTTTTTTTGTAACTATTAAATGGCCTTCGTTGTTACACAATTTATGTTTATACGTAGTCATCGTTGGAATTTCCCCCCATCGTTC
>CAKKXW010000001.1:35482504-35503112 GCA_920937365.1 Sphaerophoria rueppellii | reverse complement strand
GACGCTCTTCCGATCTAAGCGAACAATTAGAAAACGCATTAACTACGGTCAATAACTGGACCAAGAAATGCGGTCTTAAAGTAAACCCCCAGAAAACAGAACTGGTACTTTTCACCAATAGAAGGAAAATCCCTTCTTCCGAACTGCCTAAAATTGAAAACACCCCACTTAAACTCTCAGAAAAAGCGAGATATCATGGATTTATCTTGGATAAGAAACTCAACTGGGGTCCTAACATACAAGAAAGATACAAGAAGGCAATGATTGCACTCTACTCGTGTAATAGGATTCTTGGAAGAAATTGGGGACCAAATCCTAAGATAATCATGTGGATGTACACAGCCATAGTTAAACCCATTCTAACTTATGGTAGTCTGGTTTGGTGGCAAGCTCTGGAGAAATCCACGAACTTTAAAACCCTTACCAAAGTTAAAAGAATGGCATGCATTAGCACTACGGGGGTAATGAGGACCACCCCAACAGCGGGTCTCGAAACGATCCTAAATCTCACCCCCATAGACTTATTTGCACAGGAATCAGCAGCAAACAGCGTTCTTAGACTTAGTCAGACCAATATTTGGAGATCTAGTCAATATGGCCATACCACGATCCTTACAAAATACGTTGGCAATAACGTTCGTACTGATTACATGACCCCTTATCTAGACTTCAATAAAAACTTTACTACCAGCTTCCCTAATAGAGAAGATTGGGAGAACAGTGTACCCTACACTTATGAATCGAACTTTACCATCTTTACTGATGGTTCGAAAATGATCTCTGGAGTAGGGGCAGGTTTCTACTCAGAAAATCTTAGCCTTGCCAGTTCATTCAGACTTCCTGACCATAGCAGTGTCTTCCAAGCTGAGATCTTGGCAGTGAAAAACGCTGCTAATCAAATATCCATGATGGCGATATCACACGCTGATATCACCTTTTTCATTGATAGCCAAGCAGCCATAAAAGCGATCTCTGCCACGCAAATCAAGTCAAAGATTGTTTCTTGCTGTCGCGAAGAGCTTAGGGTTCTTGGTATGCCGCACAACGTAAGACTCTGCTGGGTTCCCGGTCACAGTGGTGTGCCAGAAAACGAAAAAGCGGATGAACTTGCAAGAGAAGGCTCGGTACTTGATCCCTCTCTCATAGAACATAACATCAGAATCCCTCAATGCGAACTAAAAAGAAACATTAGTAATAATATCATTCAAAAAGCAAATGATAGATGGAACCTTCCTGCGGTAACACCAGGAAACTCTGGCCTCATTATGACAAGATATAATCAAATAAGATTTTACTTCTCAATAAACCGTCCCTAAGGTGCCTCATTGGTGTCATAACGGGACATAACCTACTTGCTACCACAAAAAGAAGTTGGGGCTTAGTACGGACGACATATGCAGAGGCTGCGGCGATGAGGAAGAGCACGAAAATACGGCTCACTTCCTATGCCACTGTCCAGCACTCTGCCGTACTAGATCAAAATTCTTAGGCAACTATTTCTTCAATGAACTGGAAGACCTATCTGAATTCCAAGGCAATCGCCTATTGAACTTTATCAAGTCCACCAAATGGCTCGATTAACCATAGAATTCATAGGTTAAACCACTTTTTCAGAAGTTACAACACTTCAGGGTATCACGAGGGATCTACATTGATCTAAGTGTGACGGTAACAATATCAACTGTCAGCCCATATAACCTAACCTAGCTCATGTCTGACAGATAACTAGTTTTATCTTTCCGCTGAAAGAATATGGTTGTGTGTATACACAGTTAGTTTTATCCTTCCGACGAACGAATATGGTATGGTATGGTATGATGTATACGCTTGAACAACGCAGGGAAATATTGCGACATAACTTTGAAAATCATGGTAATGTTGCAGAATGTGTGCGAAAATTGCGTACGGATTTTGGAAGAAGAGAAGCACCGTCAACTCCGTATGTTCGTTATCGTGTGAAAAAAGTGAAAGAAACTGGCATCCTCGTCGATAAACCAAAGCGTGAAAAGCCAAAAACAGTGCGTACACCCAAGAATATTGCTGCTTTGGCAGAAAGTGTGCGTGAAGCGCCATCAACATCAATTCACCGTCGTTCTCAACAATTGAACATTTCGGAGACATCATTGAGAAGAATTTTGCATTAAGAACCTTGGTATGACGCCAAACAAAGTCCAATTGGTTCAGGAGTTGAAGTCAATGCGTTTGCGCTTAGCTATGTGCGCCTGCGATCGACTTAGAGAAGATGCCGGTTTTACATAGAAAATCATCTTTTCAGATGAAGCTCATTTCGATCATGTAAACAAGCAAAATATTGTCGCATTTGGAGCACAGAAAACCCGCACTCATACATTGAAAAGCCGATTCACCCAAAGCCAGTCACTGTTTGGTGCGGATTTCGGTCCAGAGGCCTAATTGGGACATTTTCTTCGAAAATAAGCGAGGAGTCGCCGTTATAGTCAATGGCGATCATTATAGGGTCATGTTGAACGAATTTTTGTTCACAAAAATTGAAGAGGAGGATATTGGCAACATTTGGTTTTAACAGGACGGCTGCGGCGGCGCAACGTGCCACACTCGATGTTTTGCACCCTGTTTTTGAAGAACGCACTATCAGCCGCAGAGTTGATGTTGTTTGGCCACCTCGGAGCTGCGATTTGACACCGTTGGACTATTAATTGTGGGGTGGCGTAAAAGGTAAGTGTTACGCCGACAAGGCAGAGACAATTAACGCTTATAAGGACAATATTTGCGAGGCCATTGATGATATACAGCTGCACACAGTCGATGGAGGTAAAATCATGGACCTGGAAATTTAGAAAGTAAATATTTTTCCGAGTACATATTCCCCAGTAAGTGAACGTGCTGACCTACACCTTCAAGTGGTGCCTCTGGGAGGTTCTTGTCAATTTATTGGCATGAACCTGCGGACGTAGGAAGCTTTAGTCTAATGGAATTGACTGATTGAAGCAGGACGTAGAATGAAGATTGATGCGATCCTTAAAAGATAATATATTTAAGGATATATTAAATGAGGAAAAACGATCAACGAATATCGAATATGGATAAACGTTAATGAAATTAGACGCCCTGTTGGATATGTCCTTTGATTGGCTGCTTCATCCCTTCAATCAATGTGGATATACTTGACAGAGGGTGAACGGTGTCCCTCATCCGCCAGTTGGATAAAAGCTGCAAAACACAAAAGATCACAAAATGAAAATAATGTTTGTATAACGAATGGTTATACAAAACCAAAATGTGACACCAACCCCTTACCCAGGGGTAGGTAATTGGGTACCGCGGGTAGTGAGGATTTGCCAACTCACTAGTGGGATGGACCTTCGCGGGGGTTGTGGTTGTCTGAGTTTAGCCTCAGCTGCTATTCGCAAATCACGGCTACGGCTCTTCTTTCGGTTACTGAAGGTTGAGTGAAGTTTCCGTGACCGGACAACGGCTCTTCTTTCGGTGACCGAGGGTTGAGTGCAGTTCCGTGTATTGCATGAATTGTAGTCTAGAATCAAACCAAGATGAATAAGCGCTGGCACAAATTGAATTGGTACTGGTGTGAATCCAGATGCAGGGTACCCGCTTCTTTCTTTAGAAAGTTGAGGTGTGCTTTTGCATGCTGGTGGATCATCAGGGTGAATGTCAACACTTTAAAACGATACCTGTGTGAATGGTCACACGTCAGATAAGGCTTAATTGCTAGGTGCTGACGTAAAACTACTTCATGCTTCTGCACACAGTCGACCGATCGTGTAGGCTACTGCATAGCCAGCCGAAGCAGGCATTTGAATGAAATTATTTTCTTTAACTAACCGGAAGAATTGTTTTTTCAAATAAAAAAAGAAATTTGAGAAAATATCCAATAGTTTTTTTTTGTAGCATTTTCAAAAAAAAAAAAAAAATTAGTTGGCGGACCCTTTACATATAAAATTCTTGTCACAGTTTTTGTGTTTATACTCCTCCGAAACGACTTGACCGATTTTGATGATATTTCATACGTATATTCAGTAGGTATGAGAATAGATTTATAACTAATTTTTACACCCCTAACTGTTAACGAGTTTTTCACCACAAACAATTTTCTGTCATTTTATTTACCCTCCTAGCACCGACCCCTATGTGCCTAATTATAAGGGAATGTTCGGGCAGTGATGTAGATGGATTTAAGTATTTTTTTTTACAAAATCGAGGAAGTTGTTCATGAGATATGGGTAGGGTAGCGGATAGTGGTTCATCTATAGCGTGGTAGCGCGAAAACAAGATAGTTGGTAGCGGGCAGTCGGAAGCGGGAAGAGTGGTAACGGTGTAGCAGGTAACGCAATAGCGGGTAATAGGGTAGCGGGTAGAAAGCGCGGAAACCTGGGTAGCGGGTAAGGAATAGCGGTGTAATGAGAAGTGGGATAAAAGCGAAGCGGGTAGTAGTTTGGTTTGGAGGGTACAACATTCTAGGTCTTTTATTTGAGGCAGTACGTAGTTTGCCGGGTCAGCTAGTATGTTTATAAAGAACAATGTTAAATAAGTTGACAATTCATCATGGACACAAAAAACTTCACAGATGATACCTTTTAAGCAAATTGATGCGCTTGCCATATGATTTCTCAATCTAAATTTTTGAAGAAACAAAAAATACACAAGTCAAGACCACGGGCACAACCTTTCAAAAGTGCGTTCAACTTCTCGGAAACGATGACAAAATTAAAAAAAAAAAAAAAAATGCAAGAGTGCAGCATGCAGCATGCATGAGCAGTGATTTTAGTTTGACACTTAACACCGAAGTTTTGGACAAAAAGTCGCCAACGGGTTTAGTTAGTGATTTGTCTACCTTTGGTCCCTTTAAAATCAGCGGCATCAGTACCAAAAGCAAACGAAAATTGGTGGTTCTTTGGACTAAGAAGTCAGTTGCGTAATACTCGTCTCTGGAGCTAGCTATAGTCAACGTCCATAGACTAATCCTGAACGACGACGACACAGTAAATTAATTTCCCGACTCGGGTAGGAACAAACATGTGTTAGAGGATAGCAATAAACTTGGCGTTGACGCTGAAGTGAAGGTTGGAGAAAGCTAGGGATTGAATTGTCCGGACTTGTTTGGAGAAGGCAAAACATAAAACAAATAAATAAATTTTATCTAGAATATTTTCCTTTCATAAAACCCTCGCTTCTGAGAAAGTTGTGCTTTCCTGCCACAAGCCTTACAACATTTCTGCAACTCTAATCGACAATTTTCATATTCACCTAGAAAAAACAACTTTGTTTCCAAATTTCAAAAAGTCAATAACCATCGTGTTTATGAATCGCACCATTCTTGTTGTTTCAATTTAACTTCCTACTTGCGGTTTAAAATTCGCTCTTTTGTATCTTTAGACAAGAAACAATTACGCCAGCAACAATCCACACTCTTTGCGTTTTAATTTCAAAAGAGTGCTACATAATTACGATTAATTAGCATTCGACATTTTGTCGACTGTGGCATCAACTGCTGCAACAGTGGGGTGTTTTTAAATGTAACCTACATTGATTTATATAACAAATGGAAATATAATTTGATTTATTGTTTTAAACTCTTGCGTAGACATGCAATACGCTTCAAAAAAACAGAAAAAAAAAACTATTGGCTGTCATGATTTACACACGTGAGTGTCATTTACATACTCTTTTAAGGGTACATTGAGCAAAATAGTAAAGAAACAACTCAAGCCACCGACAATGAAGCCCTGCAAAAGCAAATGTGTGTTCGTTCAACAAGTCAATTCAGCATTCATCAACAAGATTGATTTCAATGTGTATACAAAATTTGTGTTAGCAGTGACTTATTTGTCGTTTACAGCAAATCGTAAGCTTTTTGTCATTTGTTGCTGTCAGTGCTCAATGGTTGTACCATTTTGGGAGGTTGTTGAATGTTTTACTTTGAGCGAGGGTTAACACTTTATTTTGGCATGTTCGATTGTTTTACTATTGCACGCCAAGTCTTATTGGACTTCCAATAAAAGAAAAAAAAAACACATTGCGTAATATTTCGTCATGCAAGCTTCTAAAAATGCATGCAAAAAGTCAGGTTGACTTAGGGTGGTTCAGGAATTTCTTAATCTATGACTTGCATATATATAAAGTGCTTTGGCAACTATTAGACAACGTTGAAAGTAATTAAAGTTGTAGACCTTAAAATTACCTGAATTTTTATTACAACTTCCAAACATTGGATTTAAATAAAAAAAGTGTATGTTGCCCGCCGTGAATTCTTTTATTGGCGCAAAATTTCCAAATATAACGACGACGACGACGCACAATGCACAAAATGTATGGAATGTTGCAGATACGGAACACCCATCTTAATACCTTTGAAGCGTTTGTGAGAGTTTAGAGCAAGACCAAGTTAATTCTGTCACTAAGAAAGGACACAAAGCATGGACGTCTTGGGACATTGCAGAGAACGACACCAGTTCTAACATCAAATTACTTTCCCAGGAGAATGTCGCAGATAACGAAGATTGCAACCTAGGTGGAGCACACCGACCGACGACCTCAACCAACTTGGCCTGCAAAACTAGAGACACCTAGCTAGGGACCGTGGTGGTTGGATGACCCCCTGACCCCGCCTAGACTGTAGCTCAAACCCTTAAAATCAGATGGCAAGTAGAACACAGTGCATGGCGAATAATAGAGTATAGACTTTAGGTTAGGTAAGATTGGCTGCCTAGATTTAAGACTCTGAGGGTCCGTTGTGATACCACAAAAGAAAGTTACTCATGGAGAGTTGTGAATTTAAACAAACCACTTTGTACTATTTATGAAATTAAAGAGACATCTTATGTCGATCGTTGCCAGTTTACTGGTATAATCGAAGAAAAGGTTGCCGAAGTATGTGTTCTTTCTATTGAAGAGTGCCGCACATGTACAGGGAAGGTGTTCGGTGCTTCTACAAAAATCCTTTATCAAGACATGGCTTGTCTTAATATGAGGCACTGCCCTGTAATGACTCCAATTGAGGAGCTTATGTTTTATCTGCTCAGGGAAATCAAGCATTTTGACTGCTTCAGGTCTACGTTCTACCATATTTGTTTAGTCGCTAGAACGACCAAATGTGACCATCTAGAAATTGTTGATTCAAGAGCATATTGTTTGAGAAGATGTTTGCATGGAACAAGTATAAGTATAAACACGGGCAATAACACCAGCGCCGACATCAGACGAAGAATAACTCTTGCTAATCGCTGTTTCTTTGGGCTAAGAAAGCAATTGAGTGTAAAAGCCCTCTCTCAAGCAACTAAAGTAAAATTATACAAAACCCTCATCATCTCAGTCCTACTGTATGATGCAGAAGCATGGGCCTTACAAAATCGGATGAAAGTGCCTTAGGCTGGTTCGAGAGGAAAGTTCTTCGGGTCATCTTTGGCCCCGTATGCATTGAAGGGGAATGGCGAAGAAGATATAACAGCGAACTTTACGGTTTGTAACCAGAAGGGTCAACGTCCTGAGACTCAGATGGCTCGGTCATTTAGAGCGGATGGACACCAATGCTCCGCCCCGGAAAGCCTTCGACACTATTCTCGAGGGAAGTAGGAAGAGAAGAAGGCCGCGACTCAGGTGGCGTACTAAAGTGGAAGAGGACCTCAATCAACTTGGAGTGCAAAACTTGAGCTGACTGGCGGAGGCTGTTGATTGAGGCCCAAGTCCACAACGGACTATAGCGCCACCTTAAGTAAGTAAGTAAGTAAGTATGGAACAAGTTGTGGTCCTATGTTGTGCCTTTGTCTAACAGTGGGCAGAAGACGCGAGAGATTTGAGAGCGGTTAGGCTGTCCGAGAAAATACGAGATAATATTTTTGCTTGGAACACACTACATTGATTGGGAAGTCTATAGTGGGATTCAGTTGTTTTGAGAAGATACCACTTCCAATGGAGTTTTCGGTCTTTGAAACGTCAGTATAAAAACTTATCGTGTTTTCTTCCAGAGGTGCAACTTTTTCCATAACAGGATCTTGGATTGGCGAATACCATTTTTGGGTATGAACTATGAAGCCGTCATCGGTCAACCATACGACATCTGCATATGTGAGTGTCGGTTATTTTTGGGAAAAGTCCCATTTTGAGCCTATTGCCTTTTAAAAGGGTGTCCCAGCAAGAACGCAAGTTTAAATTAAAAAAAAAAACGCAGATATTTAAAAAAAATCCCGAATTCTTAATTATATCGTAAAGTAGATAGGATGAGATTTTGTATGGAACAACACATCGGCCAGATGGCCGCCGCGGCTTTGCTGACACATACGCGATCTTTTAATGAAATTTTCAATGACCGTTTTGCATAAGTGCTATGGTATTTCATTAATGCATCGTCCAATTTACTATTTTAAGACTGGAGTCGTCGTCAGCTTATTCGCATAAAAAATCGACTTCCAATTTTGGCCTCCAAAACGCAAAACAACACGACCGGGAAATGACTGATGCAACAATTGAATTGTTTCTCTGGCTGTATGAGATGTGGCGCTGGCCGTCTTGTGGAAACCACATCCCTTCCAAATTCATTTCTTCAATTCTAGGCACGAAAAATTGGTTATCATTTCACGATACCGAACACCATTGGTTGTTTGCGCTTGACCTGACTCATTTTCATAAAACAGGTCCAATGATTCCTCCAGCCCAAAATACACACCACACAGTGACACGTTGAGGATGCATTTGCTTCTCGTGAATCACTTGAGGATTTTCCTTGCCCCAAATGCGACAATTCTGGCTATTGACGAAGCCATCAAGATGGAAATGGACCTCGTCACAAAAGATGATTTTATCGGCAAAATCAGCATTTTCATGTTGTCTCTCCACTACCCAATTAACGAACTCCCTTCGCTGTGCGTGGTCAGCTGGCTTCAGTTCCTCAGTCAATTGAACTTTGTATGCATGAAGATGCAAATCTTTCGTCAAAATTCGTGGATTTAGAAACACCAATTTACTGAGCTCGATGTCGAATTGAGGTGGATGGAGTTTGAGCGAAATCATCACGTACTGCTGCGATATTTTCGGTCAATCGACCTGGTCGAAGGCGCGTTGTTGTCTTTACATCAGTGACAGACCCAGTTTCAGCAAATTTTTCCATTAATCGCTTTACAGCTGACTCTTTTCGACATAGCCTACACGACACCACCTCCGATAACGGATTTAGGCTAATCGACTTCGCTGCGGGGCGAGACGTAATGGTAGCAAGTACGCGATTCCCACATCTCGATATCCACAAAGGAACATGGAAATCTCCTGACCAATCAACCGTCAACCAGATTGATCACATTGCGATCGACGCACCACACTTCTCTAGCATGCAAGATGTCCGCACATTCCGAGGTGCCAACATCGACTCGGACCACTACCTTGTTGTAAACAAGGTACGAATGCGGATATCCCGATCAAGGCCAACACGCGAAAATGCTAGGAGGAAATTCGACGTCAAGCGGCTACAATCGCAAGAGATTGCTAGATCCTTTTCCGATCGTGTCTCCAAAAATCTCCTTAGAAGTCCTTTGCTGCCAGCACAAAATATAGAGCACCAGTGGCAACTCTGCCAAGCAGCCATCAGAGATGCCGCCTCTGAAGTGCTACCACATTGGCCACCACAATGAAACGCCTGGTTTGACGATGAATGCCGGCGAGCACATGCAGCTAAACAAGAGGCATACAAAGCGGCGCTGCAAAGAAGGACACGAGCAGCCCGTGAGCTCTACGAGCAGACGAGGAGAGAGGAGCATAAACTTCTCAGAAAAAAAAGGGAGCATGAGAAGCGCGCGATCAAGGAGATAGAGGGATGTCACAACAGGAACGAGGTTCGAAAGTTCTACAAAAAGGTGAAACAAACCTCCAAGGCTTATACACCCCGAACTGAAGCCTGTAGAGACCATCATGGGAATATCGTAGTTGAACCGCAGTCAGTGCTGAGGATATGGAAAGACCACTTTTCCAAGCTGTATAATGGCGATGACGACCAAAACTCCTTCAGCAATACAGAACCATTCAATTTGGGTGCAGAAGGCCAACAATTCCATCCCACCCGACATGGACGAAGTGAAGATAGCGATATCTAAACTAAAGTCGAACAAAGCCGCTGGAGCAGACGGGCTAGCCTTGATCTTGTCTGCCGTGCTGTGTGAACGTTTGAAGTCCTTCGACAACAACCTGGAAGGTCCTTATCAGTGTGGCTTTTGATGTCAAAAAGGTTTTACACAAGGCGATGCGTTGTCATGCGTTTTCTTCAACATCATTCTAGAAAAGATTGTGCAAAGCTCCAATGTCAACACTAGAGGCACAATCTTTCTAAAGTCCGTCCAGCTACTAGGATACGCAGACGACATTGACATAATTGGAAGAACACAGCGTGATGTCAGTGGAGCTTTTGTGAGACTTGAGACGGAGGTCAGGAAGATGGGTCTAGCGGTTAGCGAGGGTTTAGCGAGGGCAAGACCAAGTTAATGCTGTCGACAAGAAAGGACAACCAACATCGACGTCTTGGAGCAAACGTCAACATAGACAGATTTAACTTCGAGGTAGTTAAGGACTTGGGATCCGCTATCAACTCAGACAACAACACCAGCGCTGAAATCAAACGACGAATCACTCTTGCCAATCGCTGCTTCTTTGGACTTAGAAGGCAATTGAGTAGTAAAGTCCTCTCCCGAGCAACTAAAGTGACACTCTACAAAACCCTCATCATCCCGGTCCTCATGTATGGTGAAGAGTCATGGACTATGACAACATCTGATGAAAACGCATTGGGCTGCTTTGAGACAAAAATTCTTCGAGTGATTTTTGGTCCTGTCTGCATTAATGGAGAATGGAGACGAAGATTCAACCAAGAAGTGTACGAGCTGTACAGCGACACTGACCTAGCCAGAAAAGTTAAGGTCCAACGACTTAGATGGTTGGGTCATGTTGAGCGAATGGAAAATAATGCTCCGGCTCGTAGAGTCTTCGAATCCAATCCGGAAGGACGTCGCAAAAGAGGAAGACCGCGATTTCGGTGGAGCACACAGATGGTAGAGGACCTGAACTAACTTGGCGTGCCTAACTGGAGACAGTTAGCCAGGGACCGAGCTGGCTGGAGAAGTTTGTTGGGTGAGGCCCTGGTCCGACCTGGACTGTAGCGCCATCATAAGTAAGTAAGTAAGTTTGCACAATTTCGGCCAATGGGTTTTAAAGGGGTTTTTCACGTTAACATGACCTTTTTTGTAGCTCCGTGTAAAACAATTTAACGTTGTCACAAAAAGGTGAATTTGCCATTAATTTCTTGCGATTTCAAAAATAAATAGGAATGATGGTTTTTATAAGAATAAAAAACCGTAAATTTTAATTAAACGATTTAGTCATACAAGAACAAAAATCAATTCGTAAAAATCATTTGTTATTCAAGTCAAATCAGAATTTACCTTGAAAATACCTTGCGATCCAAAAATACCTTTGGTGGGGACGTTGCTGTAAGGAAGATTAAGCGTTGTTTAATAATTCACTTAAGTTGACACCCACCCATTCAATCACGAAACAGTATAGTGGTGGTGGGAATTTTTAATTGACATCGTGTTGCAAATATTATTTATTATAATTTACCACCAGCCATCACCCACAGCTTTCATATTTCCACGTCCATCCTGGAAAAGTGTCAAATTTGAAATTTAATTAAAATGTCTTTGAAGCGGTTAAGTCATTAAGCGATGTTCTTTTATGCCTTGCTTGAATTTAAACCAAAGTTGAAATTGGCAATTGGGAGGGTTGGAATTTGTTTGCTTTCATAGATCTTAACCAGACCCAAATATTTTTTGCTTAAATGACCTTCGCCTTAATAGAAATAAGATCCCAATTCAATAACCTCACCCTCGAGTAAATTCGCAAATAATAAATAATCTTTTAATTTAATTAATTATGTCCAAATGAAATCAACATAAACCTTCCATCGAGAGTAGACAAACAAAAAATAAAAGAAAAATCGTTGTGATTTTTCAAAGCCATTTCAGGCAATTTAATAAATTTCATCCTCCCGCCAGCTGATATTAAATCCATTGAACAAGCAACTTCACTGGCGTCCCTACTATCCATCCTAACAAAAACAAAATAGGGACTACAATAACAAAGAACACAAGAAACCACTCTGAAAAGCTCTCAAAATCAGCACAAAAAAAGTCAAATATTAAATCGATAAATCAGAACTTTCGCATAAAATTATGATAGGGATGACTCTGTTTATTTATTGAGCTGTAAAGTTATTTTCATTGACGTCGACAACTGAGGGTGACGACGCACGCACGACTCGACGCCAAAGCAGTGATAACAAAAGTAGATAAAACATCTCCCAAAGTGTATTTATATTTTCTTGCAAAATTTGGCGGCACATTTGACAGGACTCTTTGAGTCAAAATAAATTTCACTTAAAAAAGGGAGGATAACAAAGCCAGTCCAAGGACAAATCTGCCTCCGGGACAAGAAGCAAAACCCATTAATACAAAGTTGCTATAACATCACATATTTTGTGCTTTCGGCACACATATATGAGCCTTGGGGCACGTATTCATTCAAAATAGTGACAAAGAGTAAAGATACCCGCACATATGGTGATGCGGCATGAAATAAATTTTAGAAATGTATTAATGGCACAGCTTTTATAGTATGAAAGGAGGCTTTGACTTTGATGGGCTATAGTAAGTCAAATAGAGAGGTCCCCCAGTGATAAATATAGACCAAGGCATATAGGTGAAGGATATTGATGGAACTTTAGGTACAAGGGTTGACAGCGGTGTTTACCACCATACAACGAGACACAACTTCAACGCACGATGATAGCTGAGCGGTTGAGGTTGTTTTCTTGATTACATGTACCGAGATGGATGACAAAGCACGATGCTCCTATTTCTTCGTTTTGTATTTATATGTAACGTACATACACGCACAACAAAATCTGAACGTATAAAGAGGTTTGCCTTTCTGAAAAAAGGTCAGTGAATTAGCCTAGAGGCAAGGATGATATGGCTTGCCTTTCACACAATATTTTGTGGGTTCTGGTTGGGCATTTATATTTAAATACTTAAAATATGTAAAGAGCTATAAGATGTCGGGTTCAAATTATTGCTAACTGCACAGATTAGGAGAAGGTTAAGGGAAAACTTATTTGAAATCATATTTGGTCGATTTTTGTAGACTTCATAGCTGGAAATGATAATTTCTTGAGGGTTTAATTTTTTGGTTGAATCGAAGTGCCTTGATGTTAGAGACGGAAAAAGGAGGTTTAAATAAATTGGGATTAATTAACCTTAACCCCTGTTAATTGATTCTTGTTCTATTTTTGTTTTGGCTCTTAATTTCTTAATTTTGGTTGAGGACGAACGATACACGAATTGGATCATGTCCTCACCTAAAAACCTTTTATGTCTTCTATCAAAAAACTACGTCTTACCAGTTAATACTCTTTTGGCTGTAGTGGGTAGCTCTTACACGTTCAATAATTCTTGGTTTTACCTTGGATTACATTCGTCTTTTGGGTAAGCCAGTCGGTCCGAAACCAACTTTACAATTTTCATCTCGAGGCGTCCTAAAACTTTCAAGGCGTGCGTCAAGATGTTTTTAAAAATGATTTTGAATGACTAAAAAAGTCACAGTCCAGCTCATCTCCCTTAATCGTCGCCTTGAAGTGTTTGGATTTTTCCAAGATGTGCCACAAAATGAAAATCTGGCCGGTGATGGACTCACCTGAACTGACAGCACAAAGATAATGACTTCTATCAAATTGTTGACAAGATTGTTTTTAGGCGTTTACAAATTGTCTATTAGACAAGAACGTTTATGCAATGAGCAGCTTTGTTTAACTAAAATCGAAGTTCCGATAGGTGTAATTGTTGGTCTGAGTTATCTTTTGGAATATTGTTTTTGGTTCCAGGCCAAGGTTTTGCCCGTCAGCAGCGCCAATCTCGCTAAATTCTTTGTTAGAAAACATGAAGCTTAAATTCTAGGTCTTCTGAAAATTTTGACAAGTAATTTTATTTTAAATATAAAAAAATGTGCGATTATGGGTGACGATACCCTAAGCTAGGTTAAGCGGCTGTGGATTTTAGGTCCAATGTCCATAGCTGCACGGATCGGTAGGTAAAGCGTCCCTGGTGAAACGGATCGTCAGGTATAAAGCCCCTGGATGCACAGATCAACAGGTTACAGAGCCCCTGGTTGGAAATCTTTTACAGTTGCCCTGGTGGGGGGGAAAGTTCCGATGGCGAAATCATCAATATTAATATTACTAGTATAATACAATTGTATAGTTCGGCAATGGTAGTAGATGCCGACTTAAGTACGATAGTAAAAGTCTACTTATAATATTTTCCGAAGAAAGTGAGTGTGAATCCAACAAATAAAGTTCAATTTCGTATGGTAAAATATTTCTTTATTAAAAAGTAGATGACTTCGTTACACTATATCGTTCTCATAACGGTTATGTGGTTTGGAACAAATTTTTTCTCTAATTGCTCATTATGCAGTTCTATTCGACCGATCGTCACCGCAGGCCTCATTTCATGGTCAAAGACTGCGTCTGATTATTTACGATCTCTCAAAAAGTCAGACGGCTCGTTGAACCTATGATAAGCTGTACTTTTCAAAATCGTTGATGGGAAATATACAATTCATGTCAAATGGTTCTGATCTAATTCCTTGAACGATAATTTGAAATAAGGTATAATATCTGCTTAATCCTAAACAGGAGGTTTCTAGACATTGAGACGCTTACAAATTTGGAAAAGGTCAAAAAGATCGACAGAATGATAAGGTGAATTCTCTTCCAACATGCAACTCCAACCTTAAGAGCAAGTGAATAAGAATCTAAATCTTTTCGCAATATAATGAAACTGAAATAATGTACGAGTGTATTGTTCATGTTCAATGTGCATTTGTGCATTGGAATGCATCAAGCACGATATTTCAAGCAGATAGTAAATATACAACTTGCTGTACCGAGACCGACTGACCATCAAAGTTATTTCTACACCATCATCCCCAAGGTATGCACCTGATTGTTCTCAATCCTACATTCATCGAGAGAAGGATATCTATCTCTTGAGTTTCATTGGCACGTATCGTATCGGTGTTGGAGGGCAGGATGCATTTGGACTGCGTTCATGCTGAGAGCATTAGAATATTAGGTTCAGGTACTGTAGGAAACAAATCTATCTATAATTTGCAATGACCCAACTCCAACAACTCCACCTCCATTCAGGCGTCATGACCGAACCAAATAGCCACAACACGTAAGGAGAATATTGATTTTATTTTGTTTGTTGATTTTCCTATAAAAAAATGCATTTCAGGAGTTATTTGTATTTTGTCAGGTGGGGCGGTGTGGTGGTTTGGGAGGTTTGTTTCGCGTGAAAACATGAATATTTGCTGACCTGCAAAGGTGTGTCGGAAATGAAATTGGGTTATTTTTTCAATTAAGAAAGAACATTCTGTTATCCTGCCGCATGTGCTGAAAACGCTTTATGTACATACTGGTTGCTTGGGAAAAGTGGTTTTCAATTTATGATCCAATTATTCTGTTTTATTCAAATCCAGTTGGATTGAATTAATAACAAAACAACGGGGCAAAGCAAACATGTTGTCCTGGTTAATAAATTTAACATAAACTCATATAAAATGCAATTCAGAATTTGACAAAGAGTTTTTGCTGGGAAATCAATTTATTCGAATATTCGATGGAAAAACGTGTTCCCAATCATTCAAAAAAGGAACATAGTTTCCATGCATATTGTGATTGTACGTTTACCCAGTCAAATAAGAACATGAAAGGATCGAATATTTTCTAGCGAACTGTTGAAATTATTTTTATGTATTTATTCCAGGAAATTATTTTTGGTCCAATTTTTGGAAAGTAGGATATTATTTTGTGTCAAAATAAAATAAAGTTATTATATGGAATTTTAATATTAAAATTGTGTATTTCTTTTAACTCAACACACACAAAGGACAATTTAAATGGTATCCACCGGTGCGGGGAAATAAATCCACGGGAACTTACTCCACTAAGGGATTTAGTTCACACTCAGTTCCACTTTGCAAAAGTGGATTTAGTTCCCATGCTAAGTGGGAATCTAATTCCGAAACAATGTGTGATTTAAGTTCTACTTGAGTTTGAAATTAATTCCTACTTTTAAAAAGGAGAAGCAAGTAGAATAATATAGGAAACTGTTAACAATTTTACTGGTCAAAAACGAAATAAGTTACATAATGTAAAAGATGATACCAAATTTAGTAAGCAAATTCTCCGAATTTCGAACTAAAGGTAGATAAACTTTAAAATATACTTAAATATAGTACAACAAAAGTCAAAAAATATAATCCATGTCAGAAAAAAAGGAAAATAAATATATTTATATGTGAAATGAAATTGTAAATTGAATACATAAAATTTACAAAAAAGCTTTCAATAATCCCTGAACTATTGTTCTACAATATGGGCACCAGCGCCGCCGGAATTACTACCAAGGAAGTATTTGTACTCCCTTTGGAAACTTAAAGGAACATTATAATTATGAAGTTCATTCAAAGTAAAGCGCATAGCCATATCCAGCGCTGTCGAAATTACTTCCAAGGGTTTATTTTTACTACCTTTGCCTTCAGTGTACTCCCGTACTCCGCTATACTCGAAAATACTCCTCTTGAGTACATACTTTTTTATCAGTATTTTAGTCTAAAGGTGTTAAATTGAACGAACGAGGTGGGTAATAGACTCCCCATTTCTTGAGATTACTTGCTCATCAAACCTATTCTTCAATAAAGCAATTGTGAAGCACCATCCTAATCGGTAATCTTGGAGCGACAACGCTGGCCATTCAGAACGCTATGGAATTAACTGATTTGGAGCATTTGTTACGGACGCCTGAACGGCAGCGATTTTTTCGACACTTCGACCAAACTACTGTCTCACTGACACGGCAACATCACACAACGAATATGTTGACTCAAATTTTTGCACTCGACTTGTTATTGCCGTGGTGGATGTTAGCTGATAGCTGATAGTTGATAGTTGACACTCAATTTTCTGTTCTTTTTTTTCGTGAATTTAACTGTCAACTATCAAAAATCAGCTAACACGCTTCCATCCCCGGTATACTAGGGCGGGAATAGTTATTAACGCTCTTAAATTTGTGGTAATCGACTTCGAATTTCGGCAAAAGCAGACTTTGTTCGTTGGTGAACTTTACCATACTGAAAATATTTACTGATTCATAAGTGAAAGGGTATACATTCATAAGTTGAATTCAAAGCTGTCAAAACTCGATTTATTTCTTCTTCCTTTTAAAAAAATGTTTGTTTGTGTATTCTTTTCAATAGGAAAATACTGCCCTCTAGAACTTGAAATAACTCCTCTGTGAAAATTTGAAACGGCAGCCCTGATGGGAACAATACGAGGGATGCATCGTTTTTAAAGATTGTATCGTAGCAATTTCCACAGATTTTGACATGGTTACACGGAAGAAGAAGAATGTCGCGAGCATGTTCAAAGCAAATAATACACAATGGGGTGTTGATTTCATTGTTTAAATGTTGCTCAAGTCCGGCGCTTTTTGGCTCAGAATCTTCTTCTTTGGACACTTCCAGTTCTTTGTCATCATGAATTAAGGTATTCAAAAAGATTCATACGCTTGGCATCGACTTTAGATATAAGGGTATCTATTATTGCATCCCTTCTTGCAAAAAACGGCTTTGGTGGTGCAAACATAAGCAGAGTTTCACCGTCTACAGCTGCCATAAAATCGCGTGTGCAGTTGTACTCCTCGTCTATCTAGCAGCTGATGGATTTAAAAAAAAATCCGTTTTTACGCTTGTGGTTCGTATTTGCTTTTTACTTACAGAAAATGACTGCGGAGTTTCCTATTGGATCAATAAATATGTATTAAGATGAAATTGTACATACCTATGTTGCAGAATAATTGTTCTTACCCGCAACATCCACTGACGTTTTTAGTAGGCCATAAACGAAGATGAGCTTAAAGAGGAAATTCTTATTGCTTCATTTTCGAGCGATTTTTTTTATTTTCACACCCCAAATTGATTTTCTTTTGAGCAAATGTTTTTCCACTCGCGCGATTTTTATTTGATCATTGTCAGAATTATGAAAGCGATATATCGAAATCAACTGTTGCTTTTCTAGATTCTGAAAATAAAAAAAGCGCCCTATCGAGTTACAATTCATTTTGGGAATCATCGGAATAGAGGAGATACTTACGTTTTCTGCATAAGCGAAATGAATAATAATTAATTGTTTGTAGCCACATGATGTTGGTACAACATTAAATGTTCCATCTACAAAATAATTTCTAGGTAATGTTTCAGGCATTACTCTAATTTAATTATATTTGTAATTTTCATAGCCATGAAAATTGGAAATTCTTTCTCCAAAATCGTGTGCTGGAAAAAATTGTCTTTAGTAAAGGGTTTTTCAATAGGGACGCTATAAAGGTAGACCGATAGGGACAGCAAACGACGCCATTTTATCATGAAAAGGACTACGATCCAACAACGAGTCGAAATTATTAAAATTTACTACCGAAACTCGGAGTCAGTGGTTAGCACTTTAAGAGCGCTACGTACAATTTATGGTCGTCATAATCGTCCTGCCAGATCAACAATTGAGCGTCTAGTGGAAAAATTTGAATCCACAGGCTCAGTACAAAATGTTCCCGTGCCAGTGAGACAAAGAAGGGCTCGTAGTGTCGAGAATATTGCTGTCGCTAGCGCATCAATTGCGGAAGACCCAAATCAGTCTCACACGTTGTTCTCAAGCGTTGGGCATCTCTGTGACGTCGTTGTGGCGAATTTCGCGAAAAGATCTTGGCTTACATCCTTACAAGATCAAATTGACGCTAAAACTGAAGCCGCTTGATCACCAGAAGCGTCGTATGTTCGTGAATTGGGCTGAGCAACAACTTGAAAATGATCCCGATTTTCATCGAAAAATCATCTTCAGCGATGAGGCTCATTTCTGGCTGGATGGCTTCGTCAATAAGCAAAATATGTGTTATTGGTCAGGCAGCAATCCACATGTGCTTCACGAGGCACCATTACATCCCGAAAAAATCACTGTTTGGTGCGGTTTACATGCTGGTGGTGTCATTGGGCCGTACTTCTTTCGTGATGATCAAGACCAGCAAGTTACTGTGAATGGGAATCGCTACCGCTCAATGTTAACCGCTAATGTCACACACCGGGCCAAACAATCGAATTATTGAGAGCAAAGTTCGATGAGCGCATTATCTCTAGAAATGGACCTGTGAATTGGCCGCCTCGTTCCTGCGATTTAACGCCGCCGTTAGACTATTTCCTGTGGGGCTACATCAAATCTATGGTTTATGCCAGCAAGCCAGGGACGATTGATGAACTTCGTACGAATATCGAACGTGAAATTGCAGCAGTATCGGCCGATTTATGCTTTAAAACCGTCGAAAATTGGGTTCAGCGTCTGGAGTTCTGCAAGCGTGCCCGTGGTGGCCATGCAAAAGAAATCGAGTTTCATAGATAATGGCATCAAATATACTTCCACAGGAATAAAGAATTTCATTGATATCCAAAACCGTTTTTGTAGCGTCCCTATTGAAATTTACTTTGTTTGGAAGGTCCGTAGCTCTCCATAAATGTTTCATTTTTGTAGCACATTGAAACATCAACTGTACTCGCTGGGCATTTTGGCAAGCTTTGATTTTTTATCTTATTAAGTCCTCTTTTTACGCTATTAATTGTTCCATCACTACACATTGACCGATTTTCGTCAAAAATCTCACGAGCAGTTAGCCTCCGTTTGAAAGGTGCTTTGACACAACCTTTTTTCATAGCATTTATAATTTTCATTTTTTTCATGTTTTTTTTCTTGATTTTCATGTGGATGATGAGCCTCATTCGGTTGTATTAGTTTTTTTTATCACCTTGCTCATTCAATAACTAAGCTCCCCTTGCAATTTTGACCCTAATAGCAAATGTTACGAGAGATATTATATCGAGCGTCTGTTTCACAATATAAAAGTAAAGTTCTGATTAGTTAACCAGCAGTTAAATTAACTGCCAGTTAAATCCTCCTGTTAGTGAGCTTTACGTTTCACATTCATCCTTCTGATAAATTTATGTTTTGAGTAACTAATTGCCAGTTATTCCAATTTTCCACTTGGAAAGATTTTGACAAATTGAAAAAAAAATGTAGGTTCTTGGTTTTGCTAAATCGAATATGGGAACTATTAGTGAACAAAATGAATTTGTATGGAACTGCTATGGCAACGACAAAGCCAGAAAAAAAATAAACAAATATCAAAAGGATTTTGTTGTTGTTTCGGAAATTACTTCGGATATATATCTATAGGTTTTGCTCTCCACGTATTACAGGTCAGAACCACTATTATCTTTTGTGGGCGCTCGAAAATCAGTAGTAATATACGGCAATGAATAGCTTTACGACCTAATAGCGTTCAATGAATAGATACCAGCCTTTGAAAGTTATAAATCTTTGTTTGACTTGTCGTGATTGTTGGCCATACCTATTATCAATCAGTATAAAGGGTGATTATGAATCGTATTGAAAGTTTCCGACCATAGATAAGTAACTTGC
>CAKKXW010000001.1:35228870-35475189 GCA_920937365.1 Sphaerophoria rueppellii | reverse complement strand
GGCTACCCTAACTTTTGATCTTAAAACAAAAATAAAAAAATTGGGATATGACTTTTTGCTCAAACCTCTAATTTTCAAATTTGAAGTCAATCGGACCAGTAGTTAAGGCTGTAGATGCCTGTAAACTTTCCGACAGACAGACAGACGGAATCGCCGGACCCACTTTTTTTGACTTCTCTATCATCGTAATGTCATATCTCATCCTCATCTCAAATTTTTTTTTTTGTACGAATTCAATACTTGCCATATATTCTATATGTCGCAAGTAAAAAATCACAGATGGATATTGTAATGCTGATGACTCCAATTCTGCATCAAAATACAAAAATAGGAATCGCCTCTATTTCTCCTCGG
Organism: Sphaerophoria rueppellii; assembly: GCA_920937365.1. NCBI lineage: Eukaryota > Metazoa > Arthropoda > Insecta > Diptera > Syrphidae > Sphaerophoria > Sphaerophoria rueppellii. The sequence continues at coordinate 35,474,835 of CAKKXW010000001.1, read as the reverse complement.
AAATTGCAGTTGTGCATATGTACAGAGAAGCTTGTATTGATGGTTCGACCGTTTGGGACTTCCGTTCCATGTTTGTTTTTTTTTTTTAATGACTGCAAGTACGATTTTAACATCATATACGAGACTATTATTTCTGGGGTCCTAGAATCCTCTTAAATAAAAACCTCAGCGTCAGCATACATAGATATGTATATGTATAGTATTATCAATAATCAATGTTCTTCAATTCTGTCTTAATATCTTAATCGGATTATATCTTGGCGATCAACAAGCTTTAAAAATCAATGACTTTTCATGTTGATTTGATTGCAGCTATATACCAAACATGCTACCCAATCTTTTTTCGCTGTAATCGATCCTATTAATTGTTCTCTCTCGATCGCGCTTATAACTTCTTTTTTACCGAGTGGAATAAGTTTTAGTTTTTGATTGAAACTTAGGGTGTTAACTAACAGATTCACACTGTCAGTACATATTCTTATGACTTTCATCATAAGCTGGTTGCCATTTGGGGGAGATTGTTATTTGACGCTCCTCATATGTATATCTCTCTGCCTATTTTTATAGATATTGAGGTATCAAACTAAGCCGTTGTTTTAGTTTATCAATTATTTAGGTTTGTGCTATTCCAATGTATCCACTACTTGCCACTTGATGTGCAAGATAGTTCCTCTATCTCCGAACCACCTTTAAACGTCATACGAATACTACAAAATTAAATACGGTTGAACATTTTGACACGTAATTTAAACTTGTCAAACGAAGCGTATTATACCCACTTGTATTGCATAATTTTTCACACAGTTCCATTGCTGTTTTATGTTCCAGCTTGTTCATGAAAAATTATCAGGACCATCTGCATCCCACTTATTTATATAGGCAAATGTCTTTTACAACTTTGCAATCCAAGTTTCGAAAAGCTTAAAAATCCCTTGCAATTATCTTACATTTTAAACGACATCTGGCCCAAACGTCATTATTATATTACGGAAACGAACACTGTCCTCCTCGGTTAACCAGCGGAAGATATTAATTACGACAAAAAGCGAAAAAAAGTCATTAACATATTTTAATGGAATTTTTCATTTGGTTTCGCTTCGTATTAAATTCAAAATGAATAATTATTTTCATTTTCAGTAACTGAGTTGTTACGTTGTTGCCTGGTTGACGTCTTCATCGGCCATGTCGGCGGGCGGCGCAACGCAGACGTCCGCCTATACTATTTTCTAGGTCCTTCTCATATTTCACGAAATTAATTTCCAGCTTGCCGTTTTGTACAGAGTTTTCATATTTCTCTCCGTTTCATATTCCGAAAAGTTTGCAATGACAAATTCAGTCTATTCTAGGGGGCGCTGGCAACTCCCTTTAATATCTCACACATAATGAGATATACCTAACCTATACGAACAAACTGACTGGCTTGTGGATGATGGGCAAAGTGCTTGTAGGCAAGGAAGTGTACATTTTATAATAGTAATTACGAGTTACGACGACGGAAGGGCGAAACACAACATCCTTTCATTTATAAGTCCGAACAACTTAATTGCCCTACGCTTATAGTTTACTTACAAAAAAAAAACCAGAAAAAACTGAACTAAATCTCGTAAAGGCCGGTCTTACAGATGCTTATAGAGCCTTGCTATATATACGAATTTATAGATTTACTGCATCCTTGAGCTCTGCAAACTAAGGTGACGGTATAGTGGTAAAGTAGTCCTGTGTTTCGGTTAAGGTTTGCTCTATTTTCATTTTTATTTAAAAAAATTTTTGTCGGTTTCCAAACTGCCCAAGCAGATTTAAAGCAAAGACTGTTTTTCTTTATGTATTTCCGTTTTTCGTTTTGGTGTTTTTTGCTTTGAAATTATCAGTTTGCAAATGGCGGAGCTGTTAGCTTTGTCTTTCATCATTGCGGATTTCCTTGCCATTAAGGAAATTAGTCTTGGCAGAGGAATTAAATGCAGTTTGCATAGAGAAGGTAATTTAGGACTCGGGGCTCTTGAGAGAGATGTAAATTTTAAATGTTTTATTGTTGGAAAACTATGCAAACAAGGTATGATTCTAGCGCCTTCATTATATGAATAGAGTTTCTGTCTACTTATGAGTTAAAAGTAATTGCTCGAAAAATGGATGGCTAAAGGGGTTGTGATTTCTTGCTACTTATGTTTGCTTGGTATTTGAACTCTTTTCAACCGAATTTTAAATCCTTTTGCATCAACAATCAAAAAAAAAGTTAAATTAATTTTTTCTGTACAAAGAAAATTGAAAATTGAAGAACTCAAGACTAGGTACTTGGGTTGAAGCGTACGTTAACAGAGCAAGGAATCAGAAAGAAGACTATTTGTCTGACAAATATGACAATGTGAGGAAAATAACCTGACATCACGTTTGGGAGGAAACTAAGCTATACTTTTATAAGGCAAAGCCAGACTATACTTACTTACTTAAGGTGGTGCTACAGTCCGTTGTGGACTTGGGCCTCAATCAACAGTCTCCGCCAGCTAGCTCGATCCTTAGCTAGTCGTCTCCAGTTTTGCACTCCGAGTTGATTGAGGTCCTCTTCCACTTGAGTGCGCCAACTGAGTCGCGGTCTTCCTCTCCTCCTACGTCCCTCGGGAATAGTGTCGAAGGCTTTCCGGGCCGGAGCATTGGTGTCCATTCGCTCTAAATGACCGAGCCATCTGAGTCTCTAGATCTTGACCCTTCTGGCTAGGTCCATGTCGTTGTACAACCAGTAAAGTTCGCTGTTGTATCTTCTTCGCCATTCCCCTTCAATGCACTCGGGCCCAAAGATGACCCGAAGAACTTTCCTCTCGAAACAGCCTAAGGCACTTTCACCCGATTTTGTCAGGGTCCATGCTTCTGCACCATACAGCAGGACTGGGATGATGAGTGTGTTGTACAGTTTTACCTTAGTTGCTCGAGAGAGGGCTTTTCCACTCGATTGCTTTCTAAGCCCAAAGAAACAGCGATTAGCAAGAGTTATTCTTCGTCTGATCTCGGCGCTGGTGTTATTGCCCGTGTTTATAGCGGAGCCTAGGTAGACAAAACTCCTCTACTGCCTCGAAGTTATACGCGTCGATTGTGACGTTTTGCCCGAGCCGTCGGTGTTGGGTGTCCTTCCTCGAAAACAGCATATACTTCGTTTTTCCCTCATTTACCGCTAAACCCATTTTTGCCGCTTCTGTCTCAATTCTCACAAAGGCGCCATTGACATCACTCTGTGTTCTTCCCATTATATCAATATCATCGGCGTACGCGAGAAGTTGAACAGATTTTTGGAAGATAGTGCCTCTGGTGTTGACGTTGGAGTTCTGCACTATTTTCTCAAGAACGATGTTAAAGAAATTGCATAACAGTGCATCGCCTTGTCTGAATCCTTTTTTGACGTCGAAAGATTCCGTGAGCTCGTTGCCAACCTTGATGGAGCAGCGTGAGTTCTCCATCGTCATTTTGCACAAGCGAACGAGCTTGGCAGGGACGCCAAAACTAGACATAGCTTTGTACAGTTCGTCTCTGTGGATGCTGTTATACGCGGCCTTAAAATCGATGAAGAGGTGGTGGGTATCGATCTGGAGTTCATAGGTCTTTTCCAGAATCTGCCGCAACGTGGAAATTTGGTCGATGGTTGACTTTCCTGGCTTGAAGCCACATTGATAAGGACCAATCAAATTGTTGACGAAGGGCTTCAGACGTTCACATATTACGGCAGAGAGGATCTTGTAGGCGATGTTTAGTAGACTTATTCCTCTATAGTTAGCGCAGTTTAGAGGATCTTCCTTTTTCAGGATCGGGCAAACAATGCAGAGGTTCCATTCATCGGGCATGCATTCCTCTGACCATATCTTACAGATGATTTGGTGCATGCTCCTATCTAGCTCGTCGCCTGCTGCTTTCAACAACTCAGCAGCTAGACCATCTGCTCCAGCGGCTTTGTTGGATTTCAGCCGTGATATTGCGGTTTTCACTTCTTCTATGTCGGGTTCACGGAATTGTTGGCTATCATCGTGTCCGATGAAAGGCTCCTGTCTGACGGCGGTATTTTGTTCGTCGTCGCCGTTATACAATCTACAGAAGTGGTATTTCCAAATCCCCAGCATTGACTGCGATTCTACTATGATGTTCCCTTGTTTATCCCTGCAGGCATCGGTTCTTGCTCGATGACCTTGAGCCAGCTGTTTAACCTTTCGGTAAAACCTCCGAACTTCATTCCTGCTGTTGGCTCTCTCAACATCCTCGATCTGACGCTTCTCATGCTCTCTCTTTTTCCTCTTGAGAAGCCGGCGTTCCTCTCTCCTCTTTTGCTCGCAGAGCTCACGAGCAGCTATTGCCCTTCTATGCAGCGCCGCTTTGTATGCCTCCTGCTTGGCTGCATGGGCCTGCCTGCATTCTTCGTCAAACCAGGGGTTTCGTTTTGGTGGCTGTGTGAAACCCAGCACATTAGAGGCGGCATCCCTAACTGCTCTCTTGCAATGTTGCCTTTGGTCTTCGATACTTGATTTTGGCGGCATAGGACTCCTTAAGAGGTTACTTGACACTCGATCAAAGCCAGACTATATCGAAGTTTAAATTTCTTCTGTTTGGTAGGTAATACCGTCAAATTTATCATTCCTAAAGCTTCTGCAGAAGTGCAGAGGGTGTTCGAAATGTCACCCAGCTAAGTGTTCTCAAAAGTACAAAATATTAATTTATGTATAGTGCTTCCTCTTCTCTTTCAAAATAATTTTTGGTGTGACTAATTAAAACAATAATTCTTATGTCGAATAATGGGACATTTTTTGCTCCACCAATTTGTTATGGATTTTTTTCCACTTTGAATAAATCCATGCGAAATTTGCAGAGCCAACAATTACATACCTCAGCATACAAACCTAAAATAAAAAATTGAATCCAATCAAAGGATAAAACATAAACTGAATGTATTGCCCAATCCACTACCATTTCCCATTCCAAGCACACTCTTAAATATTCATGGTGACAACTTTCTCCCTTTTCTTTGGGAAGGTGTGGCACAATTTATCAATCCCATGAGTTTGCAGCATAAAAAAACGAATATAAAGCAAACAAAACTAATTTCTAGGTTGACGTGCATGCAATTAATCATTCGGGCTTCATTGATGCCAGGTCACACTACTCTAAACAGCATCTACGTTCACGTATCATTTCAACTATAAAGTTCTATCCCGATAGATGGCGCAATCAATCTTCTTTTTCGTACTTACTTTTATAGAAAGTTTGCTTTTATGCCAAGGACAGTTGTCAAAGTCGTACAAGGTGAGGTTGGCACTTAACTATCCCGAACGCTGAACACTGAACATCGAACACCGAAACTTGCAACTTCATCGCTCCAGGTTTCACGCAAGTAATAGAGACAAGACGATGTACGAGGATGTTGTTTAATTGATATTTATGCTTTCCCAGAGATTGTTTCATGTTCAACTGATTTATGTGTGTTTGTTTCGTTTGTTTGTTGGTTTTTATTTTTGAATTTACATATCCTTTTTCCACAAAAACTATTCGGAGTATGTGAGTGCTTATCAATTTGTAATTTGTAAAATATTGGGTTTGGATAATAAATCTTGTTATGAAGAAGAGAAAATATTTTAGGAAGTATTTCAATTCGATAAAGAAACCAATTAATCAAAAATCTTTAATTGAACATTGATACAATTGAAATTATGCTTGTTCAAAGTGCTCAAGCATCTGAATTTGTCATTCAAACTCAATTTCACCAGGTCGTCAAGACCATTATACTGATATGTACAAGCATACCCCTAAAAAATTTGTGCTTTAAAGATTAAGTGCAGGACTTAGTTTGAAGAGGTAACGAAACGATTCTTTACAGGTACATAAATAATAGTAAGAAGTACCTAACTGCTATTTCCATGCACTTCAAGTTAACTATTCAATTTCAATTTAAATTAAAATGAATTCCAATTGAGTCGTACCGACAAAGATTTAAATATACAAGAAAAGTGGGTTTTTCCTTAAAAATATGTTAAAGGCAAGGCACTTAATTATTTGCTCTAAGAACTTTCCTCTTTCAGTTTGATGAAGTAAAGGGCTTAATGTGTGACACTGATCAAGGGAAAGAATAAACGGAAACTTGACTTTTATTTGTACGAGGACAAAAAGTAAAGTACTTTTCATTTGAACTTGATTGGTAACAGTTAATGAAATTGCAAATCTATATATTTTAAAATGAGTAGCTGTTCGTTAGTCTCATTTAAAGAACGGCGGAACCGGTTTGGCTAATTTTGGTCTTGAAATATGCGTTGAAGTTCAGGGAAATTTTCCATGAATTTACCTATTTAACTTCTGAATTAGGAATAAGGAAAATTGATTTTCTCATGTTCTTTTTTAAGAATAAAGAATAAACACCTAATGTGTTTGTTTTTATTAAATTGACTTTCGAATGAATAAAAATCAGAAGTAAAAACTAGCTTCCCCAACCACCGTTTCTTTGATTTAAGCAACCAAACAAATTTTTTCAGTGCTAATTTGTCATAACGTTTGAAACCGATTCAAAAAGTCTTTGATTATGCCAAGAAATTAAATGCTTTAGTGCCAAAATTAAAAATGAAGAATGAAAGAATAGATAAAGGTAGGCAAATTCTCTTAAGTCTTTTTGCAAACCATCAATTATCCACTGTCCTCTACAAAAAAAAATAAATAAATAAATAGAGTGGCGCGACAGCTCTTGAATATCCAAGGCCTTAATGGCTTACAGTCATCACCAATTCTCTGAATGCGTGTGAAGAATTGAAGGGACCAACCACCAACAGTTTAACTGCGATTCAGAAAGGCAAACTTCAGAAGCTCTCTTTTCATGATAGATTAATACTCTTGGAAGTATTGTTAGTTTTCCGCAAGAGGCAGTGGGTATCCGTGAAGCAGGAAATAAAAAGTATGGATATGAGTTGGATTCGAACCAATTGTTCTGCATAACAGCCAACGCAAATAACCACTTCGCCACGGGCACTACGATTAAAAATCTTAAAGGGGGATAGGTGATCACTTGGTTCACGAAAATCAACTTATACTGTCTTTATATCATACGGTTGGCTTTGAAATGTAAAAAACGGTTACTAAAAAACTTTTCTAAATGATAAGAAAACAAAAATGTTATTTATTGACTGTGTAACCAAATTGTTGTAAATAACAGTTTTTCAGTTTTTATTGATAATAATTCAAATGATTATTTTTTGCTTAAGTAAAATACAAAACATTGTTGTGACCAAGATCTCAAGAACTGAATAACTTTAAACAAATACAAAATAGCTATTAATATAATCACATCTGTCATAAGCTTGCATTTTGTTTGAGAATTGAAGTGTGGTGTAAAGAAGTATTTTCAAAAAGGTTTTTTCGTTAAATAAAATTGGTATATGATTTTGAATTATTTATACATACAGATTGCATTATAGATATTCACAGAAAATTAATTCACAAAATAAACCTTGGCGAAACAACGTTCGTCGAGTCAGCTAGTGCAATGTAAAATTGCACAGTGCAAATCACTATATCTATTTGAAAATAAAACAATAAAGCTTCTAAAGAAAATGGTTCCCAATTTTTTCACTGGGATTTGAATTTCTTAAAGGGTATATTCTGCTGCAAAACCAAAAAAAAACTTACATTTACTTTACTTGATAAATACCTATACTAATCAAAAGACATTATTTTAAATAAATTAAGAACAACGATATAGCATATGAATAATTTATTAATCAAACCAATATTTTTCTGACACAGTCATTACTTGTAGCTTACATGTTCGGCTGCGAACCGAAGTCGATTTACAGCCTGTGAGATTTATTGCAGATGCCACTCTTTTTGAGGAAAAGGAAACCGAGAATGCAAGCGCTATCAAATATTTAAGAGCTATATGTCGAAAAGGACTGAAGCAAAATGGCGACAATGACACCAGAATTTTGCTGAATTTTTCTTTCTGGAACATTTGCTTGTTCAGGCGTTTTGCTCACAATGCTCTATCTCTTTTTTCCGAGCGCGTTGTAAAAAACCAAAACGCCTAAAGAAAGGAAACCAAGCTTTCAAAATGGATTTGCATTTTGCGTACGAGCTGAAAAACTTGTGAGCTTTGAAGGTATGCTCATTTAGTTTGAATGGTGCAAGAGAGCAAATTGTTGAGAATGTATATGGCACCATAGTTGATAATGTATTGTTTTCAAATAATTCATATGAACATATGTTTCATGATCTCACATTTATTCACGTACGCTAATTGAGTGTAGTTTGTAGTATTCCTTTTGAAAATGTTTTTCAATCATAAGAAACATCGAATTTTTATACCTTTTCGATACTCAGATTTTAATATCGATACATCGATATATCGAAAAATTAAATATTTATCGTTCATAAAAAATATAAACACATCGAGAAAAATTGCGATATATCGATATTTTTTCGACATCCGTAATTTCTTATGTGGCTTTTCTTATGACCAAGAAAAATTGCTACAAAAATTCAATGTTTTTTGGTGTGTAAGAAATGTGCAAAAACGTATCAATTCCTTTTTTGTCTGTCTGTGTTGTCAAACTCGTAGCATATGTGTAAAATCTATGTACAAGTATGTGTAAATCCGTTTCCAAAATGAGATTCGAGAGAAATCAATCCTTCGAAAAATAAATTCAATTTCATTATGAAAGAAATGTGTTCAAGGGAAAAAATTGCAACTTTTACGTCACGGGCGATCTGTGGTTCCAATAAGATGGGGCCACAAGCCATTCAACAAGATCTATTATATTTTTATTGCGTACGTTCGTACGTTATAACAAAAAATCCAATCTTTTTTCCTGAAATTATACTCCTTTTCATTACTTTAAGTTATGAAAATTAAGAAAATCGATATCTGATGTCTTTTTTCTTAACAGCTCAGAACTAGAGCACACCGTTTTTTGAAAAAAAAAAAAACAATTTTTTAAGAGCCATCCAATGCTGAGAATCATGGAGAACGAAGCAAAATAATTCTTCGTTCAAATGATCTTATACATTCCGGTAATTCGTGTAAAATACCTAGGGGAGTGATTCTTGGTCACATTCTCAAGAAAAATGTTCTACTAGAAAATCATAAATTGAACTTTGATAACATGTTTTGACGATATAAAAAGAATCGTAAATTTGATGTACCCTGTTCCATGTTAAGATCAATTTCTCTGTTAGTAGATACTTATGATAGGGACCTCATTTAAGTCTTTTTTTTAAGTGGAAATACTAAACTTCTAAACTATGTTCAAGAAGGACTAATATATATTTAGGGTTGCCAGATGGTGCTAAATTTTTCTTGCCAAAGCAAAATTTTCTCTTTGAAGTAATTTTTTTTTTACCTGATGGATAAAACAGTAATAAAAGAACTCTAATTAATGCAACCAAACCCCATATGTTTTATGATACTTGGAAAATCCAAAACAGAACCATGGGTTTTGTATCCACCTTTTAAACTTCCTAGAGGAAGTTATTGTAATGGGGCGATTTTGTGAATCTTAAGTTTATTTCATATCTCTATATTTCGAGGTCACTAGAATCCGAATCAACCCTTTTTATCATGATGTCTGTGTGTGTGTATGTACGTATGTTCGTTGTGTGAACATACTAATCGAATCGTCATGAAATTGGTGTCATTCGATGCGTCTTGTTAAGCACTGAATAGATTTTGAGCGGAGTTGGCTTAGCGGTTCTTAAATGGGGTTAAAAAAAAACTAAGACAACACTAATATAATGTAAATTTCAGCAAAAATTGCAACAATAGTACAAAAAATCTTATTTATCGATGTAATAAAATACATTATCTGTCAATATTTTGTTATAAGCAATTGAAAATTAGTTTAAGAGGATTTATTTTCGTGGTTACAAGGAAAAACAGTCCATATAAGTACATATGACTTTAATTCGATTAAAACTCATTGGTATAATTGATAACACAATTGTTATGAACAACTGAAAATACTAGTCTTGGGAGTTTAAATCTCTCTTTATATAAAAATTGATTCATGTCTGTTTGTTTGCCTGTTTGTATGTCCGGTATGGTCTCCTAAACGGCCCAACAGATATTAATGAAATGTTCATGTAAACTACAGTTGTGTTCCAGGGATAGTTGGTGTGAAAAAAAAAATATTCAGGAGTATTATAGACTATATTTTATTGCTTGCTGACCCAAAAAACACTGTTTTGCCATATAAATGTTAATCTTCGGAAATACTATAGTACCATAGGCTATAATTTGTTCACTTTTTTTCTACTCTGGGAAGTTAGTCGTGTGGACCACATGGGTCTCATATTTCTTGCAATGGGGGTAGTTTTTATAAGAACTGATTGTTTTAAGGTAACATTTGACACTGTGCAATCATAGGGATTATACTAACCTGACTTGCTGTCAAAACCCTAACTACCCTTATTACCTATTCACTGAGAGACTTAAATTTGGGGTATGAATGTTCGATTATTGCAAAAAAGAATTATTGAAAAACAAACTCATTCTTCAGATTAGCGGGATTTCAACATGCCGGCTTTTGATTTGCAGGATTTCGAAATACATTGCAGGTTAAATTCGGTTTTTTTTCTGCATATTTTGTCTACAGAAAACATTCATTCAAAAAATCTTGAAACTTTAAGCTCATCGTTATATACAATTTAAATAAATATTTCAAGGATTTATAATTTCACCTTTGAAATGAGAATTTTATTTTTATCATAAAAAAACAACTGGTGCTTGCTGATTTTGTATACGTATACGACAAACATAAAATTCAAAACATTAAACTATGTAAATATTTGTTACCGGTCTCAGATTTGCAGTTACAAAAGTCATATGCCACATTTCCGCTTTACTTTTTCCGGTTAAAGGTCTTCGATTTCCGGTTTTTGATTTCCGATTTAAGATATCGAATATCTGGCATTCTGTTTCGAGTTTTGTGTTTCCTGTTTTTTTTTTTTTTTTTGGTTTCCTGATTTATGTTTTCTTTCTCTGAGAACTTGTTTTTGAATTCTTAAATAAACAAACAAAACTAAATTATCTGTTTAACATCGCATTGCAAAACAAGGTACTATTGAGTGATGTTAGCTTCTTTTTTAATTTGTAAAAAAAAAATATTTAATTCCATTGTAGCACTTAGATACTATGTTTTTTGTCTTTTATAACTTTTAATTTGTCTGAACTGTTGTAGTGGACATCAGCGATAGTTAGGATTTGCGGTCGTTTTTAGAAGCTGCAGCAAATGCTATTGTCCATGGGTGAGTCGTGTTGTTTCTTGTTTTTTTTTTTTGCGGCGAGGTCCTCCGAGGTGCTCCTTCGCGAATACAGATTTTCCTCGAGGAACATCAAGGGAGTTGACAGTGAGGAAGAAAAAAAATACATTAGTAACAAGTTTTGGCAGATGAAGATGAAAGACTACTTACAATGCCTCACAAGGCATTCAGTTGCCGGTAGAAAGTTCCTGTTTTTTTGTTGGTGCTCTGATTCGAGACTCTTTGGTGCAGTTGTGATGGGCAATAATTTTAATGGTTATTGTAAGATTTCATCTTTTAAATTAAATATTTTTTAAAATTTTGTATTAAAATTTTTTATTTGCCCAATTTAATTGTCATATACCTACATGTCTGGTTAGTAGAAAATTTGTTTATTTGTATTTTTTATTTATTTATGTAAATTTTGGAACTCGCTATGGTTTTGCATACCCCAACAAATTGTATTTGAAATGACAAATGTTTAAACAAAATCCAAGAGTACTTACCTTATAAATTTTGTGCGGGCCAATAACTCGATAGCCGAGTGAGTCGAATTTTCAGGGGGTGAATAAGTCAAGCTAAGGGAAGTGACTTGAAGAGCGGCGACGATGATTCAGCGACGAATCGTTTAAGGGGATTCCATGGTGAGGAGACAACATAAGGCAAAGCTGCATCTCCAACAACAGCAGTTCACCAACAGCTCTTGAGGAGTGGTGGTTTTTCGTTTCATTTTCAGGCGAGTTTTATGTTGTTGATGTGAGAGGTGATCCAGTTGCGGGGGGGCAAGAGAGAGGGCACCAGGTTTTCTCCATCTTTAACGCCTTACTCCCTTATTTCAAATAGCGCTCAACGTGGGGCCCAAATGTTATCCATTTGCAAGTCACATTTCAAATAGCGTCCATTCGTTGTGTCCTTGTATTTTCCTTAACGTTCCGATCGTTTCATGAAAGACGTCAAATCGGGGAATAAGTTTCAATTACGATAGCTATTTAGAAGGCGTATTAATTGCGACGTGCTGATTCGGCGTAAACATCTATGTGTTTTGTCGGGTGCGTTCCTTCAATTCTGAATTTTCAAGTCCTTAGTGGTAGAATCCAGACATATCCATTGAATTGCGGTTCACCAGTCGACGTTTCCAGCTCATGTCGTTTTTGTTGTATGGATCGAAACAAAGCGTAAGTCTTTGTCAAGACAGCTATTTCGTCGATTTGCGACTCGATTTTTCGACCCAAACAGCAGGAAATCTTTTTTTTTCGTGTAGAGTCGTCATCAATGGCTACAAGCCATTCATTTCGTCAAAACAAATCCAGGTAGTCCTTTCCTTGGCTATCCCAAACACTTCGAATCACACATACAAATTTAAAATACAATTTTACATATTCCATATTTCGAAACCCATTATTAAGTCAGTACAGTACACTTTGAAGTATTTATTTGGTGTTAAATTTTTGGAAGGAACTAATTCGTACATGAGTTGAAGATTTTGTGTTTTTTGGATACACATAGTTTATTTTAGTTGATCATTTTGGTTTTTTGCATTATTTTAGATTTTGTTTTTAAATTTGGTGGTTGGTCATAATTTTACTTATAGTTAAAAAAAAAAGAAATTTTGTATTTCAAATTCATATTTTTTAATTTGTTTTTTATTTTTTATTTTATTTTTTTTTTGATTATACGCGGTCACAAGCAAAATAGTTCGTCTCCACTTTCAAACTTAACTTAGTTTTCAATTAAGTTAAAAGAAAGAATTTCTTATTTATTCGATGAATTATTTATTTTTTTGTTATACATTTATTTAAACATTTTTTTCAGTTAATTATTTATTTATAGTTATTAATTTTCATTTATGAAGTTTTTAGTGTTAGTTCATCTTTTATCCTTTCATTTACTTTTTTTGGACTTATTTATTCTTTCAATTCCTTTTTTATTTATTATTTCTTTTTGTTATTTATTTACTTAATCTTTTTATTCATTTATTTATTTATGTATTTATCATTTTTTATATGTATATTAATTATTAATTTGTCATGTATTTATTTATGTATTTATCATTTTTTATTTTCTACGTCTTATTTATTTATTTAACTATCGAATGTTATATACGTTGCTTTGTCTCGAATCTTTCATTTTTCTTTGGATCGTCAAATTTAAAACTAAATATAATCACAATATCAATCACTAGAGAAGTCGATACGCGTCGTCGCCCAGAGAAGACTAAGGCCTCGGCCACGCACTAAGCGGCTGAGCGGCTAGCGGCTGAGTGGCAGCTCTAAGCGACGTATGGCCAGGCACTGAGCGACTGCATTTGAGCGATTAGTAGTTAAAATGCCGTTGTCAAGAACAGTTCGCCGTATTTTACTGTGGGAAAATCGTTTGTATGTATACAAATTACTTAAACGTATAAAAAAAAGAAGACGATTTGGTGTTCATCTGATTAACCAATTAAGACCGGAGTTTGGAGAATTTAATCATTTATTTTTGAATCTACAAAAATTTCCAGATAGATTCTGGCAATATCTACGTATGTCTATCGAATCTTTTGATTTGCTGCTTGAAAAAGTGCGTCCTTTGGCCATTTTTGCTTTTTGCCGCTCAGAACAATTAAAACAGGTTTGGTTGCTGAGCGTGGCCGCTTCTATGTGATTTCATATGTTTTATATTTTTTTCCGCTTAGCCGCTTACTGCGTGGCCGAGGCCTTAGCCGTTGATATAGGTTATGAACAAAAAGCCTGTAGCCAAAAAGCCAAGCACCCGAAGTAATATAAAATCTGTGGGAGACACCGAAGAAATGCCCCGCACACATTCGCCACAACAATGATCGAAGGGTCCAACTCCTAAGCAAGACAAAACACGTACAAGCAAACCAAGCGATTCAAAAATCCAGGGCGTGGATGGTGCATCTCTGACAAAGCAGTCTATACAGCTAGCTTCAGATGGTACCAGCAGGTCCGAAGAAACCGTCGGAACAGTTTCGTCGCCAGAAGTTATAGCGAGTAGCGTCTGTCGAGTTAAAGCTCATCAACTTGGCTGTCGTAAACGCTTTAGAATCCAACACTAGCCCGATAAGTGGTAATGTTTCTGAGGCAGTAAGGGGTGAAGTTGAGCGAGGTTTTTTGGATTTCATGAAATAAATAAACTATGCTACGAAACCAACACCGGCGCTCGAAGAGACAGTTCGTCCACCAAGGATGACACTGTATGTGAAGCTGCAACATCCTACTATAGCGAAATGGAAAAAAGTTCAATTTCATGCTGCAGTATATTAAACTGTTTAAGAAAAAAGTTAAGAAACTCCTGAAGCGATATCATAACAAGAAAAGTGGAAGAAAAGTTACGTTTCAAGGGGATTAAGGTCAAAATTCCACAAAAATTCTTTATTATCTTAAATGTTTCGAAATTCCATAAATCTATTGTGAACTCATAATCCACCGTTATCAAAGAAGTGACTCAAAAATATGAACATAGCTCTTCTTTTTTTTAATTTTCAAATTTTTATGTTACGTTGGCATATCAAAGACGAGCAATTATACAATATACATATGCTATCTTATGACCTTCCTATTATGTATGCTAGGAATACTATCTTACATCCTGTTTATTATGCAAAGTAAATGACCTTAGTTTTGACTTTTGAGCTGTATGTAACAACGACATGCGAAAAATGGTGTCAAAAAATACGCAGAAAACCACTGAATTCAAAACGTAATCCACACGAGCACATTTTTTTAATTCCCCTCAAAAAATGAATGTTTAATTCATTGCTTCTTAATTAGGGTGCTACCTCTACGTGCCTATTTTAACGCCATTTTCATTCGTTCTGAACGCGATCGTTAGACCAGAGCTGCATTAAGTGCATTAATTTTATCAGAACTACATCTAATCATCTGCATTATTTTACAGAAAAAAGGTGACTAACACACTCTGCGTCTGCCCCCTAGTTAGCTTTCTTGCATGAGATGACGTCAGTGTTGTTGAATTTCTGCCTACCGCCTAACTGCCTAGTGATTTTATGGAAAATCTCCATCACACGAAGAGTCCTTGAATATGCTCATTTGCTTGGCTGCATGATGCGATAATTGAAAGGACATTTGGTACTGGGAACAATATGCGGTCTGAAGCAGAGCACGAGGTTCTCAGAATAATAATGATAATTGCTATAGCCCAAGTGAGTTGTAGGCAGCCCACAGTTGAGGCTGCTCAACTAAGGTGCACACTGAGCTATTGTAGTGGTTCTTGTTGTGCCTTTGAAATGTCCTGTTCTAATGAATTTCTTTGTGGGGTGGTGCTGCTGCCAAGCTACGTAGGTAGGTACATAATACATTCACGTTGATGGTACGTCAGGTTGTGTTCCGTTTTTAGACTTCTATTGAATTGTCGTGGTACCCAAACCTGACGGCAGCTTCACAGCTCTTTTAAAAAAGCGTTTGAATATGTATGCTGTCGCTGTGGCATGTTGCTGAATTTCATTAGTTTTATTTTTGCAAATGCAAATCACTTGATTTTATTTCGTGCTCGAGATTTCTCTGAAAATGTACAGGGACCCAAGGACGTTATGTTCAAGATATATATTCTTTCAATTGGATTGTTCTTGGTTCCTTTTATTGTTTAAAAGAATTAAACCGATCTTCAAATTAAATTTAAATACTCTCAACACTCACGCTGATAGTGACACTGACAATTGAACACAGAAAACAGGAAAAGTTTGAGTGCGAGTCGACAGACAACAAGGAAAAAGTAAAATGTAATCCTTTTTTTGTGTGTTGTTTACATGAAAAATGTGTGCAGAAAAGTTTTCCAATGTTTGCACAAAAGTTAATTCCCAAAAGCATGTGAAAAATGAAATGGTGGATTTCCCCAAAGTAATTTCTCTCTCTATTAAGAAAGTTTTGTCTTACTAGGACTTTAACACTTTCTCCCAATTGCCATCAAGTCCAAAAAAAAAAACCCAAATGCATTGTAAAGTTGGATTATGTGCCCCACAATGCTTTTCATTTTGGCTCTTAGAAACTATTAGGGAGTTGTCATTTCGGTTTTCCAATTTGGGATGATATTAATTGGCATGATGGCAGGAACGAATGAGACTCTATCATTAGCCCATAACTCGTAATCTCGCTTATCGAACGAGAAGAATGTAAGAGGTATAACTACCTTCTAAGTTTTCCTCTACAGCATCGTCCTTCGGGATTGAATGCGAGGACTTTCCACGCCATAGCACAACATATGATCCGACATGAAAGCGCCGATGTCTTGATACCTTTTCTCTTTTAACTCGTGCTGAAATAACTACTTCTTTAAGCACACCATGTTTTAAATGAGATTTTGAAACCACTTTTCTACATTAACAGACGTTTATAGTGTCAAAGATAAGACATTTATTTCGTCGTACCTACGAGACATTGGCGATCGAAATATATCCCACCGGAATCGAGCGAAATAACTCCGAATTCTGAAATTCGGAAAAAGAAATAAGGCCAAAATTGGGGTATATTTTCATATTGAAATTATGCCTTAGCCGTCCATAACTACTAAAGTCCACTTACATCGAGTCCTTATTGAAGAAGTAATAAATTTTTTCACTAGAGTGTGACATTGTTAATCTCAACATTCTTGCAAAATTCAAGATCCGTGTAGTATAGGATCAATTCATGGGTAAGGATCTTTCCGGAAATCCAACCGTGTTGAAATATTGTATCTGGTGGTGAAAAAAAGATTTCAGTTATGTTTTGATTTATTAGCAGATATTGGCCAGAGTGTTAACTTTTTTGAATAGGTTACTCAATACAGTTTGAGAAATGTTGATGTTGTGGGGTTGAATTGAAAGACTTGAAACTAAGATTCCAGAAAGTACCTTGCCGCAGTACATTTTCCCGGAAAATATCCTATCTTTTTTTTCATTTTCGTGACTCAACTCAAGAATTAAGGAGATCGAAATCTGATGATTATGATTTTTCTTGAAGCCATGAATTAAGTCATACTCTTTTTCAAAAAAATAAATTTTCTTCGTCCAAATAATATAAGCGATTGTTTTTTGTGAAACCAGTTATAGCGTTTTTTTTTTTGGTCGTCTGGAACAGTTCCGAACGATACTGAAATCGTTCACTTGGCACAAGATGACAGTGCCTGTTCTGTATAGAACAGAAAAACGATTCCGAAATTGAAGTCGGAATTGAAAACAGAATCACGCATACATACAAAAAATCGCACATACATACTCGCCGCCATGTTTATACATAAGGAAAATAAAAAAACGTCATGTCATCTGCAATTCTGCATATGTGGTTTCACAAATACATACATTCAACTATCATAGAAACAGAAAAGTGTTTGCATGTTCGTTTGGAATCGGACAGTTCTGTGTACCAATTCCGGATTACCAAAAAAAACGCTATTAGTTCCATATTGTTCATGCTACAGAGATTGTTTAGGGCCAAAAAAAGAGATATACGGGCTTAAATTGTTATTAATAATTATTGTCCACACTGAAAATGTGTCTCTGTTCCAATATTGTGAATTTGAGGCAAATAATTGTAAAGTATTTTAATTTGTTTGAAAAAATGTGGGATCCTGTTATCCGGGATTTAAATTTGCAAGTTTTCAATTGCAACATAAACCGGATATTGTGTAAAACTTCCCCTTATTATAGTTAGCTTATACCTAAATCTACATCTCTTTTAGCTCTGTAACTACGGGCACGTAACATTTATTTATTATATAGACCTCGTTATAAGCTTTCAGAATTTCATAAATGTTTAATGACTTTTCATTTAAACCACTTGTGACAAGCACATATATTTTGAAAACGATAATTAAAAAAAAAAAAAAAATCGTTTACAAAAAAACTCACCCAGGCACGACCACATGCGGCATCCGCGGAGGCCATTAGGTTCTGATAACTTATGTTTAGTGTTATTTCTGCTCCCAAATTTCCATTGCTGAGTTCTCTGCTTATTTGTCACTTGTACGAAAGTTTCAAATTGTTAGCTAAAGTTTTGTGTTGTTTAGCAGTAGCATGTCCTTGTGTGCCAGTTAAACAATCTCCTGAGTCGAATGAAATTGCTCATTTAAATTTAAATTTTTCTTAACAAAGAAAAATGAATGTCTTTTAAGATTTACATAATCCCTTAATCATATAATCCCACGAAGAAGGTGTCAGTTCTAGTAAATAAAGGCTTCAAGCAATATATTAAGTTTTAAGAATTTAATTGACCACCAATATTGTTCAGAATTGTAAAACTCCAGTTCCATTTTCTCAAAAGCCCTTGAGTTACCCTTGCAAGTGAACACAAAGTCATAACCATGCATTATTTGTAAAGCAAACTACACATGTTATGTTTTGTTACATTCATATATGAAGGTTGCACCATTTAACAAATACCACATAAAATTATGTATGTCATGGCTTAACATTGAACCGAAAACATGCTTACCAGACGGTCCCCAGGAGTAATTAATGTGCAATGTGGGACGCTAAATTTCTCCATGGCATTGCAAAACATTACACTCTGTTGCATCTTGTCGCTTGTTGTGCATATGATATTATATGTCCTATATGATTTTCGTAATACAAATACATAAAGAGTAAAAAAAAAGAATACAAAGAAGAAAATTCCGCTTAAAATTTTTACACGTGGTTGTAATTATTTAAAAAAAAAAACATGATATTTTGAAGTATTTAAATATTGGTGTTGTTTATTGAATGAGGCTTCGATGTATGAGAAATGAGTTTCCAAAAAGGTTGTTTTTTTTCATTCCCTGTATCCTAACTATCTGGATAACTAATGTTTGTGCAGCTAGTTGGTTTCTTTTCTAAAATCTTTTGATCATCTGAGCAAGTATCGCATTGGCATTGGCCTTTGCAGTACTTTTAACGTGGAAAAGGAACCTTCTTTATTGAGTTTTTATAATTAAAGTATTATGCTTATGTATCATAAATCTTGATACTTCTTAAAGCCGCAGAAGTTTCTGAATTCCCCCAAAAAAGTTATTTCTATTTTTATGACCACAAGTAAAGTATTTTCCCTTGCAAAACCCCATCAAATTTAATTCACGGTTGCTTACGTTAAAAGTTTATTTCATCAAATTCTCTGCATCCCTGGATTTATTGTTTTAATATTTCGTTCATGCTTCACCTTTAGCTGAAACTGTTAAAAAAAGCATTATATAAACTTCCTTCAAAAGAGAAACAAAATGTGTCCCGGAAATTATGTTCCTCAATTTTTTCTAGCTTTTATGTTGAACTTTCACAGCAGATATGTTTTGTGAAGCGAGAAAACACAGTCAAACCAAGAGCGGTTTAAGCATCAAAGAAGCAAATTTCAAGGATAAAATCTGCTTTGACAAGAAATGTACCGACAACAATTAAATGCTTCTCTTTTTTAAGGTTAATCATTTTAGTATGCTTCTGTGAACGCATCCACCCGCCAGTTTTCACCTTCTTAAATGTTCCCCTATATCCCTTGTTATAACTTTTCAATGATCTATGAGTGTATTGAAGCAATACAGAAAACCAGTCTATTCTAAGAATGATAAATAGCACAATGAGCCTATGGCGGATTAAGAAGGATCTACTCAATCGAAAATAGACTAAGAATAATTTTCGGAACCTCATAAATAAATTGAAGGCTTTTTCTTAGACAATCGGATTGTGGGGTTAGTTTGTTGATGTGGGTAAAATGCTAATGCGAGGATTATGACTTCCTTGGAGGCCGATCCCCTTTATTTTCTCTATAAAGGAAGCATTGAAAAAAACAATCACTAGAGATTTTCTTCAGAGAAGACAATGAATCACTTCGTATCTTTACCTTAAGTATTAAGAATTTGGGTTAACCATTTTTGGATGCACTGGCAATTTTCATCCAACCCCTTTCACAACTAGGATGGATTAGACTTTGGCAATAAAGTATAATTTGGCTTATCCTTTGAGAATTTTGCGGCGTGTTTGGTTCATAAGGGGAATGACGAACGATTGCGTCATATTTTTTATAACCATTGATTATAATCAAGTTAAACTTAAATAAGCTGATCACGCTTAAGACAGTGTTTGCGGTTCAAACTAAAAAAAAAAAAAATCTGAACTGTAACACATACTCAGAATGAAGTAAAAAATGGATGAAATAATAACAAGGGTCATTATCTTGAACTAAACTACATTCCAAGCTATTAACCGAATGAAATTCTGCACCAAAAATCACATTATTTCCAGGGTTTTAACTTTATTTCTTTTTTAAATGTCCGAGTCGAAACGAAACCATTTTTCAACAATTTCACAATTGATTGCATTTAAAGACCATTTAATGTTTCAAAACCCATTTGAAACAAGTCATATTACTTGATTGTAAATGTGAGTCATGTGGATTTAAGCGGTTTTTGAAAGAAATAAAATTTTAAAAATACCTCAGCATGCACATTGGCATTAAATGGTCTTAACTTTTATACCGCTGTTATTCTTATGTTTAAAACAAATAGGAAATCATTATCTTAATCGTCCCAACGATTGCCTTGACCACAATATGTTCATACACACTATTACCACCATTAACTAAACATTTAAATTAAATTGTGGTACATCAAGCAAATAGCATTGTTTACAGTTTGTCTGCTTTAAGAATGTATTCCTACATTTATATTGTTTCTAGAACTGTCAAATCTCATCTATTGGCATGGTAAACTACTAAGAAAAAATCATTCTTGTTTGCCTTTCGAATAAATCTCGAATATTCTGTTCGAGGACATAGTCTAGACACCAGACATTGTAATTGCTTTTGGTTTTTAATGGTAGGTAGGAATAGGAAACATTCAGACTTTTGTTTTAATGATAATAGTCCGTTCGCGTACTTTCTGCACTAAAATTCGTAGGATATGAGACATTTTAAGGAGTGGGGGTAAAATTCTCTCACAGAAAAACAAAACTACATAAAAGTAAGCGAACGGGAAAACAACAAATTTTATCCACATTTTAATTGTCAAGTTTTTGTGTATGAAAAATTGAAACTTTGACACTTTGAATATGAATTTGAATTTATTTATTTATGTGTGTTATTACTCTCAGACGTTTTTAGGAAGACGCAAATAAGTGCGAAAGAGAAAGTAGTTGAAATAGAAATACTTTAAAAAGCAGAGTATATCTAATAATGAGTAGGGAAACTCTTTTACAAATGTAGTTGGCACTACTACAATCACTTATTTTCGAAAAAACATACAACAAAAATGCCATTAGTGAAAATAGTCAATTCAATTCCTTATGTAAAATTGCCTGCGCAAGAAGAAATGACGTAAACACTTGCTTCTTTCCCTTTTTCCCTAATACATTTTCAAAGGCGGTCTGACTTGATTGTCATAAATTGTGAAAAAAAAAATGTCGATAAAATAAAAACCGGGTGTACCTGTCAAAAAACCTTATTTTGTTTCCCTTTCCTTTCTACAAGTTTCTCATTGGCTTCTATTTCTCATATCTGTTTGAAAATATGTGTGAATCAACAGTTGAATTTTTCTGAGTTTCCCTACTCATTAGGTCCATTCGCGTACCCTCCTTAAACAGTTGAATTTTACGAAAAATTACGAAATTTAACAATACCTGTTCGCGTACTAAAAAATTTGGTAATTTTTCGTGAAGAGAACACTCACGAGAGAGTAAATATTTCCCCATCCTACGAATTTTAGCCCAAGAAATTTCTTTAATCTGATTTGAGGAAAGTGTCAAATTATTTTCCACCCTTAACAATTAAATGTTTAGAACTTACGTGAATAACTGTGTGTTCTATTGACGGGTGCCTAGAACAATTTGGTTTCATAAAAAATCAATTGCTATTATAAAAGTAGTGTCCGAAGTTTAGTGGTTAGGTGCGTTGGCTGCTAAGCAGCTAAGCATCTTTCAGGGGCACTGCCTCTTGCGAAGAACTGACAAAACTTCGAAGAGTATCAATCTGTCATGAAAAAGTGCTTCTCAACTTTGGCGTTGGGAATCGGCGTTAAATTGTAGGTCCCCTCAGTTCTTCACACGTACCCAGAGAATTGTTGAATTGTAAGCTTAACTTAGACCTTGGCTCTTCAAGGGCTGCCACGCCACTCTATTACTATTATAAATTTATTTGAACAAAGAATTACTTTGCTTCGTTCTCCATGATTCTCAGCGTTTAGCATCCCATTATTGTTCGTGAATTCCTCGATATGTATACATACAACACTATACATTTTTTTTTTGGTTTCATGATCATATTAGCACTTTCTCAATCAGAAGACCACAATCAATGTAGGCAATGATTTATCACAAGCCATTATAACAAAAGTGTATTGGATCAAATAAAAACGCTGTTGACAAGTTAACGAGATCGGAAGCATTTAATTATGATCGTAATTAGATTGCCAATTGCTATATTGAAATTGTTGTCATTTTATCTTTCGGCTTTGAGTTGAAGGAAGCTTTTAAGCAAACTCAAGGAATTTTAGAATAGTGTAAGTCCCTTAGGCCTTAGAGGATTGCATGCTACCCAGTTATATAAGGCTGATAGGTAAATGCTCCATCAGACTTGAAGACACAATTTTTCAAATTGAGATTGAGATCGAGGCTTTTATTCTTAAATTCTTGTAAACAAAAGATACAAAAACACACAAAATTAATGAATCAAAGGTGTTATTCAAATTATCTTAACATCTCAAAAATGTTTCACCTTAGATATTACTTGCAAAAACATAAACTCCCTTACCTCCAAACTACGGAAAACTCATAAAACCCACTTACGTACTTATATAAGAACACAGACTGAAAGCTACCACGAAAAAAACCATTGCTTTAGGGTTCTCCATCATCATTTTGAAATGTCCTTTTTCTTGTATGTAAGTCATTTCTTCCAAATCCTGAATTCTCATGAATTTAAGTAACATACGTGTGCACATTATAACAAAGTTAAACCTGAAACATTATTCGGAGAAAGAAAATTCCATTGAGTTAATCGTTTCGCGTTAACACAGACATACACATCCATGCGTGCGAGCACTGAAAATCCTTATAAATGGCTTCTGTATGCCTTGATGGAGCCGACTCTGCTGTGGCAAGTCTCCTTTTTTTGTTGCCTGTGCTCACGTTGATATGCACTTATCCATTCTCGGAGATTAAAAGAAGTTGTCTGAAGGATAAGCAGCAAACTAGAAGCTTATTTTGTAGCTGGGATAAGGGCACTCTTAAAGCATAATAGCGACCATAAGAGCATTCTGCATTCAATTCTTTCTCCATTTCTTTTTTCTATAACATATTCCTTGTACTTGTACTTGATCCTTTTGTATTCCATCCTTAAGGAGGAGTGCATTGTCGTTGGTTTCAAAAATGAACTAAGTCTTGCCAATAACGAAAGGATTTAACAATATAAACCCACACAGACAGAGTGTGTATAGGTTTAGACTTTTCGGGATTTAATATTTTATAATGTTTGAATCAAACAATGGAATCCATTTTCTTTTTTTTATAATCTTGTTTTCATTACATTAACGGTGTTGTTTCGTCTTTACAATTAATTCTAGTTCGTTTGACATCATTACTGGTAGATGGCGCACCCTTTCCCGGAGAGTTCTTCGTTGAAACAATTTCAAGAGGTGTGAACGGCATGAAACGAGGACACTTTGTTGAGCATTCTTTAAACGGCAACAAGTCGCCGATTTCATGGTTAAAAACACCACAAAATGTCGGTAGTGGTGTAAATTGGGCTTCTGAGAATTATAAGCCCGCTGCCGCTGCTTCTCCTGCTGGTGCTGGTGGCAGTAGATCGTTTGGCAGAGACCAAGGTGTGATGAATAGCTTTCAGCCATTTGGAAGCCAGTGGACACAAAACGATAGGAATGTCTTAGACGACGATAACAGTGGCATGGATGATGGAATAGACTCAAAGTGTTCGGGTGATAACACGTGGCACGGGCAAAATGAAAAGTCCGTTGGGAGGAATGGCAAACACAGTGTGACTGAGTCGGAAAATTTATGGATTCTAAATGAGTTTTGTGACCAGGACGATATTGTTGAGTTCAGGTAAGTTGGATGGCATTTTGATGAATAATGAAGGGAGATAAATTTAAGATTAAATTTACGCTCTGTGTTTGAGCACTCTTCATAAATGAATTTTACAAGGAAGATAAGACATGTTGGCGGTGACAGCAATAAATAGCAACAATATGTTTCAGTGGAAATTCATTTAGGATTTCGTTACATAATTTGTTTAACTTTTCTCTTCAGCGTGTTTTTTCGTCCTGAAAGAAGAGTCTCTCACAATGTCAACAGACGAGCAACTCCTACATCATCACTCCATAAGGTCGTTTTTAAGACTATTTTCTCATTTAAGATTGCAAAAGGTAATTTCGATCTCACCATAAACAAAAACATACAAATTTGTTAACCAATTTCATCACCATTCAGACTGTCAACTCACTCTTCGCGAAACATCAGGTACACTGGACTACACAACGCTACCATTCTTCAGCACCGATTGTACGGTGCACTTTCCGTCCTTCCAGATGGCCCCCAATGGCCAACTACCACCGGGTATTCTTGTCGAACTGACACGACTCAATGTGCCATGCACCAATGAAGGCTACTTAAAATTCAGCAATCGTTCACGGCTGTGCGGCAAACTCGAAGAGCTATCGCTAAACGAACGAACGTATCACTTTGATGTGCTGCGCAAAACTAGTGTTAAGATTTTTAAAAATCCTACCTTTAGTTTAAATTATAAATTAGTCGATTTCTGTTATAACGTATCGTTAAGCAACGAAAGTGGACAATTTTATGTGCGTCCAACGCGACCGGACACATTCGAGTGTTATTTTCGCATCCACTTGCCATACGGAAATCGCATTCAATTACAATTAGTTACGAATAACGATAGTAATGTAGTTAATTTGAATTCAAATCCTAGCCCAGAGGGCGCCACCACTACAACAATCACCACATCTTCCTCCACCACAACAACAACGACAACACAAATGGCGGCTAACGAACGTGACGCCACCACGATTTACACTAGCCTAGGTCTAAGTATCGAAACCAATTATGTTAATCTATCTTTAAGTTCACAGAACGAAGTATTTGATAATAATAGAACGATGTCGCGCGACCCATCGGACTTGAATAAAAATAATATGTACAATAGTGATAATAACGTATTTGCATCGGATGAGAGCCCATTGGGCAAACTACCAGCCGCCGAATGTCATGGGGTTGTGATAAGAATATTCGAAAACGATTCCGCGAAATGGACGCATTGTGTAAATAGTACTAGTGATGTGAGTGGATTCTTTGTGGAATCATCGGGGAATACATTGAATGTTCATCTCTTTCGACCGGTTAGGCTGAAAATGTTTACAGCGGTGTCGTCAACTTCCGTTGGTCGTAGTCAACTGGACAATGATAGCGGAAGTGATCTTATTATGCAACTGCCGTCGATTTATTTGTCATATGTGACAAAACCTATTATAGAAATTGTTGCAGACTGTGCCTTCGGATGGATTGCTCTGCAACAGTTTTGTGTGTCGGTTATTGAGAAGCCACAGCCCTGGGTGGAGGGCGAGAAGCATTGTGCAAGTATGGGAGGACATTTGGTGTCGATACGCAGCAAGCTGGAGCAAAGTATTATCGATAATTTGCTTTTAAATAGGTAAGTTTGGCGTGTGTTGAATTGTTTTTTCTGTCAAATGCAACTATCAGGAATTTTATTTATTTTTAATTCGATATTTTTAAGTTTTGTTTCCAAAAAATTTGGCAAAAGGCTATAGACCGTCAATTGAAATAAGATTTGAAAGACTTTAATTCCATAGCCGCCGCCGGTTAAAGTGCAAGTCTCTTTCAATGGCTATAGTTTTGGATTTCGGCTCTGTCTCCATTTTCAATGAGTAATGCGTTCGTCTGCATACTCGAAGAAGAGGTGGATTAAGGATCCCTTTTTTTCAAAATTAAAATGAAACCATTACTGATTTTCCTGATCTGAAGTCACACTGGTATGGACTTGTCCAGCAGCTTGAGACTTTCAAAAATAAAAAGGTATGGTTCCAAATATTGTCCGCCTAGTAATCCTATTAATAATTAACAAAGGAACCAATAAATGCGCAGAATATGTCGTTAATACTCTTTCAATAAAATTATCTTCACAAATATTCACCTCACTAATTTGGAAACACATTACAAAATTCGTAGACTTTCTAGTTTACTTTGACAAAATATATCCACTTAACTTGTTCAAAAGCTTTGCGATGAAACATGAAAGGATACTAATTGGTTGAAATTCTATTACGCATTTTACCGTCTCTGTCCTATGGTCCAATTTGCCAAACAACAACTCGCTCACACACAAAACAAACTGCTTTCTACCTTTACGGTTTTAATTCATTTTAGTCCCGGATACCATGAGCACTTTGCCTACTGGGTCGGAGGTTCAGATAAAAATTTCGAAGGCGATTTTCGATGGACTGATGGACTTCCATTCCAGTACACAAGTAAGTTAACAAACAAGTCTTAATTGACCAATCGCATTGACCGTAAACAAAAGGCACAAGAGTTAAACTTCCATATGAACAGAACACACAGTCAATGGAAATGATTTACTTCTTTTCTTTTTCCACAGACTGGTTTCCAGGCTGGTCGCAGCATGGCAATTACAACAAACAACCGAACGACGATGGTCTCAGCAGCCAGGATTGCATTGAACTGAGACGATATTTTCGGACTCCCCCGGGCATTCAGTCGACTCGTAGTCCGATGACGAGCAATTTCATGTGGAATGATCGGGATTGCAGTGCGAATAATTTTGTCATCTGTGAGAGACCCATGAGTGATGGTAAATATAAAAATAATTAAATGGCAATTTCATGTCTAGACTGAGTTTTCTTCAATCAATTTATTTCTTTGTGTAAAGAAACATTTCGAAAAAATTGGATTAATGACTGCAACAAAACTGTGTCGCTTACAAAGGAGCATCCCAGGGCGGCGGTATGGAGCCCATCGTTTCCACGTCAATATCCTGACAATGCAAACTGCTTCACCACCATCACAGCACCGAGTGGCTATCGAATAGTTCTGGAGTTTGAGGAACTTGTCATCGAAAATGAACCAGGGTATGCAAGAAAAAAATAGTACGTATACGCCATAGTGTATCAATTCGCTTTTTTTTTTTCTTTGTCTATTTGACAGTTGTACATATGATTATCTGGAAGTAACCGAACCAACAGCAAATAGTGGTAATCCACATTATGGCAATTTTAATATCGAACAGAAATTCGCCAAATCTTCCAGACACAATAACAACAACAAACAAAAATCACCACAATTTGCAAATGGAGGCAGCAGTAGCAGCAGTGGAAACCCTAACAAAAACAACAATCGTGACTTTCAAAAGCGAAGTTCTTATGAAAACCCTAGCCTTAGTCTAACTTCTAGTAGTAGCTCGAATGCAAATAGTTTTAACAATTTTAATATCGCTCAATCCAACTATCACAATTTGTTGAATATCTTTTCGAATCTATACAAACCACATGCAAATTTTTTAATACAAACTCCAGACTATCCCAAAGGCAATACCTACTATCCAACGGGAAAGAATGCTAATAACGATGGCCTGCCGAAACGTTTGTGTGGCGATTGGAGTTCAAAATTGAAGCTATTGAGACAAACTTCGAATGGATCGTATTTGGGGTTGCATTTTGTCTCGGACTATTCACATCATTTTGGGGGCTATAAGGCGAAAGCGTTTATGGAAAATAGTAAGTTGCATGACTGTTGTACTTAGTTGAAGTTAAATTTTTTTTCTCTCATATAACTTAGGTTCGTTTCTATAACCAAATATTATATTATAATCATCGATCTGTGTCTATAAGTTCTATTAGAAAAATATTATCTAACCTATCATATTAATCAAATATATTAACCATTTCCTGTTCAATTTTTATCAAAATCAATATTTTACTGCACATTTCTTTGGTTTCATATTGTTCACTGCATGAGTTTACATCTATTTAATTTGTGTACATAATTCATTTCTCCTATCTTCTTTTATTAATTGGTGATCCTGATCTGATCACTGATCACTAATGTACATTCTTATGAAAATTGGTCGCTTGAAAGGAAGAACTAGAATGTATGTTTAGGCATAGGAAGAAACGAAGTAAGCTTAGCGATAAGTGCGAAAGTATATTTAACTAGAACTTTTATTTCGCAGGTTTCATATTTGTTTTTTAAAGAAAATGTAAATTGTGTTTTTATGATTAATTATCATATCATAAGTGATGTAATTATTACATTTAATTTAATTTAATAGTACCTGTGCCGATTAAATATTTATCGTCAATCTGAATGGTATCATTTCTCAGTAAAACAAAAACAACCTTGTTTTATTTACTTACAACATTTGAAATGGATTTTTGACGCAATTTTCCTCTTAAAAAAAAGTTATTTTTACGGATGAAAAGAACGCATACATATATTGATTTTTCATAAAATATTTAGTGCAGTTTGGAAATAAGTATTTTAAATACAAAACAATAACTGTGCTTAGTAAAAATATGTTGAATATGTATGACACTACTCGCTTCCTTGTTTAGCTTGCCTCGTTGCAGTAACAACAATAAGATCTTTCTCAAATTTAAGCACTATAAAAGATGATTTAAGAATAAATCACAATATATATTGCAACAGTTGATGCAATCATGCAATCGAAAAAAACTCATAAAAAGATAGATATGATTAGAATATCATCCACCGGCCATAGATGCGTCTTCAACTTGTGCATCATACCCGCATGAGAATTTTGTTGCAAAGTTATTTTCCCCGTTTTAGCTACACTTTTCACTGATGCTTTGTTCTTATTATTCGTAACTTATAAGCGTATTCCTCGATAAATGGACTATTTAATACAAAAAGAATTATTTGATTTGATTAAGTAGTTTCTGGAATCAGCCCGTTCAACCAAAAAAGAATAGTTTTTGCCATTTTAATCACATTTTTTACTGATTCTTTGCTCCTATTGGTCACAGATTAATGTTAAGTAGCCTAAAGCCATCCTCGATTAATGGACAATTCAACACAAAAAGAATTATACCAAACCAATAGTTCCAGAGATTACCGCGTTCAAACGAACAAACTCTTCAGCTTTATATATATGTATAGATATATAACTGGAATTTTCCAGGCCTCCCGCAAATTTAATACATTTTGCAAATAAACTGTTAAGCACGTCGGCTATCGGCACACATTTAAACAGTAATCATCTTTCTCCCTCTCTCTATATAACGTGCTCAAGATCAAATTGACGAACGGTGGGAGTTTGTTCGTTCTTTTAACAAATAAATTCCTTATCGTTCGTCACTCACCAAAGAGGAACAGTTTCATTGTTTGACAGACTTACGCCGTTTTTCTTCAAAACTCATCATATTTGGAAATGGGTGAAGATTTTAATAGGAATCTCCAAGTGCGACACATATTACATACCTAAAATTTTCATTTACGTACTTCTGTTCTTTCAAAATTGAAGTATTATTTTTCAAAATGAAAACGTACCAAAATTTTTAATAAGTAAAAAATTCAATTCCAAAGATATTCGAACAACATATCCAGCGAAATAACAATACTATTATTTTGTTAAGAGTAATGAAAAACATGAATTTGGACTGAAATTCTAAGACGCTACCTGCCTTTTTTTTTTAAAGTACTTTTTCATCAAAAACGGAACTAAATAATTTCCGGGTATCCAAATGTATTAAAAGCAAACGTAATTTTTCATTGCCTTATATCAAGCCCTTAAGCATTATAATTCTTCCGATAATTTCCTGATAATTTACCAACAAATTACGTTTTGCTACTTTCCTAATATTCTTAGAAGATGAAAAAAAGAGTAATGAACGAAAATATTGAGAAATTATTTAATTTTTAAAAAAGGAGAAAATCTTCATTCGATTATTTTGTAAAAGTTATCAACGTATTTATATGAACATTTGAAACCCTGAAACTAATGTAAGCTTTAATTTTTTTCATCCTTGTTTTTTTTTCATCAATCCTCCGAAGAATTAAAAAATATCATCCAAATCGGATAATTATTGTTCGATATTCTACAGCCAAAACACAAGTGGATCGCGAAAGTTTAAAGTTACTTACATTTTTAAGCATAAGTCAATTTTTATATTTTCGGGCACCTTTGCCTTTGGTATGCTTAAAGCGTCGGAATGTATAAAATGTTAACTTTTTTTGTAAATTTACCAATTAACGAAGTAAAACCAGCAATCAGTGCCACTATTATTTATGAAATCCTCTACATTTAGCTGAGCCTTACTTAACCAAGTGTAAAAAATTGTACATAAATATTTGTAAATACAAATATGTTAGCTTTTTTATTCACTTACCAAAAAACCATAACCACAGTGAATTCAATTTTCACCTTAAACTAATAAACATAATTTTAATTTATGACATTTGGTGTGAAAACATTTGTATCCCTTGAATCATGTTTTTCCTCCAACATTTCCACAGAGAGAAAATAAAACCAATGAAATTATTGCAAACATTCGTTATTGTTTATTTTTACACATCATCTGGAAAAAAAATTCATTTTTATTAATACAAAACAGTCCTTGCGAGAGATTTTTTGTTTTATTTGATTTGATAAGAAGAGTTAAGGTTTTTATTTTTGGTTTTTGAATCAGAGTACGTTCTTTAATGTCATAAATCATATACCACATGATTTCATGTAACGATGTCAGGTCATACAGAATTTATGAACCCAGTAATTTTCGGTTTGATGTTAAGGAAAACAATAAACCACGAGACGAAATTTTATAACTTTTTGTTTTTTTTGTTTTTTGAAAAAAGACTCAAAGTTTCATCACTGAACTCAGTCTGATGTATTGTCTTTCGAAGTTCTTCCTGCACTCAAGGATTCTTATTTCCATTTCAACCAGGCTGCCTACTCAATTTAAAAGCAAACAAAACATATAATTCAGAACCGGACTGTCAAATGCTAAGTGGACCGATCTTTATATTTGTACCTTTCTCTTGCACTAACTAAAAACTGTAAAGAATTTTTTTTTTGAGAAATGTTTGCGTTTGATTTCCATTCAGTTGGAAATCAAACGCAAACATTTCTTCTGTTAAAGAAGAACGTCCACAAACATAAGTTAGGTTTTACGATATTCGAGAGATCAAATCACACCTAAAATTACTGGGTCATTCTTTCATGATTTTGTCTTCGTTATGACATTAAACAAAAATTTAATGTTGTGCTTTATATTATTATATGTATGAATAATGCGATAGGAAGTCACCTGCGTGGTAAGTTAATAAAATTATTTTGTTTATTATTTTTTAACTTTTTTATTCGAAAATATGTTTGTTTTTAATTTCTGTATTTTTGTTTTGGTGTTGTGCGAATGTATGTGTCGTTAATTAGTTGTTAGTTGATAGTAAAATAAAAGTAACTAAGATTTTGTAAACAAAAAAGAAGGGGAGGTTTATTCCAATTGAATATTGATTAAATTAATTGATTTAAATATTTCAAAAAAAGTTTTTTTTTAAGAATATAAAGAAAAATAAATCTATTAACATGACGCTTGCAGTTCATATTGACAAGTGAACTGTTAAATATTAAAATTAAAAATAACTACCTAGGCTGTTCCTACATAATTTTTCTTTAACATTGTCACAGAAAGGAAATTATTTAATCCTGCAGTTAATATATTTATTTCAGACGCAAACACCGATTAATGTTCCCTTTTATAAACAAACATTGGAATATGATTCCCTTACGAAAATATCTAAAAAGAACAATTCCTTAAAAGAGTAAACATTGAATGCGTGGTATTAATTAACGAAATAAAGAAAATTCAATTTTATTTGAAGTGGGCCATTAGTATTCGCTGCTTTTTTTTCTTAATTCGAAATAAACTATAGACTTTATAAGCAAACTGTTGAAGATATTGTCTGGCAAAATATCTAACAACACGCAAACGAAAAGAATACTGACAACAGTCACACCCATAGACAATAATTTCTCTAATGGTGTATGATGTTTATCGCGTTTGTTCATTAGTTTTTTTTTATCTTTGTGCTTGCGTTTTGTAAGGCTTTTAGAAAGTGAAATTTATAAACGAAACTCAATAACCACAAGCTTTTGATTATAATAATTTGAACGAGACAGTTACCAATGGACATTAACATTATGTGTCTGGTCCGTAACAGGTGGTTGCGATTGAAGGGAAGTGTAGGTATACTAATGCCTGGTGTTCCAAATGCAGGAAAATAAATTAAATATGAATTATACACATCGAAATGATTAATTTTAAAGGTTTCTTAAAAGCTCATCAAATACTTATGAATGAAAGTACAAACTAACATGTATAAAGATATGAAGTGGCTGACTTTGTATTGTGACTCAAGTACTTTCTGCTGAACCCTACTTTGACCCTCTCTATAATTTAATTTTATTCATACCACAGCTCTGGTTCTCACACAGCAGAGCACTCTTGTTAGAATTATTATTATTATTAGATATTATTATTATTATTGTCTTAACACAGTTAGTCCAATGAAAGTCATAATTCTCATATAGGAATACATAAATAAATTGTAAGACCAACAAAGTTTGTGTGCATGTAGATTGTAGGTTTTACGTATACAAAGTGTACAGGGTACACATATTTGGATAAGGGAAGGACATTGTTTGAATAATTAGGGCAAAGTTGTTTCGGTTTAAGCTGATATGGTTAATAAGGAATTGTACGCTTTTCATCTGTTCTCTTCTCATTTAATCCAGAGTAATTAGAATTATGGAACATGGAATATAACGCTAATTTTTGGCTTAGAATTTATATTTGAAACAAAACATAATTTTAGTTTATTATCAAGCCGAGTGTTCCGAAAGTAAATTACATTTGTTGTGGTTTTTGAGGATTAAATAAGATTAAAGCAAAGCAGAAGTATGACTTTTACTATGTGATTTCGGTTTAATTTAAAACATAGAACGATTTTATTAAAAACGAGGTTGCACAGAAAAAGAAATTATAATATACAATCTCCAGACCCAATTGCTCCTATTTTAATAAAGACATTTCGTGTGACCGAAATGATCCAACAAATACTAACCCGTCGAAATTTCAGACAGTGACATTCTCATTTTTTCTAAGAAACGCCCAACCATGAGTACCCCTGTTTCGTCCCGGAAAATTCTATCTCGTATTGTAAAAGTAGTGCCCGTAGCTTAGTGGTTAGGTGCGTTGGCTGCTAAGCAGAACGTCGTGGGTTCGAGTCCTGCTTGTGTCCATAGTTTTTATTTCATCTTTCACCTGCACTGCCTTTTGGGAAGAACTGACAAAACTTCCAAAAGTATCAATCTGTCAAGAAAAAGTGCTTCTCAACTTTGCCGTTTGGAATCGTCCGATCGTTAAATTGTGGGTTCCCTCAATTCTTCATACACACCCGGAAAATTGTTGATGAGAGTAAGCCACTTGACGATGTTCACATTGGACTATTTCCGCCGACTTATTTTGAAGTAAGACCAATCTGTCGTGTTCAAACACAAAAGTAGTGTGAACGCTATAGACGCTTTGACGTCGTATAGTTGTCCACATCACTAATGTGGGAACCAAGAAGAATTGCTACTGAAATTCAATGTTTTTTTTTTTATTGTAAGAGTAAAGGACCCTGCAATTATTTTTACATCAAATAACGATTATACCAAGCACATTATCATCATTGTTTATAAAGCTAACAATATGCTTGATTCATAGGCGTTGCGTTGGTCACAGGACAAGCTTAGACGCTTGAATCATTAGCTCCACAAATGGAGCATACTGCTCCATTTCATAAATAGTACGAATTGGTTAGTTAAAGTTCTCTACTCTTTCATGAGTAACTTTTAATAGTGGTATCAAAATGAAAATAGGGTCTAGGCAGCCACTTAACCCCACATAATATACCCCAGTCAAGTTCGCTTTGCAGGTTTGCGCTCCTTGCTATGAGGTTGATCATATTGACTGGTTAGAATAGGTACATAGATAGGCCTTTTATGGTCTTATGGAAGCATGACCTCTTGACATGAATGATAATTTTTTAATTTTTTTGTAAATATTCGATTGTCACTAACAACTTAGTGATTAGCAGGTCTGTTAGCAAAGTGTTTTGGGTTTAAGAATATTGGACGCTACATGGTGATTGCTCTCTGATATTCAAATATTTTTCTGATACTAAAAACAAGATTTCAAATTCTTTCTTGAATGGCTTGTGTTTCAAACTTCTTCGCAATATTTCTTTGAGTCTAAAATCTATCAATCAGAATCATATTTTGTTTCCCTGATAGCATTGAAGCAGGCAGATATGGCGTGTTCGAGCAGTTAAATAGATGGCCTTATTGGTTATGAATTGCGTTTTGATATCATAATTTCATTTGATATGTAGCTTAGGAAAGATTTTATGAGGTTTTGAGCTTGCTTAAGATCTCAATGTCGAAGAGAAACAGGAGTCGTTTCAGAAACGCCTCGTTACGTGTTTCCCTACAGGTAGGTGTTCACCGCATTATGAAACGGCCCTGGCTTTGTTTGCCTAGGTAGCATATTATGTTATTTGTTCGGGAATTATTGTAGGCCCCGAAGTGAAATATCAAAATCATTCTCCCAATTTCAATGAGAACTTTTTCTTCTTAAGCTTTCGTAAATTGGACACACACTGCTCACATTATCATTATTATATATAAATAGTTCTACGAACTATGTAGTTAAGGTCTGCCGAAACTTGTGATTTCTCACAATTTTTTTTAAATATTCTTTATATTCAGAAAATTGTCAAATTATAGTGAAAATATTAACAAAAATCAGGTGAGATTTTTTGTATATTTTAAACAAATTGTTCTTAAAACAATGTTTCAAAAAAAATAATTGAATTCCACAAATGTTTCGTTCAATTGTATTATTATTTTGGGTATACCCAATAAAGAAATAAAATAACACAAACAATTTTTTTTCAAAAGGGCCTTTATATTAAATTTTTCCGCCTAATAAAATGATCGCTAACAGCTTTTTTATAAACTCGTATTGTCGGCGGAGTTATTATTATTACTATTATTTTTACTTCGAATTTTCAACCCCTTTAATGTCATAAAATGGTTCTTTGGATTCTTAAAGCTGGTATAAGTCCGTTTTAGTGGATGGGGTCCAAAGATATTGATTTGCAATGTCCCGAAAAGTGCATTCCCGCATTACTTTTACGCGAATATTATTTGCCCCAAAAAAATCCTAAATTTTGTCATGACAATTCACTTCTTTTCGTCACTCAAAGTTGTGAGGATTAAGGAGTTCAAATTTTGTTTACCTTTTTTTATTTTTCTAACCGGTCTTAATTAGGCCACACCGATTTTGAAAATCACAACTTTTATATGCCATGGAAAACGAAGCATTAAAATTCTTCGTTCAAATAATTCCATTCAAGGATTTGCTTTTCTGGGAAATCAGCTATTTTTGAAAATTGAAGGAAATCTTTTTTAAACTGTATTATTTCTATAATTCTTGTGTGTTTGCTTTAATGAATTGAGTGTACCAATCTCTTCTTAAATTTTTGTTTATTTCGTTAAACAAATAAAATTGTATGAAATTATTTTGAGTTGTTTTAAATCACAGATTAATGTTTTTAAACAAAAATTATTTTTGCGGGTAGAAGAAAAATTAATTGTGTAACAGGAACGTAGGCAATACAATTGTGTTAAAAACAAAAACTAACTTAAAACAAACGGAAAGTAAATAAAAGGACTCTTTCCTCTAAAATAAAACTAAATTCTTACCTATGCACACTTATCTATTTTGCATTTCTCCTACGCATGAAAATTATAAACTTTGAATACTTCCTGCCTCGATTCTTGTTTTTTATCTTTTTTTTTTAGGAAATTGCATGATCTATGAATTTTGAAAGCAGATGTATCTAATTGTAGAACCTTCTGTAGACTTGTCCTCCAAGTAGATGATTTTTAAAAATTTAGTTTTGATGCTTCCTAATAAGTTGTACAGCCAGTTTTCATTTCTAATTTTTTGAGAAATGAAAATTTTGTGAAAAATACGATTCGTTCTTGTTATTGAGAAAGAGAAATTGTTTATTAAAAAAAAAAAGTACATTTTTCCAGTTTCAATAATAAGAACAGTGTTTTGAGGTTAGAGCCTTGAGCGCTAGAAAAATGTTTGCTCCTTAATTATTGGTCTAACTAGTAGACGGCAATATTTGTTTAAAAAGTTCCTTAATTTTTAGGTGCTTCGGAGTGTGCCAATGAAAGATTGCGACCATATAATGGTTCCTGCTACCTCTTCGTGTCGTATCCAGAAGCTGATTGGGGGACAGCACAACAAGTCTGCCATGGCATGGGAGCTAAACTTTCGTCTGTCTCTTCAGCTGATGAACATAAGTAAGTATGCACTCAATTTTTTATTTCCATTCTTCAAAATTTCCCCAAAGAGCGAACAGACAAAACAAAAAACATACAATTTAAATTAACAGATTCATAACTTCCAACATCCGAAACCACATAGACTACTCACCGCAACTCATCTACTGGCTGGGAGCCGAACTGGAAAAAAGTGGTCAATTCGAATGGACCGATGATACCAAAATGAGCTTTCAGGTACTTAAACCCCTATCTTTGAAATAACTAAATTAATTACCTTAATGGAACAAAGTAATTGGCTGGGAATTAAGGGAACAACCGTATTTGTCTCTTCAATTCTATTTATTTTTTACATTTTTAAACTGACCATCTCTCTAGGGTTGGCTGCCAGGACAAGGACAATTCGATGAAATTCCAACTGAAGCCACCTGCTTGGGCTTACAATGGAAAATGTCACCAACACCCATGCTGCCATCCGGACTCTACTGGCAGTCACAGAAATGCAACCGAGTCGGTGGCTATGTTTGCAAAAAACCCAAGGAGTCCCTTAGTGAGTATGCTCTCAGTAATTCCACGGTGACGGGTACAGAAGGACGACTTATCTCACCAGGTATATTGAACGAAATCCCCCTTTTTTTTACAATTTAATCCTGAATTAATTGAAATTTAAAGCTTACCCCAATGCATATCCGCACAACATCGACTATTGGATTCACATTAAAGCACCTGAACGAACACGCATAATAGTGCAATTTCAGAAGATTGATCTGGAAGCCCAGGATGAGTGTCTCTATGACTTCATTAGCATTCAAAACTACGATCTAGTATCGAAAATCTCTCTTGAACCGGGCAGCACAAATCCCATATCGATGGCTATGTTCGCTGAAGAACGAGAATTTAATGAAGTTCAATATGAAAGTAATCACCATCAGAGCAGCAGACAAACACGAAGTTTACCATCGGAAGTGAAGATTCATAGTGCAACTACTAACCCCGATGCGGATTTAATGATTCAGCGTCAGCCCGATATGCATATGAGAACAGTGCTAGATTTACTGTTGGCGCCAGTGTCACTGTCGTTGTCGTCGGTGGTGGATATCCGTAATAACAAACTGCGACAAGATGACAGCGAGGCCTTCAACTCAGAAGCTGCAGATGATATTGATAGGAGCAGCAAAAAATCACAACCCTCATCAGTTGTAGCGAATGCGAGACGAGGACCAATGACAAAAACATCATTGAACGACAATGCCAGCCACATAAATAAAGTGCTATTAAATCCCAAACGACATCGTCGAAAAAATCAACCGGAAATTGAAAATAAATTACCACAACAACGGAAACAAGACCAGCATCATCATCATCACCAGCAACAGCAAAAACAACATCATTTGAGTAAACGTAGCACTATTTTGCGGTCCATTCCGGCCGCTGACAATGCCCAATCTTTTCTACCTTATGTACGATGGTGTGGATCGCACGATGCGAATATGTCCAAATTCGATTTTGTGTCAAATTCGAATCAGGTTGTCCTCAATTTTCACAGTGACTACTCGGTGACGGGCCTTGGATTTGCAGCGGTGTGGAAAGCAATCGATATGTCCGGTTGTCCGATGCAAACTCTGACATCACGCGAGGGCACTGTTTTGAGTCCAAATTATCCGCATTTTTTGTTGAACAATTTAAATTGTGCGTATGTCATTCAAGCGCCCCTGGGTCGGCGAGTGTGGCTGGAGTTTATGGAGTACGATTTGCAAAGTGATACACTGTTGGAGGTCGATATTGGCAATGGATATTTTCGACCGTTTCGTTTGAGAAATCATGTTAATGAAGGTATTTTTGTGAGTGCGAGGGAGCAGATTCGCGTTCAGTTGCGCACTGGTCAAAGGCCACGTGGGCGGGGATTTCGAGCAGTTTATCATACGGGTGAGCATTTAAATAAATCTCTTTAAGATGGTGCTAAATTGCTTTTTGATCAAATTAGTATTATCAGATAATAATAATAGAATTATATTTAACTAAGCGATTCTTAACGCAAGCAAAGGTATTTTTAAGCTTTTACAGATAACTCTGATGAGTGTATAGTTAAATTGAGTTGGCGGTCGTTCTGATGTCTTCCTAATATGTTATTAGCTTATAGAAAATACTTTTGAATAAAAATAGTATATTTATTTCTGGAATCAGTTCTTATGCATTAATTTATAATTTGTTAGACCCGTTTTCAAACGTATAGTTTTGAATATTCAAATAGACTTTTGTTGTCTCGAAATCCATGATTTCTTAATTGCTTACAAATTGTAAACGCGGCCACGAACGTCAGACGTGGCATTAAATATATATTCAAACAAAATAAAGAGCTTAACGAAATAAGCTTAAATTCAATGGCTACCAAATAAAATACTAAACAATAATTTATAGAGTTTTGAACATTACAAGGCTGCAAATGAAATTATTTAGAGAAAGAGAATTGAAAAAAGCGTTTCGGAATATGCACGGTTCCCTACATCTTGGTAATCGGGGTAATCGAGAATTTTCATTCGTTTTTCTTAAAGTATATTTTTAAAGATGTACCTTCTCATTAGTTTTCATATTTCTTGGATTGTTGGTTCAAGAGTTATTGACCTACTCGTAAAATTTTATAAGAAAAACTACTGGATGGTGAGTGGCAATTAGCCTTTATAGACAAAACTTGAAAGAATGAAACTGAAGACTCTGTACTACACTTCTTTTATAAAGAACATAGATTTAATTTTAACTGCGGCCGAGATTTGCAGTTAATTTCTTTATTGAAGCCTTACCCCACCAGCGGTTGACTGTATAGGAGTTTTACTGTCCTTAATTGATACCCGAATTTGAGTAGCTTTTGACCAACCAAAACTTAGCTAGCTTAGTTTAATGCCACATAGCAGCCATGGTCATATTAATTTACAAAAACGTTGTCGGTTATGTCACTAGTGTACCTGCAGCTTCTGAACTACCAGTGATATTCCCCGTGTGAATGCCATATACCTTCTTATCTACCAAACGTTACCATATGTCTGCTGACCTGATATTTACTTACTTAAGGTAACGGCTACAGTCCGTTGTGGACTTGGGCCTCAATCAACAGTCTCCGCCAGGCAGCTCGATCCCTAGCTAGCTGTCTCCAGTTTTGCACTAAGATGATTGAGTCCTTATCCACTTATGTACGCCACCTGAGTCCGGTCTCGCTCTCCTTCTACGTCCCTCGAAGGCTTTCCGGGTCGGACCATTGGTATCCATCCGCTCTAAGTGACCGAGCCATCTGAGTCCATCTGGCTAAGTCGTTGAACAACCCGTAAAGTTCAGTGTTGTATCTCCTTCTCCATTCCCCATCAATGCCACATGGGGCCAAAGATGACTCGAAGAACTTATCTCTCGAAACAGTCTAAGACACATTCATATCATTATATCAAGGTCCATGCTTCAGCACTATACAGCAGGACTGGGATGATGAGGGTGTTGAAAGTTTACTAACTTAGCTGCTCGAGACAGATCTTTTCCACTCAATTGCTTTCTTAGCCCAAATAAACACAGATTAGCAAGAGTTATTTTTCGTCCGATCTCGGCGCTGGTGTTATTGCCCGTGTTAATAGCGGAGCTAGGTAGACAAACTCCTCTACTACCTGGGATTTGTATGCGTCTATTGTTACGTTCTGTCCGAGCCGTCGGTGTTGGGTGTCCTTCTTCGAAGACAATATATATTTTGATTTTCCCTCATTTACCGCTAATCCCATTTTTTGCCGCGGTGTCTCAATTCCCCAAAAGCGCCATTGACATCACGCTGTGTTCTTCCCATTATATCAACACAATCGGCGTATGCGAGAAGTTGCACAGACTTTTGGAAGATAGTGCCTTTGGTGTTGACTGTGGAGTGCTGCACTATCTTCTCAAAAACGAAGCTAAAAAGATCGCAGGACAGTGCACCGCCTTGTCTGCATCCTTTTTTGACGTCAAAAAATTCCGTAAGCTTGTTGCCAACCTTTATGGAGCAGCGTGAGTTCTCCATCGTCATTTTGCACAAGCGAACGAGCTTGGTAGGGATGCCAAAACTTGACATAGCTTTATACAGTTCGTCTCTGTAGATGCTGTCATACGCGGCCTTAAAATCGATGAAAAGGTGGTGGGTA
Source organism: Sphaerophoria rueppellii (assembly GCA_920937365.1). Classification (NCBI taxonomy): domain Eukaryota; kingdom Metazoa; phylum Arthropoda; class Insecta; order Diptera; family Syrphidae; genus Sphaerophoria; species Sphaerophoria rueppellii. The sequence continues at coordinate 35,434,073 of CAKKXW010000001.1, read as the reverse complement.
TCGATTTGAAGTCCGAAGGTTTTTTCCAGAATCTGCCGCAAAGTGAAAATTTGGTCGATGGTTGACTTTCATGGTCTGAAGCCACATTGATAAAGAAAGATCAGATTGTTGAGGAAAAGCTTCCAGACGTTCACATGTTACGGCAGAGAATATCTTGTAGGCGATGTAAAGTAGGCTGATTCCTCTGTAGTTGGTGCAGTTTAGAGGATCTCCCTTTTCAGGATCGGGAAACAATGCCAATCGTCGAGTATGCATTTTTTCATGATTTGGTGCAGGCTCCTTCTAGATTGTCGCCTGCTGCTTTGAACAGCTCGGCAGCTAGACCATCTGCTCCAGCAGCTTTGTTGGATTTCAGTCGTGATATTGCTGTTTTAACTTCTTCTAGGTCGGGTTCACTGAATTGTTGGCTGACGGCGGGATTTTGTTCGTCGTCGTCGTTACACTGCTGATACTCTCGGTAACAACTACCATAGTAAATGTCGCAGTTTTTCATCCCACTTTTGCCCTGTCCATCCCATCGCATTTACTGAATTGCGGTAATATCTGCTTTGTAGCAGTTGAGGTCTCCCCTTTTTATTTGGCAGAACGTGATCTATTAAGGGACCTTACATTCCACGTGCATATCCGAAATTCGTTGTCCTTACAACATTTACTTGGGTCATCATCAGTTTATCCGTCTGTTTCCAAGGTCTGTCGTTGTTTTTCATCTAAATGTTTTTCTACGTTGTCGTGAATTCACTCCGACGTACAACCCCCGAAACAGGATTACTAGGCACTTGATGTGATTTCAAGTGCAAGACCTGAAAAACGGTTCTTTTACGGCGTGGGCTTCAAATAAGTAAAAGTAGCCCATAAGGTAGTAAGTAGTTCGGCCTAACTGAAACTGAAACTGAAGACACCACTGTTGATTCCAAAAAAGAAATTCATTCGCTCGTTGGGAATGCCATTGTGGGAACACTCCTTCGTTGGGGGATAATTATCAGAAACTACCTACTCCACTTCGACCTGTCGACCATGGACGGCCCTTCTGGGAAAACAAGTTTCGCGATCGCATAGCTCTGAGTTTAATATTAGTAGTCACCGTAAGCCGGTGACCATTCGGAATCGGCGTTAAATTGAAGGTCTCCTCAATTCTTCACACGCACCTAGAGAATTGTTGATGAGAGTAAGCCACTTAGACCTTGGCTCTTCAAGAGCTGTCACTCCACTCTATTTATTTTTATTTTATTACGTTTATTACACTTTTTTCTTGATTTCTCAAAAACGGCTCAACCAATTTCCTACAAATTTCCTCAACACGTTTAATGCAATTGAAAAAAAACAAATGTTGCAAACTAAAAGTGTTAATAAGGTTCTTAATTATTTAATTAATTAATCAAAAAATCCATAACGAACTGATCAGAAAGAGTATTTCATCTGAAAATAACATCTGGTTATATAAGCTAAGTTTAAACTCGTCAGCCTAATATTAATGGTGACGACCAAATTTTCATCAAAGTTGCTTGTTCTCAACCGTCAGTACCTTTACTCGGTTTTTCTTGCAATCAAGTTACACACCGATACAAAATGCTTGAAAAAATTACATAAGAAAAATGTGTAGGTACAAATAAGTACGTATACGCCCTAGTGAATATTTCAAATACGAAGGCTGGTAAAATTAAAATGTTTCAATACAAGTTTTTGTTTCCTACTTGTCCTTTTTCATTGAAATTAATTAATGTTATCTCAGATATATCAGTTAATAGTGTATCGACGGGTTGCTGTATATTTTTGTAAGCTAAAATGGTTGAAAAAATTACTGTGTAGTTACGTTTCTTGAATTGACAAATCAAACTGAATTTTCCTCGTATCTTTAAATACAATCTAATGAATGAAATTAAAATTCCGTATGTCAATAAAGAGCTAATGAACTTTATTTTCAATTAGATTGTCATTACAACACACCTCAAATAAAACATTCTCACCCTGCTTTTCAATGCTGAATTTTCTGAAAATAAATAATTTCAGTTGGTCAAATGGAAAAGGAGCGTGTGATAAACCTAACCAACACTTTTACCGGTTATTTGTATCAATTGAACTATCCGCACAACTCACCGGAAAACGTTGATTTCACTCAGCATCTGGTTGCTCCATTCGGTAACAATATACTGCTGGAATTACATGGCGTCGAATTCAGTGAAAATGGCTGCCCTAGCAATAATGTTATTGAGGTAAGCACTCTAATTTCAGTTGTAAGCCACTGGCTTGTGGTTTTCAATTGAAAATCCACCTTTCTCAATCTATACCTCTATATCGCTTTGTGCGCCCAGATATACGATAACTATGCAGACTACAATGGCACCAAATGGGAACTCTGCAAATACCCAAATTTGACTCAACTAGACGATGAACAATATGTTAGCAGCAGTTACAATAACAGACATCAGGAACATTACCAGCAACGACAAAATCCCGATTATCCTTTGGAACCACAATTGGCTCCAGTCTATATAACATCATACCTGAATACATTACACATCCGGCAAAGGACATCCTCCAGATCAGATATCAATTTGAATGGAACTGTAAGGATTCAACAAGGTAATGAATTAATTATGGCCTTAATTTTGAATGGATCCGATTATCCTTGCTGGGCTTGTGTGTTTGCCCACACATCACAACATAGACAAACATCACCACATTTAACAGTCAAAAAACAAAATGTCAGGCTGTTTGATAATTGCCATGTAAAATGGCTAAAGTGGGTGTTTGTGTATTTAATGTAGTGATGGATTGCATTGGGATTTGGAAAATATTAATATTTGATTGGGGATATTATTAAATAAACGGGCACATTCTTGTTTTTGATAATTTTATCCTTTTCAATATCAAGATAATAATTACAAGCTAAAGCTTGCAACCGGGGAAATGTCAGTGGAGTCGTGCTCACTTAATCCATGTCAATTCAACGGGAAATGCATTGCGAAAAATGGAAAAAATCACTGCCAGTGCCAAGGACACTATACAGGAAGGTAAGTTCATATTACTTTATTTTTAATCTGGTTTTAACTTTAACATTTTTTGTCATGGTATTTACTTTGAGTCCATATCCACGTCTTTATGAATTTAATTTGAAATGATAAGTGCCCTTAAGTGCTAAATCTGATTAAAGGATAGAAATTAAAATTGTCAGTAATTTATTTTTGTAATTTCGACAGTCACACATACTGACTGAATTCAAATTGCTTCCTTGTCATGCAACATATATTTTATAACAAATACTGATAAGCAAATCTGGTTTGAATAAAACCTTAGACAACATTTTGTAGGATGCAGATACCTAAATGGGTGATTCATTATGAGGTTTTATTTATCGAAAGCAATCGACGTGCTCTCCCAAGCATGAACAATCTGGAGCTGACTGATAACCCAAAAAAGCAATTGCTTATATAAAATTACTTGAACGAAGAATTTTAATGTTTCGTTCTCCATGATTCTCAGTGTTTGGTGTCTCCTAAAATTATTGTTTTTGAAAAAGGGTGTGGCCTTATTCAGGGCTGTTAGAAATATCGAAAAAAGTACGAAAGTAAAGTGCTAAGTGAGTAAAAATAGATGAATTTAGATATGTTTTCGTCCGCTCTTATGTTCATGCAATTCTTGTCAGTGAATCCTGGTTAGCTGATCATGTTCCTTCTTCCTTAGGGATATTCCTGGTTTTAAATTTTTTGAGAAATGACAGAATAGAATTCACGGGTGGAGGAGTTGCAATTTATATTCGTGATAATCTTAAAGTTAAAGTACTGCATGCCTCTAAAGAAAAACCGATGGAATTTTTGGCGCTTGAAATATAGTTCCCGTACTCATATATGTGCTATTGTTGTCGTGCTTTATTGTCCCCCTAAAATGTATAAGTCTGAAAATACATCTGAGTTTTATGGTGCAATATTTAGTATTAAGTGAACGTTATGAAAAGGTGGTTGTTTGTGGTGATTTCAATGTTGATTTACTTTTGCAAACTCCAGTGTCCTCTAAATTTTCTCTCATTTTCTTCAAACAATACACTTGTTTAAATTAAAATCTTTCCCAACATATTTTCATACATCTCCGCGCCCTTCCCTACTCGATTTAGCACTATGACGGACAGAGATAAGGTTTTATCTCATTGATCAACTTACTCCTCCCAGTAACTATGATCAACGATATATTATTTCTGAAATTATGTTTCTCATTCTCGGATGCAGCCTCCAACAACCAAACATTTTTTCGAGACTATCGTAATATTGACTATAATAAATTTGTTTGAAGAGTGTATATCGTTAGACTGGGATTCAATTTTCGATTGTCCTAGCGTGGACGACCAATGATATTTTACCTCTTTCAAAGCATCTTTATGATAAGTTCGTCCCATATAAATCTAATTAAAAAGAAATCTTTTTCTGATGACTGATAACTCCAAGAATAAAGTCACTCATTGCAGAACGTGAATTTCTTTATGCTCGGCAAAAAAGTTTAAAAACTCTTGATAGCAGAAGACTTTTTAAAATTTCACGCAATAAAAGTAAGATCTGAGATACGGTTAGCCAAAATTAATTTTTCCCGTTCTAAATTTAACTTAGATCTTCAGCCACGTTTACTCTGGCGTAATCTTCGAGATTATGGTGTTCGTGGCAGACTCAGTGTAGATTGTCCCTTTCATCCTGATGTTATGAATTCGTTTTTTGTCTCATGACCGCCAACTTGCAAAGCTAAACCTCCGAGTCCTCAGCCGCTTACGCATACGCACGATTCACATGATAATCGTTTTTCTTTTCGAAACATTGACTTTCCAGAACTGTGCTTCTTTTTCAATTCCATAAAAAGTTCTGGTAATGGTTCTGACGAGCTTTCTCCGAAGTTTCTAAAAATCCTTTTTCCTTTGGTTGGAAATCATTTACTGTTTATTTACAAACACCTGTCTAACTAAATCGAAGTTTCCTATCAAATGGAAAGAGCCAATAGTCATGCCCTCCCAAAAAAGACTCACCTTAATCAAGGCGATTTCCGACCAATCAGCATTCTAAACTTTTTGTCAAAGCTTCTTGAGAAAATTATGCATAAACAAATGCTAAACTTTATTGAAACGCACAATCTTCTCACTCAATGGCAATCTGGTTTTCGCAAAAATCATAAGTTGTGATTCTGCTATGCTCAAAATCAAGCCCCTCTTTCCCACTGGGCATCTGGGCAAGGTGCCCAGGGCCCCGTGATCGATAGGGGCCCCCTCGTCCCTGCCAGATTACGAACTTATTTCCTTATCCGGCTCACTAACAATGAAGGAACTCAGCCTGAGATACTGCAACCTTCCATCGTGAACGGTCCCTCGCATGCACTCTCCAGTCGCCGAAACAAGCGCTCTGGCATCCGCAGTCACTTGGTCCTTGTACCGTAGTACGGTCTTCCTTGTCGTATCGAACCTGGGGCTGGGATGAAAAGAATTTCTTGGCTTAAGCGCTGTCGTCCATTCGTTCGATGTGGCCGATGCCAATGTAGTCGTCTTTTCTTGGTCTTCTGGACTACATCCACATCTTGGGTTACAACAGCTCGTACAGTTCTCGGTTGAACCTTCTTCTCCATATGCCATCGTCGCATACGGGACCGAAAAACCGTCGAGAAAATTTTCTCTCACGAAAGGGACCAGTATCAAGCACTCGGCGGCCGCCGTAGAGTAGGACTGTGTAAAATCAAAGTTTTGTATAGCAGACACTTTAGTCTTTCGAGTGAGAAGGTTGTTGTTTTTGACCCAGTTGTTTGGGCCAACGCTAGGGTAATGATGTCTTTCGGATCTCCACTAAAGGTGTCAGTTGTCAGATTGATGTTTGTTCCAAGGTAGGTGATACTCCTTAATACCTCGAAGAATGCTGTTCACCGGTAGACACGTGACGTTTTGTCCATAGGCGGTGGGACAGATGTTGCTTATTGGTTTTGTTGATAAGCTATGTTCTTTGTTTTGTCCTCATTTCACTTTCAAGATCCAACGAGTTGTGCCTGTTCTTCAATCGCTTTTATGAAGGCCTCAAGTAAGCACAGCTCCTTGGCTTGAACGAGTATGTCAATGATTTGTTTCGCACTACCCTCGGATCTGGTGGACTGTTGAAGATAGTGTTTTCCGTGCTCACAAACCTGCCTTGCGCCACTATCTGCTCCAGGGCTATGTTGGAAGAACTGACAACAAATGTCTTTAGCCTAAACCCTGCGCATTTTTGGAATAACTCGTGATGAGCTGTGACCACATTTGCACACTGCACTGCGGTATTGTATAAGCGTCAAGAATGTGGCTTAAGGTCACACTGGTATGGGCGATGGCAATATATTGTGTTGGAGAAATGTTTAAAGACGCTTACACAGAACGTTTGAATAGAATTTTGTATGCAACATTAAGCAGGGATATGCCAACGGTAATTTTCTTCATGACATCGGATCGCATTTTTGTAGAAGGGACATATGGAGCTTAGCGACCAGTCAGTGGGCATGCATTCTTCCTCCCACATCGTTGGTGAAACATGGGTTTTATCGTCTTTCTTTGTTTAATCTAAACCAAAATAGTGTTCTGTCAAATTCAATAGGGGCCCCATTTTCGTAATATGCCCAGAGCCTCCCAAAATGTTAAAGACGGGCTTTTGCTCAAAATACCATCTGATTTAAGAGTTCAGGTTGACAGAGACAATGTGGCAATTCTTGCCCTCTTAGATTTTTAGAAGGCATTTGTAAAAAAATAAAACGTTACACTTGGAGTGTTTTTAACTTTATTTTTATCTAAAGAAACCGTTCCTTAGGACTGAGAAAATGTATGTAATTGTTTAATATTTACTTAAATTTAGATTTTGCGGATTAAATTCCTGCGAATTGGAGCCCTGTGTGTTTGGAAAGTGTGAGCTAACTCCTACCAACTTTAAGGTACTTAGAAATATCAACATTCTTATTATCAGTAAATTTTACAAAATGTTTATATTTAGTGTCACTGTCAAACCGGGTATCAAGGCACAACATGTGAACATAAGATCAAACCGTGTGCTGGGAATCCATGCGAAGGGCGTGGTCAATGTTTTGAAAAGAATGGTGGTTTCTTTTGTCGGTAAGTTTACCAAAAATAAAATGATTAAAAAAAAATCTACATTCTTGAGTTTTACTCTTTATATTATCTAATAAATGTAAAAATCTCTTAGCTGTCATGCATGGTGGGAAGGGCGTCGATGCGAACGTCGCATGATGCACATCCCCTACAAACCACTATCGGAACGAATGCTACAAGAGCCATTTTGGCTGGGACTTATAACTGTATTTGTCGTTCTCCTGGCCATTGCATTAGTATGGTGTGCTAAACGTCATTTCCCCGAGAAACTTGAAAAACTTCTCACTGAAGAAGCCGATCGAAACAGACGTATGCTCATCACGATAATTTTTTTTTCTAACTTTTTTTTCAAATACTATTGATTCTCTATGATCTTTGAACAAATTTATTTAGTTTTGTTTTTCTCTTGAATAATTTTTTCTTAAAATGATTCCATGAATTTTCTAACACCTGTGAAGCATTTTTTTCTTCCTCCCTTTCACTCATTTATTTTGTTCTTTTCTTTTATCTATTTCTTTCGATTTTCTATGAAATTTCTTACTTTCACAAACAACTACAATGAAAGATTGTATTCATCATTTTTTCTTTCCCCTCTTTCTTTTTTCTCTCTCTCTTTCTATTAAAACTACTTTGACTATCTTTATTAAACTTTAGCACCTGGTTCAGTACATGGACATCACCATCACACATCACTTCGAGAGCAATTGCAATTTACTTCAGCCATACCTCAGACAACAGCAAATAATAACGCACCGGCGGGGGCGCAACGATCAATTTTCAACAGATTGGGTATAAGAAAACCGTCTCTTTTGAGCCTCAGCAGCCCCAATCCCACCGGAGGGGCGACAGCCCGTACTTTTTCGCTAGATGATTTATTACGACCGCCTCCCCGACGTAAGATAGGCTAAATTGAATTTCAAAAAATGCAAAACAAAAATTAAACACACACAAGTGAACATTTTTTTTCTTTTTTTTATTTAATTTTTCTAAAACTTAAAACTATTTTGTTTGCAATAATTGGAATACAACAAAATTTGATATTAAATTCTTAAAGTCAAAGATTATAGAAAAAGTTGATCTGATCATTTCTGGGTTGTCGTTCAATCGATCATAAATTGAAATAACAAATACCATTCAAATATTACAGTGGGGTTGGTGGTAGCCCTATGTTTTAGCTATACAATAAAAATTAAATTTCAATGTCTTAAGCCGTCTATGGTAAAAAACATCTAAAACCTATAAAACAAACAAAATCATGCAACTTTTCATTTCATTCCGAAACCATTTTGCAAAAAAGTAGATTTTCTTATCTTTCTTCTTTGATTTAATTGAACTTGCATTTTTCTAACTGAGCTGGTATTGTTAAAGTAAAATGATGAAAGAAGAAAAATTCATTAATTTTGCATGCTCTTTAGTGCTTGTCCTACCTACGGTCAAGATCTTTCTGTCTGTCTTAGTGACATGGTAAGTGAAGCATCATAAAATCGTATGAATAGCCCTTAACAAAAACAAAATATTGAATCTTTTAAAGGAAACGATCGATTTCAAGAATAGTTTTTGAATCATTTTTTTTCTTTATTACAAAAATAAAGAAAACCCAGAAATCATCAATTCTTCTTTCTTCCTGACTTTATAAGTAAATATTTCCCTAATCAGATACTATCTCTCTTTTTCTCAAACCTCTAAGTGTGTATTTCACTATCTCTCTCTTTCCTCATACGCTATACGTTGTGGCATTTCCTTGATCCAAATTTTTTTCTCGAAAAACATACAGACAAATTTTGTAGATACTCTTTAATGCAACCTTTCTCAACACAAAAATAAAACACACAGAAATGATATACAATTTTTTCATAAACACAGAAACTCCTCAATTTTAACCTTAAGAAATATTATGCGGTTTCCTATTAATGAATTCAAAATGTCCCTTTTGCAACATCTAAATATTTCTTTTTTCGATGGTCAGCACATGTAGTTTGATTGCTTTGGCAAAGGTCCCAACACACACACAATCTCTCCCTTTCACAATATTTTTGTTGATTTATTAATTTTGGGTTTGTTAATACACAAATATGCTAACGAAAATGTAGATACATAATTTTTTGTTTAATTTTTTTTTATATTTTTCCCTCAATAACTAATTGTAGATACATCTACTAAAGTGTAAATATAAAAAAAAAAACAATAAATTCTTCAAAAATTCATCCAATAGAAAAACTTGCAACGGCTACCTTGGAACTTTCGCCTATAAGTATCTACATTGCTAAAAAAAAAATAAAAACAAAAAAAGAAACATAAAACTATTTTCTATCCCTTAGACGTAGTTAGATGAATTTTCACTGAGCTTAGAATTCCTATCGTTTTATCCATTTATTTTTCGCTTTGCTTTGAAGCTTGTCGTAAATCAGCGGAATTGATTGTTAAAGCTTGCACTTGTTAAAAGTAGAAACGAAGTTAACGCACTATAAGAAAGTGTCATTCTGAAAAATACAAAGTTTAAGGATTTAAAAAAAAAATATTTCTGTTCTTAATTTACTTGTTGAGAGCTTACAAACCTTATGTTTAACGAATTATGATGACATGATCCCACCAATATAACAATTTTCAATAGAAAATCGACTTTTATTCGCTGATGACCGCTAAACTAAAACTAACTTCATTAAAATAAATTACAAGAATTCTTACGTGAACTGGGCTATTTGAGTTAGAAAAAAAGAAAACAACAGTCCTCCCAGTATAAGTAACCTTGTATTGCAGACCGGGGATAGTAAACTCAAAATTTAATTAGGTATTTTCGAAAAAAAAGTGTCAACACGAATCAAATGCTTTTTTTATATTTTTTTTTGTTTTAGTAAAAAATATGTCTTCTGAAATGAGTAATAAGTTGTGTTCATTGAGGTTTTTCTAGATCAGAACAGCACAGCACAGCACAGTTTCGTGAGAAACGTCAGATCAAGTTAGAACACTCAGTTAAACGTCAGTTGTAAAAAAAAAAAAAAAAACAAATTGCAAATTGTGTGAATTATTCGTTTCTCGCTTATTTTTTTTTTTCATTTTTTGTGTTTTTACTGTGAAAAATATTATTAAAAATTATTGAAATGGAAAATCAAGTGATTGCTAAGATAATACTAAATGAAAATGTTAGTGGTTCAGACACCGATAGTGACTTTTCGTCGGATTCCTCTTCAGATGATTGGAATGAAAGTGTGACGAATGTTATAACCTTTTATTTGATGAAATGTAAAAGAATTTGATGCATTTTTTTTTTCAATGTATTTTATTATTATCTAATAAAACAAATTAAACAAATTGGCAAAATAACTTTATTTTAATTTTTTCAAATCACGAGAAAAAAAAACACAAAGCACAGCCAAATTAAAACGTAAACAAACATGACATTTCTCACGAGTCTGTTCTAACCTGTTTTAACTCAAAAGCAAGAACAGAAAATCCTGTTCTAAACTGTTCTAGGTTTGTCAATGAACAGGAAAGTAGAACAGATCAGCACAGAAAAAACCTCAATGAACAGCAAAAAGCTGTACTTTTCTGTCTAGAACAGTCCAGCACAGCGTCAGTGAACACAACTATATACTACTAACCCCCCTTTTCCTCAATTTATTAAACGACCTCAGGTTGGTTAACTAACCCCAGAACTTAAACTATAAATCAAATTAATTTGATTCGAAACAAAAGTTAATATTCAAGAGACATTCCGTTCATAGGAATAGAAGGATGCTCCAACTTTTGCGTATATCCTTGCATAGTAATGAGCAACAGATCGTATGCTCGTATCCCCTTTTCCGAATACGTTTTTTTTTCAGTCTCCAGATAACTTCCCAGTGGCGTCAGACTTTATCGAAAGACATCATACAGTATTTATCGCTCATAAGAAACACGCTTATAAGAAAACCTCGCTTAGAAGAAACTTGAATAAAAGCACCGTGAACTTTCCCATATATTTTAATGCTGAATTGTGTGTTTATAAGAAACACGTTTATAAGAAATACACTGATAAAAGAAACATTTCTCAAACACAAACTATTATTTTTCATGTAAAGTTGGTTGGATATAAGAAACCTGCAAACAAATCACGAAATTCAAAAAACATGAACAGACCCTAAAGAAAAATTCAAAACAAACGACGCAAATGTCATTTATGTACGTTTATGATGTTGTTTGATATTTGAATGAATGATTGAATGAATTCAGTGCAGTGTTCATTTTGACATTAAATTTGTTATTTTTTGTGTTTCTGTTCTTTCTGTTGTGTTTCTCGTCGTTTCTGAAAATGTCGCGTTATAAAATTTCAATTAAAACTAAGGCCGTGTGCGAATTGGGTTAAAAAGTGGTTAAAACTTGACGTTTGGTTAAATTTTGACACTTCGCATTAAATAAAATATGTTAAAAATTAGACTAGCTGCGGAGCAGGTTTAAATATGACAGCAGTGGTTAAAAATTCATCAATTTTTAACCATAATTCATCCAATTCGCACACGGCCTAAATTGGTTATTTTAGATGAAACAAATCGGGAAAAAGTCGTAAAGAAATTTGTGAAAAAATTAAAATTGATGACATCATACCGCTGGTTCTACGGAAGGACCTCATTTGCACTTTTGGGTAGTTTTTCACAATCACTAAAAAACTGTTTTTGCAGTACCTCGTATGTATCAAAAATATTCAGAAATTAAAACACGGAAAGGACCTCGTATGTATTTGCCTCAATCAGAGTATATCTAATAATGAGTAGGGAAACTCAGAAAAATTCACCTGTTGATTCACACATATTTTCACACAGATATGAGAAAAAGAAGCCAATGAGAAACTTGTAGGAAGGAAAGGGAAACAAAATAAGGTTTTTTGACAGACACACCCGGTTTTTATTTTATCGAATATTTTTTCACAATTTATGACAATCAAGTCGGACCGCCTTTGAAAATCTATTAGGGAAAAAGGGAAAGAAACAAGTGATGAACGTGTAGTCATTTCTTCTTGCGCAGGCAGTTTTACATAAGGAATTGATTTGACTATTTGTACTTATGGCATTTTTGTTGTGTGTTTTTTCGAAAATTAGTGATTGTAGTAGTGCCAACTACATTTACAAAAGAGTTTCCCTACTCATTATTAGATATACTCTGGCCTCAATTTCTATTCCTTGTAGCTATAATTCACAATAAAAAAATGTCAAAAAATGTAAATCTCATTGTTTTCCTAAGAATAAATACAAACCATAAAACACTTCTTTGAATAATTAAGTTTAACATTTTTCGATCAAATCTTAACAGTAAAAAACGACTCAAAAACTCATTTCAGAGACCCATTTTGAAAAGATTTTCTTTCGAGGTTTTGTATTTTCGAGTTTTCTAAATTTTCTAAGAACAAACACATTTAACCAGAAATTCCAAAAGGTGGCTCTGTTTTTTTTTTAGCCTAACTTCAAAAAAAGTGATTTTTCTGCTTACGAGGTCCTTTCGTAGAACCATCGATACATAACATCGAAGATATTCTTGTCAAGAAGCGCAAGGAAGACTTGATTCAAACAACAATAGATGATTATATGTTTTGAAGAGTTAGGTAAAGCTAGGATAAATGTTTGAAACTCCACGGTATATCCGTATAAGAAACTTGTTTCTTACATCCGTATAAGAAACTTGTTTCTTATATCCGTTGTAAGGATATAAGAAAACCTCGGTTAAAAGAAACAAATATTGTGCAAATTTTGAGTTTCTTATAAGCGTTATGTACTGTATTATGATGTAACTAACCAGGGCTATGCTTAATGTAATAAAAATCACAAAATTGAAAGAACTTGCTTTGTTTTGAAGTTGTTGGCAGTTAGTTTACTTGTCCCTATTTATTAAAACAGCATTTTTAGGACAAAATAATCTCAATATTAGAAAACTAGCTTGTCAGAAAATTAGCAAAATACACTCGGTCTAGTCGCAATTGGGACAATGTACATTTTTATACTTACTTATTATAATTGCTTCTTTGATCGTTTAAACAGGATATTTGCACCCTGAGCAAAACTATAATTTCCGCCCCTACGACGATTCCATAATTTATAAACAACATTTTTTGTGACTACGTCGCGGTCGATCTCAAACTCGCATATCGAATTTTTAAACCGTATTTTGTACAGAACAAATAATTTCTCTTGCATATATTCAGCCATATCAATAAAGAAAAAAACACCTATTCCACACTTATTGCACAGATTTAGTAACCCATAGAATAAGTATTAATCCAAAAAACAATATGTTGCAGGAATTGTAAGGTAATGTTTACCAAAATCTCCCTTAGGGAATTTGTTAGTTCTTGATATTTGGCAACCGATTTGTTGTTAACTTTGCTAAAAAATATTAGAGGTCTGCAATATACATATATGGCAATTTATTGAGGTGCCATTTATGAACTGTCTGCGGTGGAATAAGTTAGTTAACATCAGTTAAGAGAAATTTTATTTTATTAAAAGCATTTTCCATTTCACGTCCACCGAAAGACGGATACTTCTTTGCTACTTTGTGTTAGTTAAATTTTAAATTAAAAAACCAAATCTTTGGTGTAAGTTTTCAACTTCCAATTTACAGCGAAAATGATTTGTTGCTTCAAACACCTGGCATCCGATCATACCTTACTTCATACAATTAAAAATCGAGTTTTCTCATATTTAAAACACGAATTTCTATAGTTGCTTGATGTATTCACTATGTGATCTTGAATCTAACTTTTTATAAACTTTCATTAAATTGTGGGATTAAGTTGTGACAGAATTCAGTGCATTTCCGAGAATTCCCCTTTTCCTGAAACGCAAAACGTTGGAATGAAAATACTTTAAAATATCGCTCTTCCTAGTAAATGCAATGCATTTCAAACTGCAAATGTTTTAGTTCTTGGAGTTGCTTAAGACTATAACATCCGATAACTTATATATTATTTAAGAAATAAGTCTCGATTATAACATGGAGTTGTTCTTACTTCGACTGTGAATTAATTTTATGAGGGAAACCACAATAAAAAATTAAAATAAAACAAAACGTGCTGAAGAATCCTTATCCTGCATCAGGGTGTTATAGAAACAAGTTATGTATACTGAATACGAAACAACGTGCTCTTGTTCAATAACTTTTTTTTAAGAGAGAAAACTCTGCAGATTTTCAAATAAGCTTCAACACCTTTTAAAGGTTTCTAAGAGTCTTGATAGATGCAATGAAAAGCATTTTTACATTTTGCAGCATTCAATACATAGGACCTGTAAGGGTTTTTTCATGCAACTAATTTATCTAAGATGCAAACTCTTAAATTGCAATGTACTAGGTTAGACACATGCGCTTAAAAGAACCCAACATCTGAAACCAGAATATTAAGAAAAGCGTTGACAACAGCTTTATACTTCGAATGCTTTATTGAGAATGTCTCTTCATAAATCAATATAACATTAAAATGCATTGAAAGCTTAAACAACAAAACTGTAAGCTGAACACTTATACATAATACTTAAGTACATAAATATATACAGTTTAAAAGAATATTCGATCTTTCTTTAATAGAGAGAGTTCTTAATTTAAATCTTTGGTATACAGGAAAGCTTTTACTTCTCGTTCGAACATAGTATCGTAAGATCGCGCGTTACCGTTGATATGTCATTAAGATCATTTCGATGTAAGATAAACCTAAACCTAAACAGACCTAAAAATAATGGGAGTGGCAGTGGTTGGAGTTTACTAAAACATTTTAATATTTGTTTGCCTTTTTAGTTGAATAGAACATACTATTCTGAAAACTGCATTTAGATCATTTACGACGTTTAAGAAACGCACATACGAAGTGTTAACGCTTCCTTGTGCGTGCTTGAACCAATTTGGTTTGGCAAAAAAAAAAAAAAAACGGAAGTTTTGAAAATTTAAAATCCATTACTCTGTCTAACAAAACTTTTTTCCTGGTTTCCAACTGAATTTTTAAACTACATATGCAAAGATCTTTTTCATGTCCCAATAGTGTAACCAGTGTTTTCATCATCATCATCGTTGACCGGGGCGATGAAATGTCTGTCTTTCTATCCGTTTCTGGCAAGCAGTATCCTTGCATACAGTTTACCCAAGATGACTTTCTGGGCTGAGAGTCTACCAAGCTTATTTTTTGTCATCATGTCTGCTTCGCTGTAGAATTGACATAGCTTGTGATTACATCGTCTCTGTAATCGTCCTTCCTCAAAAGAGGGCCACGGCCGACTATAATAATCAAATGTTTATGTAATTCGTAGTAGGTACCTATTTCATATACCTAGCGATACAGGCAGTTTGACTCTTTTTTTTTTAAATTCTCCATTCTACGAGTATGCTCTTTGACGATTTTGTCTTTACCAACTATGTCATGTTCAAATATCAGGTATTCATATCGTCTACTGCGAATAACAAAATATCATAAGCTAATTATACATTTATAACCGATAATGAGTTACCGATATTAATTTATTAAAGTATCATCTTTCTTTGACTATTAAGACCTCAGTTTCTGAATAAAGTTCCTATTTAGACATCTCTTAAACAACTTTAACTAAGACCCACTAAGCTCCAACTTAACTTCTGACTTCATTTTTTCTAGAGCATGCTAAGCATTCCTTAAAATAATTTGACCATTTCCCTTCAATTTTGTTAGAACAGGAATTAAAAAAAAAATTTGTTCTTAAATAGGGAAAATTTGTATTTATTCACCACAGGATTTAAAAAAAAAAAAAAAAACAAAAAAACAGAAATATATTATTGTTATTTATAAACCAAAAATGTTAGTGTTAAAGTTTCAATTTGATGTATACAAATGCTCAAATTTTTAAGTGTTAAAAATTTATATTGTTTATATTGTTGATTATGTAATCGAATAAAAGACATTTCTATTTGAAAATCGAAATTGAATAGTTTTCTTCAAATTTTGTTTTTCTTCTTAAAAAATATAGTCAACATCTACGAATATCTATTTCCCGAAAGTAAAATTGTTTTAGGTTTCTAAAGTATTACATATTCAAAAGAAAGTATAGAAAACTATAGGTTATACATTTAGAAATAACTTTTGAAGAAATTGATTTCTGTTCTTTAAAAGCAGTTTATTCATGGCTTTCGGTTTTTAAACGCCTTCGCGCATTTTCAAAAACAGAGGATTGCAAAAAATTGC
This sequence comes from Sphaerophoria rueppellii, assembly GCA_920937365.1. NCBI lineage: Eukaryota > Metazoa > Arthropoda > Insecta > Diptera > Syrphidae > Sphaerophoria > Sphaerophoria rueppellii. Next base: position 35,417,820 of record CAKKXW010000001.1, on the reverse strand, counting down.
GGTTTGTCTTTTTGTGTAGACGCAATGTTTTTGTTTTGATTTAAACTTAATAAATGTTTTGTGTTCGCTTGATTGATTTTATACTTTTTTTTGTGAAAATGTTTGAGGGATCATTCTATAGCAAACGCTGCCTACAAAATTAATGATAGTTCCATTCCAAATAAAGAAGCAACCTTAAATCTTATATATATCAATGTAAACAAAAATGACAATACGTAGGGTTCACTTAGAAGGAAATTAACATAAGAGACTTGTGTGTTTTAAAGCATTCAAATAATTTGAATGAACTGTTTATGAAAACAAAAACCAAAATCTGATCCTCGAAACAAAGTGCATCAAAGAAAAAATAAAGAACCAAATATGTACCACCGTTGTCAGTAAAAACGCAGTTTGAAATTCGCTAAAAAGCTTTCATGTCATAATAATGTCTGTAATTTCGCGCCTATTCAAATTCAACAACATTTTATCTCAATGTTTGCAACAGATCCAAGTCACAATAATATATCCCACCCCTCCTCAACAAACAAACAAAAAAATTAAATAAAAAAAGAAAAAAGAAAATAAATAATTTTTATTTTGTTATTTTTTATTTTAAATTAACAAATAAAAAATCACGTGTTCCCACAAATTAATAATAATTTTTTGTGTTATAAAATTTTTAAGGACTTGAAAATGAATTTCTTTGTGGCTGCTGGTGGGCAATTTCACTATAAATGTTTTTTATAAGTGTATTTAACTATATATGTATAACTATATTTATAATAATTGTTGTAAACATATTCTTTATTATTTGTAGTGTGTTTTGTTGCATAAATATTCTTGTATCGAAACATAAACATTTTCCTCATATTTTCACGTTCATTCTACAAACATACAAACACATTTTGATTAAAGCATTGTGTTAATTATTTTTGTAGTTCACTGTAAATTATTTCATATCTAGCAAAATTTAAAATATTTTCCTCAAGAAAAAAATCACAGAAATCGCTTACTTATTTAACGAGTAGTCTTAATAGTTTAGTTCAATGTTAAAATTTGTACAAGTTAAAATTTTCAACAATATTTTTTAATATTAAAATCTTTTTGTTTTTATTTTTTGTTTGTTTAGGTTCACCCTCACCTAGAAAGAAACGCAACAATTCGACACCAGTAAAAAAGAACGCTGCCGAAAAGAAACAAATACTTCAGCAACTTGTTTCGCCAGCAGCAAATCCACCAAAACCAAAAGTTAGTCTGGGCGAGCTAATACAAATGTCAGAAAATCGAGTTCGGGCTGGTACACAGGATTCGGAGAGTGGCGAAAAGGAGACAACATTTTCAGAAAACTCGGGATCGGCTGCATCGTCGTCAGCGGCAGTTGCTGTTACAAGTGTCATCAATGATCCAAAGCTGGAGAAAAAAGTGACATTTGCTAGATTGTTAAATAAAGTTTCGGCTGAAATGAGTTCGGGTTCAGAGATCGATGTTGGACAAGTAAGTGTGTTTGTCAATAAGAAGTGCTCGAACTTTGTTTGATCTTAATAATATCGAACAAGGATAGGTATAACTTTTGTAAAATCCTTTTTTTATTCAAAAAGTAAAACCAACTTGTAAACTTTTAACGAATTATAGAAATTCAAAATTTGTTAATACCGCAAAAATCAAACTTCAAACTTTAAAAAACAAATCTCAACAAGTTAAATCTAATCCATATTTATACGCAATAGCCCTTATCAGTAATTGAAAATTTATGTTTTGACAAAATATAGAAACTTCTGAATCTTCACAAAAAAATATGTCTGACAATAGTAATAAGTTCAAAAACACAAAATATGAAACATTACAAGGAGGGACAATTTTTTCCCCTAGAAACTTAATCAACCAAGACCTTTTTTTCTAAAACAAATCTCCGATTTAAAAAAGTATTTGAATTCTTAAATTTTTTATTTGTAGAAAATGTAAAGCTTTTCTTTTGTCTCTAACCAAATACTTTTGCTTTCTATTTCTTTCATTATTGCTGCACTTGCTCGTGTGTGTGTGTGTGTTTGTGTCTTGCATTGCGTCTCAATAACCCAACAAACATCCCCACACAGTTCACACGGAATTCAAGCGCCCTTAGTCTACCAACAGACATCCAACTCCGAGCTAGTTCAATGCCCCCATCACCATGCACAAATGATATGCGTTCACCGCACAGCACTTCATCAAATCAGGGAAGCGATTCATTGTCCAGTTCCGATCTAGCACTTACCGATATTGGAATGCGAAATATTATGCAATTTCAAAATAATCGCAATCGAACGCGTCCAAAAGTATCCAGTGCCGATTCAATATTGGCAATGTTTAGAAATTTTGCCTCAACAACAACAACTGCCTCAAACACAACAACACAACCATCCAATTCATCAATGTTCGTCTCACCAGCGACAACACCGACTGCCTCCAGTCCGCAAGATGATGTACCCGGTGATGATGAGACATCAACAACATCCTCAATGCACACACCGGTTAGTTTTTCAAGCGGTGCACCCGATTCGCCAGTATTCTATAGGCAAACAACTATTGAAGTACCTGTTCTTGATGCACTAAGTGCCCACAAGAGCAGCAATACGACAAATACAAATCTTCTACACCCACCGACAATTCTATTGGAAATTCCGAATAATGGAATCAATAAGTGCCTCTCGCCAATTCGTGAGATGCCAACGCCAATACCGTCGCCAGCGTTGACACCAATCATGCCAAGGCAACAACGTTCGATTAGTCCAATCTTTCAGGACGATCCATTGTCGGAGAGTTGTAGTGATGACGACGACGGCGACGACGATGATGATCGAAGTAGTGACAACCAGATTTCGGTAACTATCATTAAAATGGGTGTTTTGTTGATTTATACAAAAAAAAAAATAACTTTAGAATAAGCTTGACTATAAATATTGAATTGAAAATCCATTTATTTAGTGTATTTTAATTGTTTGGTAAATTTGTTTTTGTGTAAGCCCGCTAACTGAGTTTTCTTGTCATTTACTAAAGAGTTCTTGTTTTGTGATAAAATCGAATTATTATTTTTGTTTGCTTTAATTGGCCAAAATAAATAAAAATCGTTACCGTTTTTATTTCATGTAACATAAAACGAAACAAAATTTTCGTTTGAATTTTATGTTTTTTTTTGTGAATCTTATGCCCAGTTTCATAAACAAACACTAAAATACTTCTAGCAAAAATCTTTTTAAATTTTATCAGATCCTTAAAACTTTTGAGTTTCACCAACTTAAAATGGGAAATTTCAGGGAATTTTTTGTCAAAATTGACATCCTTATGAAAATTGTGTGAGAAAAAATGAGAAAGCGTTATTTTCAGTTTTCAAAATGTTCAATGACACTTTTAAAATTTAATGATCCCAAAATGGGCATTTAGTTTTAAAGGGTGTTTAAAAGTTTGTTTATTTAAAAAACGCTTGGTGAAACCGAAAAATCTCATTTTACGGTTTAAAAGCTTGTTAAATTTTTAAAAGTCGTTTATGAAATCGGGCATTAAACTGTTATTTTAACTCTGACACAAAAAAAAAACAGACCAGAGCAACATCTTTCGCTTACTATTAGAAAAAATGATAGATTTATTAATTTTATAGAGGGGAGGAACGACTTACCTTGTTTGGAAAATATCGACTGGTTTTTATCCATTTCAACAACAATTAATCGACATTCAATATCTGAAAAATCGCAATCATAGCTTCTCATAGTACTCAAAATGTAGGATCCCCATCTTCAATGCTTCCCTTCATCGTTTAACAGTTGATTAATTTGTTACCCAATTACAAAGCGCTATCAATTTGTTCAGCATGCCGAGTACAGGCATCGCTAATCTTTCTATCCAGAGCTTATTATGGCTGTTCTAGAAACAGAAATAGATGCATGCATTACCTTTTGTGGCAACGCTGCGTCTTATTTTCACCTTTCTTTTTGTTCGATATTCTTTTCCCATGTTCTTCTTCATGGTTGGTTGTTATAAAATATTATAGCGGCAATCCTGATGATCATCCTACAGGTTTTTGAGCATTGCTGCTCCGAAGTGCTAAGAAAATATAAATTTACTCAATGGACAATGGGGTTCGGAACTTTGCCACTAGTAAAAAGAATAAGTCGTTTCTTATGACAGAATGTATAAATTAGCATATGCATCATCTTTACAGAAAAAAACAACGTTACATTTTAAACTTAATGCACTTTGTGTTAGTCTCTCTAATCCATGAAAATCAAGGAGAACGAAGTTTTTTTAAACCGTTAATATGTTAAACTCTTTAAATAATAATACGAGACAGGAATATTGTTAGAATGAAATGTTCATTATTGTAATGTGGGAAATAATTTAATGGCATTGTATTCTGTATATATGATTTCCGGCCTACACAGCGTATAAGAATTACATGGCCCATTCGATCAGTCTTATTTTTTACATTCCATATTCTCAATAAACTGGCCATTTATCGTCAACGTTGCCTTCAATATTATTTTCCAATGATTCAAGAGCCTCTGGTTTGTTGAGAGTATTGCTTCTTCAAAACCGGAAGTATGGAATTTCTGCACCCATTATCCCATATAACCCGAAGACGGAGAACAGGATATCCGTTCTCGTACAAATGCAGGGCGTTGATCGGAGATATTGCCATAAAAACCCCAAATCTATTGATCCCTTAAACGCGGGGCATCACCTCGCTGCAGTTCGGGTTTGCAAGGTTAACAGCTTTGAGGAGTGGAGTTTTTTCATATTCTTAGGGCTGGAATTTATACCTGTAACCTGTTAAGTAGTGATGGGCATAATCGAATGATTTCAATAATCCAGAAAAAAAAAGTGTTCGAGGATTTGAATAATCAAATGATCATTCGAATAACGTCGTCATCGTCATTCGAGTTTTTTTTTTTTCGAATCCTAGTAAACATCATTCGTGTTGTTTTCATACAAGTTCTCGTCATCTACATTCGAATTCTTTTCATTCGGGTTTTTTTTTCATTTGAATTCTTACAATCATCTATCGAGTTCTCGTAATCGACATTCGAGCTCCCATCATCGTCATTCGAGTTTTTATCATTCAAGCTCTTTTCATCAGAACTCTCGTAATCATCATTCGAGTTCTCGTCATCTTACATCAAAATTTGTTGTTGAACCGCGTAAAATCCGATAACAATTAATTTAAAATTAAAAAATCACCTTAATTTGATTAATACTTATTTGAATTTGTACTTTAAAATTCGTTAACTAACCTTATGAATGCATTTCGAAACACATTCCTTTCATCATCAGCATTGCACTACTGAAGCTGTGGCTGCGGCTGTTGATTGAAGCGCGACGTAAACATCGTTAAGGAAAATCGAAACACAGAACGAAAAACAACGGTTACATACATCGAACATCAACTCAAAACAAGTGTCTTGATTTAGAAGGTTTTTGCCCTTTCTGGATGTAAAACCTTTCGTATGCATCCAATTGGATACCATTTCACACTTGTTTAACTATACGTACATTGTCTAAACTAACAGTGTGATTCATATTTATGACGTGTGCTGCGACTGCCAGTCGCGAAGGTTGGTTCAATCGAATACACGCTAAATGGTCATTGAATCTCTTTCTAATGCTTCTTTTCGTTTGTCCAACGTATTCCTTACCACAATCATTGCATTGTACAGCATAAATACCTGATTTATCCAAATCGTAACCATGTTCCTTGAATTTTTTCTTCAATTTGTTTGTTATTTCGAGAACAAAACATATGGATACTCGTTGATTTTTAACTTTTTCTTCCTGCGAGTATAAAGTTGTAAGATTTGAGTTTCTCGCTTTATGGTAATGGTACAAAATTAACTCATCTACCATCCTTTCATTGTACCCATTTATAATCGTCATTTTCATTCGAGCTATCGCAAGAGTCATTCGAGTTCTTTTCATTTGAATTATCGTTGTCATCATTCGAGTTCTTTTCATTCAAGTTCTCGTAATTGACATTCGAGTTCTCATCATCGTCATTCGAGTTATTTTCATTCGAGCTCTTCTCATTTGAATTCTCGCAATAATCATTCGAGTTCTCGTCATCTTCGTCGGAGTTGTCGCCGTTGTCATTCGAGTTCTTTTCATTCGAGTTCTCTTCATCATCATTCGAGTTCTTTTGAATTCTCATCATCGTCATTCATATTTTTGGAAACGAAAATTCAGTCGCGTTTGCCATCGAAATTAATTGTGCCCATGATACCGACAGCGTGTACACTGTACGCTAGCCGTACCAATTTAACGATTTATAAATAATAATTGCCAGAATTTTCTGAACAACAGAGCTTGTCATTCTTAACTGTCAAACGGTCAACCATCGAAACTTCTTTACAATGATCTAAGTACATCTTGTTTTTAGGGCAAATGTTTTGCATTGTAAGAAAAGAATGACTGACCCGTTTAGAAGTTTTAGGAAATTCTAAGCGTTAAGACAATATTGTTAATAAACATAATATATGTTTATAGCGTTAAATAAGATCAAAATTTAACACTATCAATTTTTTGGTACTTCAATTCAAGATAAGGAAAGATCAAATTTATTCCTTGTATAAAACAAAAAATTACAAAAATTCTTTCTCACATTTTCTCCGACATTCGACAACCACCTACTGAGTTTTAACCAATAGCAACCAACATCGTTAATGATTTTCATTATTTTGAAAAACCAATTTCGAAAAAGCTAGGAGTTTACCTAACGTCTCCCAAACCCTAAAAGTAAAAATGTTCGTTCTCCTTAATTCCCATAGATATAAGTGACGTACACAAAACCTAAATTCAAAGAAATATCAGATGATTTTTTTCAAGGGCAATCTTCATTTTAGCAATCTTTACACATTTTTAGAATTAATACACATTTTAAAAATCAGTGAAAAAATCGGATGTATACTTAGTGAGAAGAGAAAAATCATTAAGGTATTGCCAGTATTAGAGGAAACCATGTTTAAATATATGTACTTTGATAGCATCAAATCCATTCCGAAAAAATCAATTGTGTGCTTGTAATTAAATTAATTTGTGTATCTCAATACCAATATACAAATCTAGGTCAAAGTGGATTCTGATAAGATCAAGGTGTTCAAAGGATATTGTACAGATTGACAGCTCGGTGAACTAAAATTATGGTCAGTGAAATAGTTCAATTTAAAAATGTTAGTCATGCAATTTGTTCATTGAATTTTGGCTTGATGCCCTTTCCCCCAGCAACTCATTAAAGTTTACACCCCTTAGGTTAGATCATACATTTAAGATCCTCGAAGGCTTCAAACAAAAGTTAACATTCTCTACTATAACCGATTATAAGTTAGCATTTATGTACTATCCAAATAAACACAATAACACACTCACAAATTAGGAATCAAAAACTCAGGCTCATCCAACTATTGCATTTTTATTTTTATAAACAAACAAATAATTCTTTCCCTAAAGGCAAGTATATTCCTGGACCTCGGCCAAAACGATAACTTTATGGGTCATTTAAATGCGGAATCAGAAAATAACACCCCAACTGAGATGTACACCACTTTCAAGGCGGATGTGCACAATCAAATGTCGTACATGTGTCATCAGCCGCAGGAACAGCAACAAAAATCATCGCCATCATTCCTTTTGCCTAGCATCACCATCGACATAGAACCCCCAACGCCTGAGGAGAAAGCACCAAGACCAAGAGATTTAATTATACCAACATTGACAGTGGAACAGCCAAGTCCAACGAAAAATCGTTTCCCGATGATAATTTTCCCGGGCTCACCGCCACCGCAACGAGCAAGTATTGGCGAGACTAGCTTCATGTTCCCCAACAAACAGCAACAGAAAAGGTACCGAATTCTCAGCAAATATAGCTTCTACGGTTTCCACAGTTTTGTTGACATTTCCTCCTCCATTTCCATTAAAATAAAAACAAAAATGTGTGTTTACTTTCCTTGATGTTAAACGTGTTAGTTTGTCTGTCTTTAACTATCCTTCTCTGTACTTGTATCCTTAGTTCTTAGACTTGCTTTTGATGTGGCATTACTTAAACCTTTGGAACTATGTAGAAATATTACAGCGGTTTCGTCGTTGATGTTGCTTTTAGATTAAACTATAGCCTTGATTCTTAGTTCTTTAGTAATGTAGCTTTAGATCAACAACCAAGCCTTTAAATTCTATTCTAGACTACTGAAACAGTTCGAGAAGCCTACATCCCTTGACCTGCAATTTGTGCCACCCACGATTACAATAACGTCGAATATGAGCGAACTTGAGTCTGATACCGAACCGCTATCACCAGCGCCTAAGACCGGTGGCCCAGGATCACTTCTGGCACCAGGTAACCCAGTTGGCATGTGCTATTTAAGTCCGTTTACTATGTGTGGTCGTGCCGATCGAACAATATCGGAGAGCAACCTCAGCTCTTCAGGGTACTCAAGCATGGCCAGTCCGGGACCAAGTCGTTGCGGATCGAGTAATCCTCTATGTCCGAACGAAATGGACGAACCAGGCAGTGGGCACTCGGGACAAAGTTTATCCCTGCATGCGAGTCTTTTGAGTCGAAGAAAATCCGCCTTAGCCAGTTGCAAGGAAAATATCACAAATGGCAAACATACCACACCAAACGATGATCATCAAGAAAGACTTCGCCAACGATCCGATTCTGAAACTATGTCTGATGATATTTTACTTGAGTCAAATGACGAAGGAATCGGTACGGATCATGTAGATGAAAAGCTAGACGACACTCGAACCATTGGCAATCGCAACAATTGCCAGCAACTGGGAGTATTTGTGGAGGAGCAAATATTGATTGAAGTAGATGAGCCTGCTCCATCGCCAGCCCCCCAAATGGCACAACTTCAGCTGCCATCGATTGTTATTCAGTTGGATGGAACTGACAAAGGCTTGTCACCAGTTTCATCACGTTCCGAAAGTCCGCTCAGCGAACGTGCTGGAATGGGGCGATTTTCACCACAATTCTATGGTCGCAAAGACCAATTGCCATTCACTGATTCCGATGGTCTATATGATTTTCCATCGTCTGATGGCAAAGCAAGTACCTACACTCACCAGAGGCGGAGTAGTAGCAAAAAGAGGGAAAGAAAACTTTCCAAATCGGGATGTACGCAATCACCGACAAAGAATCAAAATGATGTTTCGGCCAAAGATTCTAGTACTCCGACTACTAGTAGTCATGTCTGCTCAAAACACTGTCGTTCGTATCATCATTCATGTCCTGTGAATGCAGTGACAGCGAGAAAGAGTCCGAAAAGACGACCGGTTAATAGACATCCGGTGGCAAGTAGTAGTAGCTCTTCGGAGAGCCTGACATCCACAAAGGATTTGACCATCCGAACGATGCCAAGACGTAAGTATTCTTTTTTCTGTTTTTGAAGACATTTAAATTTCTGAATTCACTCTTTAAGGACTGAATTCACCAAACAGGGAAAAAAGACTTAGAAAACACGACAGCAATAGTGAGGACGATGCAGCTGATGTAAGATCATTGGGTTTAACTTGATTTAGTCTAACGTTAAGGTTAATTATAGGCACTACTTCGGCGAATATCCCCAAGTATTGTCATCGCTGAAAATAACCAATCACAACCCCGATCTAAAATTAACCGCCTCCGGGCGATTGGAAATCAAATTAGGTAATGTCAGAACATCCATTAAGAGACGTTTTGTTTTCAATAAAATTTCATGTTATTTCGAAGATTCTTAAGACGCCTTGAAAAATCAATCAAAACACGCGAACGTCTCTTATCGCCTTCAGATAGCTGCGCAGAAGAAAACACAGACGATTTGGATTCACCGCAAGCGACGTCACCTCTGTTGCAGCCGACTTCACCAAATCGAACAAAAGTCGCATTATGCCGCCAGAATCGAATCCCCTCTGGATCGTATAATTTGGCGAATTCGTCTGTTCTTAATCCCGGTAGTTGGAAAGGGCGAGATCGCAATATTATGTCAACAAATGATGTCAATAGTGATTAAGTAACTACATATTAAGATAGCTTGTAGGAGTATTATGAATTCTAAAAACTGGCGCCCAACAAACAAAAAAAGCACACTTTCCTATTTCATTTATTTGTTTTGCCGGTGAAATTAGGATAGTCAAGGAACTAGAAACAAAATATAAAATAAAAAAGTGGCGCCCAACACTTACCGCTGCAAAAAGATGGATAAGGATTAAGCGTTTTAAGATCCTATTTTAAGTATTGCATAAGTAAATAATTTTAGGGAAGTAAAAATTAATGCAGCACGTTTAAGCATAACAAAAAAATATGTTTTTTTTTATTAATAGTTCTTTAACTAAGTAGGTAAGCACATCGCACGAAAACTTAAAACATCCTTTTATAAATTCTTCGGGACATTAAACTAAAAAAAAAAAACTGTAAATACAAAACAGATAGCATAAGCAATATAAACATTAACGTGATATGTGATAAGAATCTCTGCGCTTAAGTAGCTTAAATTAAGGGACACTTTACAAAAACAAAAACTAATGTTAAAAATAAAATAGAAACACATTTCTTTCTTAAGTTAAACAAAAAAATTAACACAAACAATTGTCTACTAAACATGTGTTCATCATCACGTATTAGAAAAATATTTATAGAACAAAAATAAATTAAATATTATGTTTCTTTTTGTTTTTTCTTTGTTTTCTTATATATGTATAAGCATTTTAAATATAAAATTAATAAAAAACATAAAAAACATATAAATGTATTGAAAAGATATTAAACAAAAAAAAAATACCTTGGGAATATAAGGACAATCGTTTATTCGCGTAACTATACTTTCGCTTTTGCGTGCCTAAATCCTTATTATTTTATTTTGCAGAATTCAAGAGCAAAAGTGTCTGATGACACACTTCGATTCTTCTTTTTATTGTGTAATTTGTATGATGCTATCTAAGGTTCAATAAGAGTAAGGGCTAACTGCTTAATTACCTTGGAGTTTTCTGGGACCGAAGTACTTAAGTTCATTGGAATCTGTAAATTTTGTAGATATTTTTTTTTCAATTCGCTGCCATTTGCATATGGAAAAACGTTAGCTAATATAAACCAGAACAAAGTTATTGCTTTTGTGTCAATGCTTCAAACAGATACAAAATGTTACCGAGAAAACGTAATTTTTTCTATCCTTTTTTTGGCATTTGAAAGCAAAAACCTGATGTGATGGTTTCTGATATTCTCATGGACCGGAGAATTAACGTCGTTTTCCATGTTTTTTTTTTACGTTTCTTCTTTTACCCCCAATAGAACGTATCTATGTGTGATTCTTCGGACCATTCTGTTTTCAAAACGGAGACTTCTTTTCTCAGAAGCATTCCGTTTGTCAAAGTCAGTCCAATGGAATAGGTTTCAGAAGACTTTTGGACTCTTCCGAATACTTCTGGACGTCCAATTGAAAACTACACAAGTAACATTTTGCTCCAACAATTCATTTGACATAACTGTCAAATACAACTCATTTCCCAATGGGAATCTAGGCTGTTCAAAAGCATAATAAGCTTGTTTTAGTTGGCAGCTTGGTAACAAAAAATAATCACACTTCACACACACAATACCAACAAAGTGGGGTCAGCTATAATAATTTGATTTTTGTTTGACAGTTACCTAATAGTAATTCCTGCAAATCGCTATCAGAGAATAATTTCTCACATTGGACTTAAATCAGCTGATTTCTTTTACGCATATTTGTAACCATTGTGAATCAAATAATTCAGTACCTTGTTGGTGAGTTCGTTTGACAGTTCAAATATTCTAAATGAGTGTTCGTGGCTTAGTGTTCACGTGCGTTGGCTGCTAAGCAGAACGTCGAGGGTTCGAGTCCTACTCGTGTCCATAGTTCTTATTTCATCTCTCACGAGCACTGCCTTTTGCGAATAACTGACAAAACTTCCAAGAGTATCAATCTGTCATGAAAAAGTGCTTCTCAACTTTGCCGTTCAGAATCGGCGTTAAATTGTAGGACCCTTCAATTCTTCACACGCACCCAGAGAATTGTTGATGAGATTAAGCCACTTAGGCCTTGGCTCTTCATGGCTGTCGCGCCATTTTATTTATTGAACAGTGATCCAATCCACATGATAAAATAACTTTTAAATATCGGAGCCCTCCAGAGATATTTAAAATGAGATTTGTCTGACACATCTGAGTAATTGACGGATGAACAACATCAATTTGTAGGGTCAATATAAATATCGTACTGATGCTATCAGTCAATTGGTTTGTTCCCCCAAACAACATCTGACTGAGCTATCTGACCTCTGAGATTAAAACATTTTAGATTCGATTTTTCACTTAGCCGTTTGGACGTAGTTGACATATAAACAACAACATTGTGTTAGGTAATCGTAGCTATCTCAACGAGAACTAAAAATTATGATCCACAAAATAATTTTGCCTCAGTCAATGTGACGTTGAGATCTCAGTAAGATGTTGTTATTGATATAAGATTGAAGAAACTTCAAAAGGAATCCGATGTCTGCACTCTGCCACGGGTGTAGACGTCTTACAATATTTCACTGTACGCTCAATGTCTCTTTAACCTGATTCTGATTATCATGACACTTTATCGATATCTCCCTGGTAATAACCAAAAACTACCGGAAATTTGTGTACTGAACGCAAAATTCTCCATTACAAAGTCCATTGGTGAAGTATTGTCTTTCATTATGCTTAAATTGTGGTTGCATGAATGCGAATACTTAAACTGTGACGTGGTATAGGTAGCTGCTTAAAATGATCCGGTATCACAAGACCTTAAATTTGATTGAAAAAATGTTTTCTTACCGAAATTAATTTTTGTTATGGACTAGCTAGACTGTCACTTTGTGAGTTAATTAACTGTGAACGTATGTAACTATGTATTTGAAAACTTGGTTAATGGAAAAAGTCTATCTGTTTACTTCAATTTTTCATTTTCATCGAAAATTGTATCAAATTCTGTGAGAAACCCTTGTACATTAAAAGGTCGGAGCTTAGTGAAATAGGGAGATATCGTAGTGATTTATAAGGACCATTGAATAATAATGTCTGCATTTTGTTTTGTGTACTAGCCTCTTAATACGTCTTACTTGATTCTTCTTTTAAATGTCATTATTTAAACCGTTTTCCTTATTTTAAACCATTCAAATAAAAGTTCATCAGCAAAGATCGGAGTTATACTTCATATTTTTCGATGTACAAAAATAAAGCTAAATTCTAACGGGTAAAACATTGACTTATTTAAGATATATATATAAATTAATTGTAGATTTAAAAAAAAATTACATGAAAAATATTGTTAAAATATTTAAGAATCACAATTTCAAATGATAACATTTCGTTGTAAGGACAGTTCCTTCCAAATCATAAATGCAAATAATAATTCATCAGCTACCTTTCTACTGCTTACCCCATCGAATTAAAAATAAGAAAATTTATAAATTACACAAAAAAAATATAAAAACAACTAAGTACATTATACTCGAGGAAAGAAATATTTAAAATTGATTTAAACAAAAAAATTATATATTAAATAAAATCGCATTAATTTTAGGCGAAGAAAGATTTAAATGGCTTGTATTGAGACTGATTTTGTAAAAATTGTAAAAGAAAACAAAAAATATTAAACTAATTACAATGAAATATAAAAAAAAATAACTCTAAAAATATGGCAGATAGTACGTATATGTGTATGTTTTAATTAAATAAAATAAATTTTATTAAATTCATAACGATGCACAACATGTTAAATATTTTTCGACTTTAGAATTGTATTTGTAAAATTGCAAAATACACAAAAGCAAACAAATATATATAAATCTACACTTAATTTACACTCATCAATGAAATATAAATGTAATGTAGAATATTTAGTAGGGCATATTGTAAAATAACAAAAAAAAAAACATTTGCACTTTTCAAATTCAACTTTCTAAACTTCCTAAAATTATTGCAGTCTTAGTTTTAGAACTCTGTGATAAATCCTTGAAAAACTGTTGTGCAGCACTATTTTTACGATACATTCAGAATATTTTTGTTTTTATTTTTTTAAGTTGCTGCTTTCCCAATTATGACTTTCAGCTTGGGTTAATGAATCCAATGTTGAGAAGGGAACTTGGAAATTGGGTTGAATATAATTTCTTTTCTTTCAATTTCTAATTTCTATTAAGTCACCTGACCTTAAACTTTATAAAAGAAAAAATATATTACAAGCAATATATTACTAATAGTAAACTATAACTGACGCAATAAAATGACAAAAAAACATCATTTAGGAATCAAAAATCACAAACAAATTATTTGGTGATTTATTTTTGACAAAATTACTATTTTATTTTCTGAATTTGCACTCTTGCATTAATAAACAAAAGAAAAAAAAAGAAAATGATCTTTGAATAAAAAAAAGAAATAGATTCTTAAGAAAACAATTATTATTTGTATAAGTTTTAGTTAAGTTCATATTTAAAAATATTGTATAAATTAAAAAGCAAACATAAAAAAAACAACATCAACAAAATGAAGCAAAACAGAAATAAACTTATATACCTATGAAATATATTTGCAAAAATAAAAAAAAATAATAATAAAACCGCTAATGATGATTTGTTTTAATTTATTACCAATCTTAACGTGAATGATGAGATAGGCGAAAAAAACATTGCTGAATCAATTTTGCACTTGGTTGGAGAAGGTGGACAATATTTTGATCTGGCTGAAAATGTACATATTTTCTTATGTAATATTGTTTAAACGTGTTTGTATTTAACGGACTATTGAAACCAGTGCAAAATCTTCGAAAAATCGTTCTACCGTGATTTTTTTTTGGAATGTATGATATATCAACTACAGACATTTTTTTTAAGAAAGGAACCTACAAAACAACTAAACTGCTGGCTGAAAATAATAGATTTTTAAATGAATTCATTTACTTTTCTGGCTTGGGCACGAATTTTTTGTACACGAATTTTGTATTTTACATCAGATTTTTGAAACAAATTTCAAAATCGTAATATCAGCAAAGTATGATAAAATATTCAAAACATGACATTGAAAAATCGCATATTTTCAAAAACAAAAAAAAGAAAAGAAAATGTTTGATCGATTTCTTTCGAAGTCCTTTTGAATGATTAAAGTAAGTAAAACTCCGGAAATAAAGTTTCAGATTTGCGATCTTCATACTTCAAACGTTCGCTATGACCGTTGCTTCTGTAGTTTGAGTTGTACTTTTAATCATACTTGTTGAATCAACTCTCGAAATTTGAGAGTGAGTAGTGAGCTTGTCGACACCACTGTGATTTGACATCTGTTTTAATAACTTCATTTTAATTTCGGTACAGAGTTTGTAAATAATATACATAATATAGTGCCACTTCACATCTGCACAAAAAATGCTTTCGTTTGGTATGTATTTTATTACCCTTCGGGTCTTACAAGCCGCGTACCGAGTTTATTTCTTATTACTTTTGCTATAGGCTTCCTGTGACAATTGTGATCGATGAAGATTTGAAATCTCTGTAAAATTTGCTGATATTTTTAAAAATCTTAGTTCTGTAATAGATTTTTGCGGACGGACGGATCTGAGTTATGAACTCTCTTAGGTTGAAGTATTTGCTATTTTTATCCGAGATGCAACCCTAAGGTCCATTTTGCGACGTTTTATGTAACAATTGCCATACAAATTGAATTTGACAGATAAAGTGAGTTGGAGCGTTTTATTCGCACTTGATTACTATGCAAAACAAAACAGACAATAGTCTTATTTTTTCACTACTCAGTAGTGCTGGCACAGTTAAATTTCCATTGGCAAATGACAACAATATTGATAGTTGCAGATAAAAAGGCCAGTACTTTCAATTATTGAAATGAATACAGCACTGATGGCGTTAAGAAGAATTATTTTGTTACGCGAACCTAATGATCTGAGTTATGTACTCTCTTTGGTTGAAGTTATTGCTATTTTGTTTATTCGAGACAAAAAAAAACTGAGTTTTTTTTAAATAGAATTGTGAGTGATAGAGCACTATTGGAGCACAATTTCAATTAAGACCGTGTGTGAATTGCGTTAAAACTTGACACTAGCGTGGTGAATAAAATGTGTTAAAATTTATCCTGCTGTGCAGCAGGTTAGATGGGTTAAAATTATGACGTTCATTTTTTATACTCGTGAATGATAGAGAGGTTTGTTTCTGTTTTATTGTCTTGTTCTGTCCTTTTTCGTTTTATTAAGTTCCTTAATTAAATACGTTCATATTTTAAGAGATTAAAATAAAATAGTTTAAATTTATCATATTTCTAAATGGAAAACGATTTTTTTTTTCTTTTGAGAATGGTAACAAATATCAGCTGTGAAAACTGGTTTTCCAGTGTTAGTACAAGGAATAAAACAAATAATAAAAGTGGGAATTTTTGTTTGATGTTTTTTTCCTGTTGTTTCACAATATCAAAGTAACAATGCAAAATCGAGAAAAATAATTTAAACTGAGTTCATTTGTTACTTTTTCACTAAGTTGTTTTAAAGTTCGGTTTCTTAAGCGAAATTATTGTATTCAACGCAGAAATGTGGGCTAAAAAAAAATAGTTTTAACGCAATTCACACAGCAAATGGCTAAATTTCATCCCATTTTTAACCAAACGTCAAGTTTCTCGCAAACAAACATTCAAACTCAATTCACGCACCACGGCCTAAATGTTTCATTATTTAGTAGTAAGGACTTAAAAAACGCCAGTAACGTTAAAAGTCGAACTTTTTGAAATTGAAAGTATTTTTTGCTGACATTTTAATGAAAGTAGAACTCGACATTTAACACACTTTTGTAGAAAAAATGCAAAAAAGACATAAAAAAACAATAAATTAAATTCGTATTATTGATTTTGATTTTGATATCATTGATTAGAAATTTTTCTTAAGAAGCTACATTTTTTTAAATATGACACTCAAAACATAAAAGAAAAGAAACTACGATCAAACAGATTTTATTTTGTAACCAAAAGATATCTTTTTTAAAGTTTGAAAATTCAAATCAGTAAGGCATCATTATAGTTTTGCTTAATAGCGTTTTTTTGGTCGCCCGGAACGTTCCGAACGATTCTGAATTCGTTCACCTGGCGCAAGATGACAGTAGTTCTTGTTCTAAAAAGAACAGAAAAACGATTCCGAATTTGAAGTCGGAATGAAAAACAGAATCACGCATACATGCACACACTTGCACATACGAATGCGCATGCGAATTGCATTAAAAAGTGGTTAAGACTTGACGATTGGTTAAATTATGACACTTCGCATTGAATAAAAATTAGACTAGCAGGCTAAAATGTGGCTGCAGTGGTTAGAATAATACATAGACCAAACATAAGAAGCAAAAATGCGTTTGCCTGGTTGTTTGGTATCCGGTTTCCGGATAACAAAAAAAAAAAACCCTATAAGTCTCGTTTCTCATAGCAATATGGCTCTCTTTGTGCCTCCCCCCCCCCACTGGCAAGGTGCTTTTAGTTTATAATTTTTCCTCCGTAGTTGGGTGGTTCAAGCGATTCGGAGGTTCAGTTTCGGTTCGAAGCCGTCTTGAGATACGTTCTTATTTTTTTACTCATTTTATTTTTTTCCAAACATATTTACCAAACAACTGAGTTCAAAACTCTTCACTCGAAAGACAAAGAGCCATATGCATAAACGGTAGTAAATGCTTTTACTAGTCAATTTTGATAGTATTTACTTTTTTTCGTATGCATAACCTTCAAGTAAATACTTGAATAAAAGCTTTTACTAGAAGTAAAAGTATTTACTAGGTACAGATGAATTTTGGTAGTAAATACTTAAAATGATATGCATAAAAACCTTTTACTACTAGTATTTACTTCAATTTTTACAAGTTGCTAAAGAGCAGCTTGAACATTTGCTAGTAAATACTTTTGGGTGTTTGAAACGAACATTTTCATTTGCAAATCAACTTTTAAGGCGATCGGTTCAATATTCTTGTGAAATGCCCGCGTTTTTGCACATGAATACTGAAAAAGTTAACAAGGAACGAAGATCTCCAGCTACAAATAATTTCAAAATGCTTTACCGCTTTGAAAAAGAAAATGTTGAATGGCTTAGCCAACACTTTATTGCTAAAAATAAGTTTTATAACCTTTCATAGAAAACATTTATCTTTATTTTCCATAAAATTTAAGGAACCGAAACTGAAAAAAGAGGAGGAGCTTCGTCCCCAGAACAAAAAATAAGGATCTTTTTGAGGTATGTTGGCGATCCAGGCTTTCAGGTTGGCGTCGGTGAAGACACAGTATTTCACCAAAGTACTGTTTGCAGAGTTGTTCATTTTGTTGCAAAATCGATTGTTAAGAAAGCTTCAGTTTGGGTAAGGTTTCCTTCAAATTATGAAGAACATTTGGCAGCAAAACAAGATTGGCTTTCTAAATACAGCTTCCCTTCTTGTATTGGAGGCTTGGATTGCACACATGTGGAGATTAAAAACTCCACTTGCATTCTAAGGAATACATAAATCGAAAGGGGTATGCATCCATAAAAATACCAGTTTTGCTTTGGAAGTCGGTTCTTAACATTTTCAATGCCTCAGCCCTAGCAACTTTTATTTGAGGCTTTTGAGACTTGCTCAAAAGAACCGAATGCACCTCAAGCATTTTCAGAAAATCTAACGTACAATTATTATTTTCGTTTTTTGCCATGACTATGAATTGAGTATTAGAGAACAAATGAATATTTATAATTAAAAAATCAATAACAATTACTTCAAATCAAAGTGAAGCTAAGTAAAGGGTTTTCCTATAAGTATTTCACCCTTTTAGACCTTTTCTTGTTACTTTGTAACTCCAGTATTCCGATTTATATTATTTTTCAATTTGTGTAAGTAAATGCCTGAGTATTCCGATTTATATACAATTTTTACTTGGATGAATCTAGTATTTGCTACTAGTAAACGCTAGCTAGCATTTACTTTTTTTTTATGCATACCAAATGAAGTAAATACTACAAATCTGAGCTTTTACTTGTTGGTCTAGCATTTAATAAAATACTAGATTTTTATGCATATGCCCCAAAGTGTCTGCTATACAAAACTTTGATTTTGCCAGTCCTACTCTACGGCGCGCCGGCGCCGCCGAGTGCTGGACGATAAGTAAAAAAGGGGAATTGATACTGGGCACTTTCGAGAGAAAAATTCTTTGACGGATTTTCGGTCCCTTATGCGTCGCATAAGGGACCGAAATGGCGAATGGAGAAGAAGATTCAATCGAGAACTGTATGAGCTGTGCCAAGATGTGGATGTAGTCCGGAAGGTCAAGAAAAAACGACTACATTGGCTCGGCCACATCGAGCAAATGGACCGCAACGCTCCAGAAAATTCGTAAGAAATTCTTCTCATCCCAGCCCCCGGTTCGCGACGACAAGGACGACTGAACCTACGGTACAAGGACCAAGTGCCTGCGGATGCAAGAGCGGTTGGTTTTGGCGCCTGGAGAGTGCATGCGAGGGACCGTTCACGATGGAAGGCTGCAGTATCTCAGGCTGAGATCCTTCATGGATTGTGAGCCGGATAAGTAAGTAAGTCTTTTATCCACGGAATCCTGCCCGTGGAATTCTAACGAAGTCTTTACAACATTTTCGTGTATAAGGGATTGTCTATTAAACTATAAACTATAAATAAAAAATGAGAAAACAACCCAAAAATGCTGCATACTTACACATTGATACCATAACGGCTCTTGCCAAAATCCAACAAATAAAAGCATTTTTCAAACTACCGTTTGTTTAGTTTTTTTGTTTTATTTTTCATATTTTATCCTGAATATTTTATTTGTATAATTAAATTCATTAAATTGTAATTCTTTAAGTTAAAATATAGATGTATAAGTAAAAAATGTGTTCCACATAGTGTTTAGTATAGTAGAAATGTAGCTAGTTTTTTTTTTTTGTGAATTATACTTTATGAACATCACCCAGAGTTTGCTCATAGCGGTATTAAAGTAGTCTTACATAGAAAATACGATATTTTTTTGGTTTTTTTTTTTCTTTTCAAATTGGTTTGTTTATAATTTAATTATATTTGCATAGGATATTAAGTATTAATAACTTAATTAGTTTTAAAATTGATTTAGAGTCGATTTGTGAATAAAACCGACATGAAATAAATATACATATACCTATATATTATATATTAAGCAGATATGCTTAATTGAATATAAACATACATATATACCTATTTTATTGTTATTTACCGTTTTTATTTAGATTTAAATTTTATATAAAGGTATCTTAAATATATTGCTGGTAAACATATCTTTAATTTTAGGATTGCTTTAATAGGCTACTTTAGTTGTAATGTGTTGAATGTTTTATCTATTTCTAGATTTAAGTATGAATGTGTATTTTTTGTTTCCACCTCGAAGAAGACAAGAAAACTTTATTGGTAGGTTTTTTTTATCAAGTTCATAAATAATAGGTAAAGAATAATATTTATATGTTTTATTATAGTTTAAGGTAAATAATTTTTTTGTTGTTTTTTATTTTTTATTACATATTTGTTTGTATACAAAGTGTTTTCACGACATAAATATTAATGGGTGACAAATGAGTATATTTAATGAGAGTGAATGAATAACTGTGAATATTAATTAAAACAGTGAAGTTGAAGGAAGCGCCCTTTAAACATATTTTGAAATATAAATTTTAAATTTGAATGAAATCAACACCATATTTTTTTTTAGGTTATATAAAAAGAAAAACAGTAATATAATATATTTCTTATGCATCTCATACTTATGTATATTAAACAAAAAATGAAAGAATTTGAAATTCAGGAGCGCTTATCAGACTACACTATTTTTTAACAATGGTATTAATGCAACAACAATTATAATTTATTAAGTGCAAATTTCGGTTTGAATTAATGTATATAAACATTTGAGAGTGTCTTTCTTTGAAATAATAAAAAATTTAATATACTTTTTTGTTCAAAGTAAGACAATATTCTCGTGACACCCTAACACATATATTTTTACAATATAAAAGTGATATTTAAATTTAAAAATAATTTGTGAATTGTAAATTGGTTATACATTATATTCCCTCTTACACATAAATACATATTACTATCCATTTTTAATTTTTTCTTGTTAAAACAAAAAATTGTGTTATAACAAACAAAATTATAGTTTTATAAACTCTTAAAACAAAAGTTTAAAAATCAAAAGCAAGAATTTCATACACAAGCACCTACGTATGTGGTTATGAAAATATTTTTTAAAACACCAACCTAAGTTTTCGACTAATGCAACACGATTTTGTTAATCATTTAAAATTCAGATTCAAATGAGCATTCATTTTTAATCTCAAGAATACAATCTTAATAATTTCTCTGGGCTTATGGCAACAAGTAAAAAATATTGGGGCTGAATTCTAATGGTATATTACTGGAATGATTAAGGAAGGGTGTCAAATGAATTTTTTTTTTTCTATTTAGTTTCATTGGGGTAGGAACACTACCCCAAACCTTTCTGCTTACTCAAAGTACTGTTTCTTTTGATAACTGTGGGAAGTAGGGCCCGTTAAGTTAACTAAAGGGTTTTCTAATAAGAGGTGTTATTTTGAGTAGCCCGCTATTTCGGTAGCTGTCTCTTTTGAAGCTGTAATTTTTTGACATTTGACAAGTAGAAAGTAGCTGTCTCTATTGAAGCTGTCATTTTTTGACATTTCACAAGTAGAAACTACGCCAATAAAAATGAAACGATACACACTTCAACAACGCATCGTAATTATTAAAATTAACTATAAAAATGGTGAAAATTTGGCAGAGACGGTTCGTAAAACGGGAAAAGTTTCCGGACCGTGTTATCTCTCGAAGAGGTGATCACAATTGGCCACCGAGATCTTGTGATTTAACACCTTGTGACTTCTTCCTTTAGGACCACGTGAAAGATAAGGACTACGCCAACAGCCCAGCGTCGATAGAAGACCTAAAAGATGGAATTCGTGAAGCTATCGAGGACATAGAGCAGCCACTTTGCGATTTGGTTATGGAAAATTTCATGAAAAGGATATGGTCCTGTAAGCGTGGTTGTGGCGGCCATTTCGCTGATGTTGTATTCCATTATTAACGACATACCTTCTTCTTTATAATGAAATAAACATCCGATCATTTATCTCAATAAATGCCATTTTTCTTTGAATATTAAAATAAAACCTTTTATTGGAAAACCCTTAAATACAATATGAAATGAATACATTTTTTCCTCAGCAATATGTGCCACCAATGTTGACCATCAGCGGATTTGAACTAAATTTTTCTAGTTGTAGTTCCCATTCGACGTTTTATACTCGTTGGTGAAAGTTCAGAGAGCCAAGATATGGGATATTTACGATACCATGAGGGAGAAGTAGGTAGATTATGTTCGAAAAGTCGTTTAAACACGATATAAGAATTAGCTCAGATTTATTCGGACGGAATTGGATTTCATTTTTAATGCGAAGTCTGTTCAAGAATTAAGGAAGTGTTTACATTGTTTTGTCGGCTTAGATCCTTCTTGAATTCGAATGTTGTGTTCGGAATAAAAGTCATAATGAGTTAAGAGCTGAACAGAATGTAGTCGTTAGTCACGAATCGCTAGTTGCCAAAAATGACCGCTGAAAAATGGAAATGTCGAATCCAGCGCGCGTTAAAGTTGAAAAAAGCTATACGCGTGCGAATCTATACAAATTCATCTGTCATTTTTGGCAACTGGCAACTGGAAACTTTACTCTGTCAAGCCCTTTAGGCATTCCAACGAGTCTTTCATTCCGTGGTTTCAAGTTGGTACCGTTGGCATTTTATACGTGCTTTGTGTATGGAACAACTTGTATTATCAAGATTGGTGTCTTCAATTTTCTCTGCTAGCTTCTGTCATTTCAAGCAGGCAGCTACAACACAAACTTATATAAAAAAAAAAAACTACTCTTGTTAAATGTATCAAGATGGCGCCAAAATCATTTGCCACCTTAAATCTACAACCCAAATAGAGATCGAAAACACTTTGAATTATTTTACATGAACGTTTTGTGAAGATTTGATCGAATTATGTTTGAGAATAATTCAATTGAAATGTCAACAAAAAATGGTATAAAAAGGAGAATCTGTGCTTCTGGGATTCAGTATCGTCTGGACTGTGAAGGAAGCGAGCCAGGACTTAGTACAGAATCTTTTCCTTGTCAAAAGTGAAACAGCTAGTGGAAAAACCAATGTGTGACCAAATCTTATATTTATCATCAGAAGTGGGATAAACCATACGTTCCTGAAGCTTAAATAAATAGAAAAAAGTGAAATACTAAAAAAAAATAAAGTTCAAATTGGAGCTGCTGACTTTGTCGTATTTGTGAGTCCGTTTCGATTTTCCTTTTATTCAAAATGATAAATGAAGATGAAGACACTGGGAATTGAGGCAAGGCGCAAGGAACAGCAATTAGTAATAACGGTAGATGCAATCAACCAAATTAATATCCCTTGCTTTGACCCAGATCACTCTAGAGTAGATTTTAATAAATGGTGTTCGGACATCAAAACGAGGGTGGAACGCAACAAAATGTCTGACTTTGACATCATTGGTCAGCCTTGATGGGGAGGGCTTAGGTGTGATATGACAAGCATGGCTATCAGATTTATACGTCGCGTCGCAAAATTTATCTGCATCACTGATAAACACTTTCTCGAGCGCATCAAATGTAATTGAGCTGCTGAGAAGCGTGGCAAATGTAGAAAGTGAAACGTTTCCATCGAATGATGTCTTTTTCATTTAATAAGTAGCCCAAATTCACAAAAATACCATTGCTGGTAATTTTTAATCCAGATTCCAGACCTTCCTACTGAACTGCAAAGTGATGCCAGCTCGATTGGGTATGGTGCTATCCTGTTTCAACGAATAGATGGTACTCTTCAAGTAGTCACCTATTTTAGCCAAGCCGAAGCCACCAAGCCCTACAAGTCTAAGTATCACAGCTATGAACTGTAGACACTTGCTCTGGTCAATGCTTTAAAATACTTTCGCACGTATTTACTAGGGATACAATTTACACTTGTCACAGATTGTAATGCTTCAAAAGCCACGAAAGACAAAAAGCATTTATTACCGCGAATCGCAAGGTGGTGGATATACCTGCAAGACTTCAACTTTCAGTTCGTTTATAGAAAAGGAAATTGTATGCACCATGCAAACTATTTTAGTCGAAACCCACACGTTAAAAATTGTTTTCAACTCAATAGCCTCGCAGGAAACTCCGACAAGGAGTTGGATACTAGCCCGCCTTGCCTTCGCCTTCAAACTAACGTTGGACGAACCAATCCGTGAAGTAGAGGATCAATAACCTTGGAATAATAGCAGCAGCCGAAAACAATAGTCGTGTTTTTTTCACTACATAGTAGCAGCACAGCAAAATTTCCCTTGGCAAACAACAATAATTTGGATTGCAGTCGATAAAAAGGCCAGTAAAAAAAAATGACAGTTGTGCCGGCGATAGAACTTTCAATGATTGAAATGAAAACAGCGCTGTTGGCGTTAAGAAGAATTATTTTGCTACGCTAATCCAAAGATCTGAGCTTATCTGAGTTATGCACTCGCTTTGGTTGAAGTACTTGCTAATTTTGTGTAGCCCGAGGCGCAACCCTCAGGTCCATTTTGCGACGTTTTATGTAACAATTGCCATACAAATTGAATTTGACAGATAAAGTGAGTTGGAGCATTTTATTCGCACTTGATTACTGTGCTGGCTACTGAGTAGTGAAAAAAACCGGCTAATATATAAGAATCAATAAGCGGGCGATTGCACAAATCCAACAGAGCTTACATTAGTCTGTCAAGGCTCATTGTATCCAAAAGTCTACCATGCCACTTTTTAATAACATAGGCGTAAAATTATAGTCCGCTAATGAACAATTTTAGTGTGATACTAGCTTAAAATGACGTTTGAGTCATGTCTGAAACGTCATTTTAAGCTAGTATCACACTAAACTTGTTCATTAGCGGACTATAATTTTGCGCCATAGCCTTTACATACAGAATTGAATCATCGCTCCTAGGCTTGGGTACCTACATAACCAAGGGCGTTCTAAACCCTCAGCCACGTTGTACGAAAGACAATTGCGGAGACTGTTTAAATCATGAGATATATCAAATCGATAGTGAAGAAGACCCCGATGGGATGGATACCCACTTCACTTTGGAAAGCCTAGTCGTATGGGTTGAAAAAGAAAGAGACCGAAAGGTCATTTGAGTTGTAATTTATGCTATGGAAGGGTAGCTTAGAATGGCATAACAGAAGTTAATAGATTTTTTTTTTTATAATCAACGTGCACTCAAGGGCACTTCATTACCCCTTATATGCCAAGAGCACAGTGCGAGTATTAGGGAAAGGATAGAGGATGTAAATGGAGGTATCGATGAACATAGGTTTTGAATTCTTGAACATTGCAATGGCAGGGGAAGACAGAGTGTGGAAGCGAGTTCCACATTCGCGTAGTACGCCTAAAGAACAATTCTCTATACATGCCGAAGTTGGGCTCAAGGGTGAACTGATGGGCATTCCTGTAGGCGCGGGTATTAAGGTGGAATATCTTAATTAGAGGAATGCAACTGGCTATTTCACTAGACCATATACCGTTGATAAACTATCAGCTCAAGAAATATCTCGAAGACCGAAAGCTTCTTAATAACCGGCAGTACGGCTTTCGCAGCAACAGGTCCACTGGGGATTTGATGGTTTATCTCACCGAACAGTGGAACAAATCTTTGCATCGTTTTGGAGAAAGTAAGATTGTTACACTTGATATTTCAAAGGCATTTGATAAAGTCTGGCATCCTGCTCTTTTATCGAACATGCGTGCCTTCGGTATCGATGATTGTCTCTGACTTAGACAGCATTGTACAATGGGGAATTAAAAACCGTGTAGAGTTTAATGCTTCGAAAACTCAATGCTGTCTGGTATCGTTGAAGCGAGACATACCCACTTTGCCACTGTCCATGAGTGGCACTTGCATCAATGATACCGAACATCTCGAGATTCTCGGTATGTGCATCACTGACCACCTCTTGTGGACCGAACACATACGTGATGTCGCCAAAAATGCCGCAAGATGTTTGGGTTTCTTAAGACGGTGCAAGAAATTTTTCTCCCCGTCTGATCTGGCTATTATCAACAAGACTTATATCCGTCCAAAGATTGAGTACAATTCCCATCTTTGGGCTGGTGCTCCAGCTACATACTTAAGCCTCTTGGATAGTATACAAAAAAGAGCTGTAAGAATGATTGGTGACAGAGACATCACTAACTCATTAACCTCATTGCAACACCGTCGTAACGTTTCGTGTCTCTCTTTTTTTTACCGTTGCTTCTACGGTAATTACTCTAGTGGTATAGCCAGTTGCATTCCTCCCCTTAAACAATTCAAAAGTAATACTCGCGCTTCCAGGAATGCCCATCAGTTTACCCTCGAGCCCAACTTCGATCGTACGCTCAAGTATAGAGAATCGTTCTTTAGCCGTACTACGCGAATGTGGAACTCTCTTCGACACTCTGTCTTTCCCGATCATTGCAGTGTTGTACACCGGCACCTCCTCTCCAATCCCTTCCCTCTTTCCTCGAGTGTGTGTTTATTATATACAAAAAAAAAAGTAACGGTAAATTGGCAAATAATCGATATAGGTAGAGGAAATTATTGACTGAAAGCCGTACTGGACCACGGTTGGTGGCGCAGATGAAGGCCTCTCTGAACCTGTGCATTAAATACTTGGCTTCCTGCTTTTTAAAAACAAAACAAACAATTGGAAAAATTAAGAAACAAAACTCAAAAAATCTTTGACAAACAACATGCTTTTTCTTTAAGAAAAGTGTACTCTCTATACTTGTGTGTGTGTGTATTTGGGAATTAATTGTGTGAGTGTTTAACAAACAGTTGAAAACGTTCGCATCAAATCTCTGGCTCGATCCATTGGAAAAGTACAAATAACTAACAAGTCGAGACGCGCCCGTTTTCAACATCCTTCTAATTCGTCTCTATTCAATAATAATTTAAAATGTTTGCTCTTGTAAATTTAAATATATATGTAACTTGCTTTATATAATTAGTTAATATGTCTATAGAATTTATTTTTAGTTTTTTTTTCTTCATATACGAGTATATAAGCATTTTTCTTGTTTATGTTAAAAATTTCGCTAGAGAAAAAATCTTAAAATACACACTTTGCTTTTTTCTTGTTTTTGTTTTGTTAAATTTGTTTTTTATTTGAAATAAATAAACTATACAAATTGAAATAAGGAATAAGAAAATAAACTTAAAATTAAAAAATTGCTTTAAGGAACACCAAGTTTAAAAATTAACAAAACAAAATATATTGCGATTGAAAATGAAACAAAAATTGAATAAACATAAACTTCAAAACTATGGGGGAACGGTAATTTTTTTTTATCGCTTAAGATTATGGTATGACGTATAAAAAAGAAAATTAATAATAAAGTACAGAATAGCCCAAAAATTCACAACAATGAAACGCATTTTGCTTACAACTGGAACGACCTCAGGTCAAAAGCTAACTAATCGGAATTAGAATTACCCATTGATGGACTGCTGGCTGATGCTGGACTTCTGATCGTCTATGGGAGTCGGAGGGGCATCTCTTCGCGGTGGCATTCGTTCGTTGATGGCATCGAGGCCCTTGGCCTCGGCGAACGATGTAATTTTATGGTTGGGCGAGAAGCCCTGCATGGCGTTTTTCAGTGACTGCTTGCCACCGGACAGGGCGCCCAATGGCAGGGCCCCGGTAGGGGTGAGACCTTTGAGTTGCAGCACAGACTCGGATTCTTCACGTAGAACAGAGAACACTCGTGCCATTTTGCCAATTGCTCGAATCTTGTTGCGGATGACTTCTTTGCGGAGGGCAGCATCCTCGGCATCGGTAAGTGGATCCTCGTCGCTCTCGGTCATCAGTTCGTCGTCGGAGCATATGTTGAGGACGTTGACTAGCATCTCGGTTACTTTTTCGCCAACGAATGGCAGAGACCAGGTGAAGACATCCATGAAATTGGGCAGCCAGTAGGGATGGGGTGAGCAGTTGAATTGCCTAATGTTCATTACGTTGTTCTCGTACTTGAGAACGGCCGCCTTGTTGTTGTAGACGTCCAGGTAATTGGGAGCTGAGAATATCGTGATGAGCGAGGGGAAGCCAGTGGTTTGGCTCTTGCGGTACATTCGATAGCCGGCATCCTGCGCCTCGTGAGCCCGAATGATCGAAAGCAAATTGTTGTTCTGGAGGAAGTCGCAGCAAGCAGCATAGCTGTAGAAATACGAGCATCCACGAACCGAGTTGTGGGTGTAGAATTCTGCGTTCTTTTCATTGCCAAAGTCTTCGAGCGGATCGGACCATAGGAGATCGCACATTGGTCCGAATGCTGGTGGTTCTTTGAACCGATCCAAACGACGAATGTCCTCGAGTTCGTGAATTTCGGGCGAGAGTCCGCCATGAACACAAAGGAATTGTTGATTCATGAGAGCCGCCAGCGGCAAACAATCGAATGCATCCATGCAGGCGTCATATACGCACTCCGAGTATTTGATTTTGCATTCTTGTTTGAAGGTGAAGTATTCGGTCAAATGACGGCACTCGTGGTTGCCTCGCAGCAAGAACAACGTTGTGGGATAGGTGATTTTCAGGGCCCACAGATACAAGACGCACTCGATACTAAAATAACCCCGGTCAACGTAATCGCCTAAGAAAAGGTACTTAGTGGACGCTGGCGAACCGCCGACCTCGAACAGTTTCATGAGATCAAAGAATTGCCCGTGTATATCACCGCACACAGTAACGGGTGCTTCAATTTCTATCATAGTTTTTTCGGCGCGCAATATGGCGGCACCTTCGCGGATAAGGCGTAACGCTGGCGCTTCCTCGATGCGACCTTCGAGTATGAAATGCTGTTTTAATACATCGGCATGGGGTTTGCCTGTTCGGGCGTCGAATATCTCAGCCATGGTGAGTTTATGACTGGGTGGAAACGGCACAGTGTCTACCATGCGTTCCTTGGTTCCGGTGAGCGAGGCTTTCTTGACGATTTGTGGTTGGACATCGTCTGGACTCGGTGGTTCATCGTGTTTTGGTTTAGCTGAATTTTGATTTGATTGCTGGGTTGAATTTTGATTGTGACTAGCCCCAGCGACGGCCGCGGCGGCGGCAGCCTGGCTCGATTGATTATTTGACGAAGACATTTGCACCTTTTAGATGACAAATTTTTTTCGAAGGAATTTACAAATCCTCGGGATCAAATTCCGCGTGAAAATTACTCCGAGCTTTCACTTAATGCGCGCTGATGGTTTGCTGTTACTTTTTCAGATAAATTCCAGAAGTCCGTGAAAATTCAAATTTTCTCTTTGTGTGGATTCGATTATTTATTTAAATAATTTTATTTTGGGTCGACACACACTGAAGGTATACAACCAACACTTTTTTTTAGTGGCAAGCACTTTTTTCACACAACACGTCGAAGAAAAAATCAATTTTTCATGTTTTTTCTCAAAACATTTTAGTGGGGTGAGACAATTGGCGTTATCATGGAATCATATGGTTTTGTTTAAATTGTTGCAATTTGTGAATTTTAGCAATTTTTTAATCTTATTTCTGGAAAAAATTCTTTGCTTATTGGAAATGAATTATTTGTCAAAAAAAAACTATACCATCTTCGAAAGTTTACTGTCAAAGCTTCGTTGAAATTTGTTTCGTGCATTTTTCATAGAATGCAGGGTTGTTATCAATTTTTGAAGCATAGACTGCCGTATGTGTAAATGCCGCTGTACAGAGCATTGGCTATTCACATCAAAGCAATTGAAATTTATGGCATTTTATATTAAATAATAGGTCGGTTTGTTTACCGCAACAAACTGCAACGAAGTACAACAAAGTAAAACGTTTTTCAATTTTCTGTTTGTTTACTCGAGTTAGTTGAAAAGAAAAGAGAAATCGAGAGATCAAAACATTTCCCCTCCAGAGAAAAATGTTCAACTATTTGCAACAGAAATTTCTTGTTGCATTTTGTTTTTAAATGTATCTTGCTCTTCGAATTTGAATTGAAACGGTTCGCCAAAATTCGGAAAGCATATGCTTTGTGCTCAGCAATTAATATTTCATTTATGTAACAAATAATTTATTTTGTAAGGACTTGATAAGTAAACCAAAGAATACGTGTTAAGTGCTTCATTCCAATAATTCTTTTATCTCCGAAGCGATTTTTCACTGATAGAAAAATATTTTATATAATCGGAATGTGTATTTTTATTTCCAAATCGGTGTTCTGAGCAAAGAGAATCTATTTACCTAGAGTCGCAACTCGCTCTCTTTTTAAAAAAATCACTGTCCAAAAAATGTTGTGGTGAGTCTCTCAATTTACTCTTATTTTTCGTGTCCGTGAATCTGTGAAAGAGGTGAAAAAATTCAATAAGGACATGATCGCACTGTTTTAAGGGTGAAATAAACTCTGCCAACGTGTTTAAATGTGTTTTTTTAGTTTTTTATTCGTAAATCATAGTTGAATTCCATTTAAAAAGCAAAAAACACTATGCACTGCACTTTGTACTGTTATTTAAATACTTAAAACATGAATTTCATACAATTATTTTGTATTTTTTAAATTTTTGAATTCAACTGCTCTTATTTTTGAATTTTGAGCGCAGGCTTTTAAAATTGAGCCTAGGCTTTTCACCTTATTTAGCCCAGCACACAGGCCTACCCATTGCAAATGTATTGGTTCGGCCTCCCATTTGAAATGCATTGAAAAGCCTATACATTTACATTGGGTAGTATATTTTATCAAATTTATTTTTTTTAGTCGAAAGAGAGTAAAATGCCTTGAGTTGCGACTCTAGGTCAAAGATTAAATAAGTAACAAGATGGGAAACTGACTTACGTTTCACTCCCTAGATCCCGCAATTTTCATTTTCTTTCATTTTATTTTCTTTCCTTGTGCATGAATAATATAAAACAAAAACAATATGGTAGGACCATATTTACTGTGTAAAAACACGCATACTTTCACAAAAACTATGGTCCAAACTGTGATAGTATTGGTAAAACCACGCATACTTTCACAGTAACTATGGTCCGAAGCTTGTAGGCAACTGTCACTTTGACAGCCTTGTTTCCCATCTTGTTTACTTATTTAATCTTTGCTCTAGGTATACCTCCTCTGTGGTTCTGAGAAAGAAGTTTTCTACACTGTTTCACCTATTTTGTTGTCCTGTTTCCATTATGAAATTGAAGAGCTCTTCAATTCGCCATCGCCGTCGGCAGGAATGTTAAACAGTCTCGCTCTAAAACTGCACCACAGTACTCTTCTCCGCTGAGCGAAGAATTAATTTCATGATCTCCATCACCAAAATTAAAAATGCATTATTTTTCGATATATGTATGTACATATGTATGTATGTAGAAATTTAAAATACAATCATATACCAGATAAGTAATGTACACTATTGTATATCGTTTTGAAAAAAATTAAAACAAACTGCAACAAATTACTTCAACGTGTTTGTTTATTATGTTGCAAGTTTCTCTCTTGCAGAGATAATTTTTTCTCTTTTCTGAATTTGGCAGATTTCTAACAAACTGCTACAAAATGTTCCCAAACAGACCTAATAGCTGAACATGACAAAAAATTTAAAAAAATGTACGTAAATAAACACATATTTGCATTTAACTGCTTTTTTGTAAGTAAGTAAAGCGAAAGTTTTGGAGCAAGGAGAAGACACTTGGGCTTGGCAAGAAATCCGATTCAGAAAATAATCCTGCAATGATATTTGTCTACGTAAAGCTCATGACAGATGTGCAGAGTTTCTGCACGCAGTGCTCCATGCAGCTCTTCCAGCAAAACATACGTTCAGAAATCAAGTTTTGTCAAGACAGTAAGGACATCTGCCAAAATTAAACGGATTTGGCTCCAGACAAACAAATACAAATAGTTTAAAAGAGTCCAATCTATTGGTTCTTTAATTACTGTGACCTTATGTGGCTTTTCTTACAACCCAAGAATTGATCCGTGACAATTTTTTCCCTTAAATGCATTTTTTTCACAAAGAAATTGAATTTATTTCTCGAAGGATTGATTTCTCTAGAATCTCTTTTTGGAGACGGATTAACTTATATTTGTACACGGTTTTTACAAATGTAATACCATCTGAGTTGCTTCATAAAACTGTTTAAAACTGTAAATTCGCCTAGCATCGTTTTTTTGTTTGCCTTTCACAGTTATGGCGTTTTTAATTGGCAATCTGGATTCTGAAAAAGAGCATTCTGGTTTTAAAATTAGAAGGAATTCTCTTCTTTTTAGGCCGTGTGCGAATTGGATGAACTGTGGTTAAAATTGGATGAATTTTTAACCACTACTGTCATATTTTAACCTGCTCCACAGCTAGTCTAATTTTTAACACATTTTATTTGATGCGAAGTGTCAAAATTTAACCAAACGTCAAATTTTAACCACTTTTTAACACAATTCGCACACGGCCTTAGAATCAGAACTGTCATTTTTGACCAATTGAACGCTTTCAGAATGCTTTTTTTTTAACTTCCAGATTGCCTAAGGCCGTGTGCGAATTGGATGAACTGTGGTTAAAATTGGATGAATTTTTAACCACTACTGTCATATTTTAACCTGCTCCACAGCTAGTCTTAACACATTTATTTAATCTGGTGTCAAATTTAACCAAACGTCAAGTTTTAACCACTTTTTAACCCGATTCGCACACGACCTTAGGCCATGTCCGAATTCGATGAATTGTGGTTAAAAATGGATGAATTTTTAACCACTACTGTCATATTTTAACCTGCTCCACAGCTAGTCTAATTTTTAACACATTTCATTCAATGCGAAATGTCAAAATTTAACCAAACGTCAAGTTTTAACCACTTTTTAACCCAATTCGGACACGGCCTTACCTACTTTAATTTTTATTTCTGTTTATTTTCTGCCACCGCTTACATTTCCACTCATGCATGGATTATGCGATTGAAATTTTTGGAACAAATGAAAACATGCGTGCATACAGTTACAGTATTCTTATATGATATAATTTTTTTTTCTTAAAAGAACATAGTACATAATTATGTGAAATTACTTTATGTTGAATAAGAGAGCTGTGGAGCGACGATCGGGATGGGGGTAGACGGTAGACGAATATTTGGCTGTTGATTACGTCGGAATCTGACGAGTGTTTGATCACCGACTGTTTGGTTGCCCACTGTGAATCGAAATGAATTATAATTAAATACAATAACATGAGAGAATAATATAATACCTGAAAAATCTGGGCTGGAATCACGTAACGCGATAAGCGATACTTGATAATCAAAATCAGGATTTTTGCTCTATGTAAGCTGATTATCAAATTGATAGTCAGTTATTTGCGATAATTTCATTTGATACCTATTTAGGTGTCGTTTTCAAATATTTATGTAGTTTTAATAAAAATTCAAATGAATATTAACATTGCATTATGCTTATAATGTATATTTAAACACTATCTGATAAGTTTGAAGCAAAAATAAAATTAAATAAAAAAATTAAATTTATATTAAGTCTGTTCATTAACTCCCTAAAACTCATGAAAGCTCCCGAAAACGCTTAAATTCTCACACTTTTCTGTTCTTTTACCCAAGAATTTTGTTAGTACTGTCACTTTTGAAGGAGAAAAATATTTCCCCTATCTCTTCAAATTTTTATGTAACTCATTTTTGACGTTCTTCAATTCTTATTCAAAATTTTTGAATTTTGTTTTATTTAAATTCGTCTTGCTTGGAGTTCATGAGTATACTTTTCTAGTTGACAAAGCGGGAAAGAGTGTTTTTCATTTCATTCGAAAGATAATTAAATTATAGGGCACGTCAAATTTGAATCTTGACTTAAGAGTCATGGTGTAATAGTGTTCGATTCAAAGGGTTGAAATTTAAAAGAGAATCCGAAAAAGATTCATGACTCATGAGTCATCGTGTAGTAGCACTCTTATTTGGGGCTATTCGGCGAAATCTTTTATTCTTTTATTCTGTTATTCTGCTATGAATTCCCATACAAAAATTTAAGTTGTCAAAAAATCTTTTATGAATAACAGAATTGGTATTCGGCAAGCCAAATCTGTTATTAAATCTGTTAAGAAATCTGTTATGAACTGTCAAAAAATTCGAACATACTGAAAATCTTTTATAAATCGCCTATTTGGTATTCAGCAAGCCAAAATCTTTTAAGAAATCTGTTAAAAATCATAAAAGAATAAAAGACAACTTTTCGGGACTTTTATGATAAAAGATTTCGATAAATTCAACGTTTTCAGTTAAATATTGCATTTCGGCTTGGTTGATCCATTTTTTTTATCTTCAAATTTAACACATCTCGTTCATAGGTACACGAAATTGTTATATTTCATGTTCAATCCTAAGTAATGGTTTTGGCTAAAAGTGAAGTGTTAGCTGCAGCGTATCAAAAGATTTGATAACAAATTTGTACGTATCTGCAATTGAGAAGGACTTGAATCAAATTGATGAATATTCACAAAAATACTTTTTTAAAGGTTTTTTAGATACGTTTCAAGAGATATATGTCCTCCCAATCTTCTGCTAGTGTTGTCAAAAACCAGTATGAATGGAACAAAACGGAGTGCATGTTTTGGTATAAACATTTAAACATTTAAAAATTATTATTAACGAACAATTTACCAACAGATAACGATTCGGGAAATAGCGCAACTCTTACACATGTAATGGAGATATGCAGTGAAATGCGAGACAGCTCAAACTCTGCGCGATGCTTAAGTTCGTCTGCAGGGATCAAATATTTCACAGATGTGGTTTTTTTTTTCAAAATGCTGCATAAGAGTGTAGGGACCAGAGATTGGCTGAATTACTTAGAACACCTATCTGTTAGGACCAATATGAAACGAGTTGTCGAAGAGCACTAGATCATTGAAAGCGTCGTTGCTAACTTGTACGAGCAAGGGTCGCACACCCAGCAGCGATTCAAGCCGCAAAACGCATTTCAGCAACGTCACCCAATCGAAGCAGCAATATTGATCGAATTGGTCGAACTACACATCATCCCAATTAGAATCGAGTTAAGTGTCGAATATCCATCGACTGTTTTCGGACCGAATCGATATTTTTACATCGGTTGAATTTTCAATTATGTATGTCCATAAGTAAAATAGAATTTATTTTTAATTAAGAACAAATAAATACTTAATTTTAATTTTCTATTTTTATCATATGAACATTCATTTAGATTACAAAAAATATTATTGCATTTCGTTTTCAATATAGCTATATCAGAAACAGCTCATTCAGGACGAGAGCAATGTGAATGGCATGTGTACGGTATTCCTCAGTTCGAGATAGGAATTCAATTGCAGCTTCAAATTGTCCATTAAGCGCAAGAACCTGGAAGTACAGATGATGTTGTTCGCCGGCATTGAAATGTTTCTCGCCGTATTTCTCCAAAATCATTGTTTGCAGCCCGGATCATGTTGGTATTCAGAGTGTTTTTGGCAACTTCGAGATGTTGTTCGTTTATGTCGCTACCGGCAATAATGCAATAGACCTGAAAGGGAGGAACAAGGAAGTCTGCAGTTGGAATAAACAAAATCCCGTATAACAACTTACTGTTTTTTAAAATTGATCAGTGGAGTTCTTGATTTTATACAATTAAGCAGCTTGAGTTGAGCTTCCAACCAATTTTCTGTTCGGGTTTTTTTATTTCCTCTTCAAGTACTTGAATGAAATCTTCATGACGGGATTCCTTGTCGTGCTTGCGTTTCTTGTAGATCATTTCGATGTTGTCGAGTTTCACGAATTCAGCCTTGCTTTTTTTCAGGGGTTGGTCGCTTGTGGCTGTTAGTGATGGATTTCTTGATGTTGGCCATTCGTTTGAAGTCTTCATCGGTGAAAATTCGTGTCAGGGCGAGTTCTTGGGCGGCTTGTTTTTCATTTAGAAGTCTTACTTCCTTCGGAAGCTTTTGTTTCTTTTGTTTGAGTTCTACTGTTGGCTTCTCAGAGTTCACATTCTTCATCCGCCGATTCTGCTTCATCTTCTCTAGAATCCTCTTCGTCCTCCTCATCGTCGCCATCATCATCATCATCATCATCATCTTCCTCGTCCTAATACTCAACGTCAATATCGTCTTCCGAGTTCGGCTCCTCCTCGGCATCAGGAACATCGACCCACTGGCCATCGGTAGAATCCGAATCTTTATCATCATCGCCCCAATCGATAGTCTTGGATTTCCTTAGCAACACCTCAACTCCAGGAACACTCTCATGCGCCTGAATCTTTCCGTACTCTTTGATTTTTCGCTCCGCTTGAGCTTCTGTATGTCGACCACGGTCCTTCTTGTGCAACAGCTCTGGCAACTGTTCTCGATATAGTGTGATGAACATCATAACTGGTTTTTCCTTGTAGGCCTTGTACATAACCAAATCTCGCAGCAATTCTTCACCCATTGCAAGAGGACATCTGGTGCATATTTCTCGTATGGCGTTCAATCCAATGGCCATCACATCGCTGGAATTACGCTCGGTTTGTTTGTTTTTTTTATTGTCTTGAGAACTGCTTCCAAGACATCACGGGGTACGAGTCCGTGGGAAGCCTGAGCAGCAAATTGGAGAATTCTTGTACTTGACGCTGATGCGGCTGCAAAAACCTGGTGATATACTCATAGAAACTGAAGAGGAGAGGATCGTACATACCAATGACCCGAGATATAGTCCAAACTCCAAATTCATGAATTTCACTTCGAAACGTTCGTTTCCCGATTGCAGTTGTTTGAAAAGACCCTTGACCACACCCTGGGGATTATGGATGTAATGAATGCCAGACAAGTTGAAGAGTTCTGCATACTACTTCTTCTTCGACACCTTGACAACTTGTATCTTGACCTGTGCCCAGCTGCTTTTGTCGTTTCTTGGTTTTTCTTATTGAAACGATTCTCCATCAGAGCGCTTTTCAAATCAACTTCATTCTCACGACCCAATTCGCCCGACTCTTTGGTTCTTCGTCATTGACCAAGAAGAATTTCAATGAAGCCAATTGAAGCCTGAAAATGGAGTTTTGTTTGTAAGAGCATTTGAAGAGCAAACGAAGAACTTACTTTTGAGCTCTTTCGTGAAACAGCCACCAACGGCGATTTTTTCAGAATCCGCCAGTCAAAACACCAGTTCCGAAAATGCAGGCTGGTTTCTGGAAGATGGTAAAATCCTTCTTATAAAATAAATAAAGTAAAATCTGAATGAATTTAAATTAAACTTACCATCATCTTGGTTTATCCAATTCTTCACAAATTTCATTTCACACCATTAATGAATTTGATATATCACAAACAATTTATTTAGGTAACAGCGATAATATGACAGATTCTCATAAC
This sequence comes from Sphaerophoria rueppellii, assembly GCA_920937365.1. Taxonomy (NCBI): domain Eukaryota; kingdom Metazoa; phylum Arthropoda; class Insecta; order Diptera; family Syrphidae; genus Sphaerophoria; species Sphaerophoria rueppellii. Next base: position 35,380,406 of record CAKKXW010000001.1, on the reverse strand, counting down.
AATTCTTTTATCGAAAAATCATAACAAATTTTATAAAAGTTCGAAGTACTGATTACCATAATAAAGTTCTTTTATTTCTAAATCCTTTTATGCATTCATCAACAGAAAGTCATAACAAATAACAGAAATGGCAGAATACCCCATATTATTATCGGGATTTGTGTTCTCTTAGTAAGGAAAAGTGTAACCCAGACCTTAAAAAAGATTCAATCCAGTATGTATCGGTTAAGACAAATTTTCAAATGTCTGTACAGAATAAAATAGTTTCGTCCAATACAGTGATCCAAAAAATCAAAGGTTATTTTTGATCAGCTGTACATAGCCCAACGTAAAGTTGATAATCAAAAACGATAAACAATTTTGAATAATCAACTATCGCGTTACATAGTCCGGCCCTGGATAATTTGGAACTGCCTTTGTATTTCGCTGCGTTGAACACCCAGTTGATCGGAGGAGAGTGCAGACATCATCGATATTACTATCACCGTGGTTCTATGCAGCACTCTAGCGATAGCAGGAGATGAGAAGGCGTTCTCGGACAAGCATTCACACTGAGAATCAAGATATTTTTATCGGCAATTACTTACTTGACATTAAATATAAATACCATAGCTGCTTTTTTACATTACCTTGGAGAACAAATTCAACAGTTTCTTAGATGTTATAGCATTCCAAAATATTACCGTACTTCTGTTGGTCAGCTTTTGTTTTTAATCTTTAAAAATATGAATTAAAGTCAATTAGATATGTTTGAGGTGTTTGCTTACCTATTTCTTTGTTTTTTAAATCACAAAATTGTTTCTTTAATAATTATTCGACATTTTATGACAGCAAAATGAGAATAAAAGAGAACTGTCAAATAAGTTTCATGCATCTAGTTTCAACGTGTAATACCAATCGAGAAACAGGATAAGATAACAAAGCAGAATTCGAAGATGTTGCATGAAACTAGTTTCATCGTGTAATAGCAGACTTTGCTGTTGACGGCGCTGGTGCTGTTGCTGGTTTAATCTGTTTCACGCAAACCTTTTGGCACCATTTTTAACATCCCTGTGTCTAGTGACTAATACAAACAATTGCATCTACGAACGCACCCTTCTTGAGTCATGATGATTTTTTACCTCCTCGATAGCAAAATTTGACAGTCCACATAAAAGTTTCTGGCTATTATTTTGCACTGAAAATCTTTAGATTTTAATTAATTTTATTCATAAAAGGAAAATAAATTAATTTTCCTTAAATCATTATTTCACCCAAATATATATAAATAAAAAACAATTCCTAACTGTTGAATTAGTTCTTAAATAGTTAGTAAAAATGGATAGCAAAGGGCGAAATGTAATAGTTTGTGATAATGGAACCGGTGTATGTATGATTTTTTTTTTAATCTATTTTCTTTTTAATTTTTCTCCCTTGAAATTCGTGTTTCTGTCGATATCAATTGATTCGTTATTTAGTTAACATTGTTAAAAATGCAAAACATGTCTTTTGGGACATAATGAAATTTACGATTTTTTTTTTATCTTGCGTAAACACTCGACGATATTGATTGCTCGGACATTGAAAGTGTTATCTGTGGGATTATGTGTGTGACACATAGGTGACCCGCCCTCATTTCTGGATGCCTTCAATTGCTCTTTCTGTTGGGGTTATTACGAATACCTAATGTAATTGCAAAATGCCTTTTTAGTGATTTTCAAGCAAATCCCGGCAAACGACTCACACGTAATTTGTAACCCAATTTGTTGGAGTGTAAACTATTGACCAGGTGTCCGGAAAAATAGAGGGGGAAAAGACTTAAGTGTGCCAAAGAGTCAACAACCTTCATTCAAGGCTTCGAGTTGTAATGATATAGCCTGTGGTCTCCTACAGAAGTTCCCTTGGGTTGGGTTGCCTGAACTTTATCTCATCAAAAATGGGTCGAGTCACAAGTGGCAATAAAAGATCATTAACCTGAGAAGCGTTTGCTCGTTTAGGAACCTAATCGGACTCTATAATTTTAACACTACAATTTAAAACACACTAAAACAACATTTTTTAATTTCAATTTCAGTTTGTTAAATGTGGCTATGCTGGCAGCAACTTTCCAGCGCACATATTCCCCTCAATGGTTGGACGACCGATCATCAGGGCAGTCAACAAAATCGGTGACATTGAAGTCAAGGTTCGTAGAAAACATTCACTTCCGTTTACTTTCTCTCTTTGGTTACTTTCAGTTTCTGTAGAAATCAATTGAATAATTGTAAAAAAATAAAATAAATTTTTTTAGATTAATTTTTATAAACAAACAAAATCAAAACAAGTTACAAATTTGATATTCTTTTCTTTTTCCTTTATTTTTGGAATTATTTTTACAGGATTTACATGTCGATGTAAGTCTATAGTTTTACAATTAACATCCACACAATTTTATCCAAATGATTCGATTAATTTTTGATCTGTGACCATTATGTACGGAAGTTCTATCAATGTGGTTTTACTTTTAATTTATTTGTTCGTTTTGTTACTTTTGCTCATTAATTTCGATTGCTGTTTGTTGTTTTCTTTTTCGTTGTTTTAGAGTTTTTAAGACTTTTTTTGGTTTTTAATGTCTCGTTTGTTTGAGTGTTGATAGTAACTCAAGAAGAACTAGATAGATTTTTTGTTGTTGTAGGCCCAATCAATCGATGGCCACAACATTTTCTTTTTGTTTATTTGTATTTATATTTGTAACCTAAGGAAATAGTTGAACTAGACTGTCTCGAAATAGAAATTTCAGCTGTAGAAAGTTAGTTTATTTACCTTTTCGAAGCCGATTCTTTCAGTATTGATTCATTCTTGCAAAAGCGTCAAGTACCAAGCCTCAACCTGGTCTTTTTCATTTGGGTGCGTTGGGCTGCTAAGCAGAGCGTGGTGGTTCGAGTCCTACTCGTCCCATAGTTTTATTTCATCTTTCACCGTCACTGCCTCTTGCGAAGAACTACAAAACTTCCAAGAGTATCATCTGTCATGAAAAAGTGCTTCTCAACTTTGCCGTTCAAATCGGCGTAAAATTGTAGGTCCCCTCAATTCTTCATACGCACTCAAGAATTGTTGATGAGAGTAAGCCACTTAGGCTTTGGCTCTTCAAGAGCTGTCGCGCCACTCTATTTTTTTTATTTACTCGTCGCCGTACAATAGGACTGCTTAAGCATCAAACATGAACTTTCTCTTTCCTCACTTAAGGTGGTGCTACATTCCGTTGTGGACTTAAGCCTCAACTCTTGAGCTCTATATGACCAAACCATCTGAGTCGCCGGATCTTGGCTATTAAATCTCCTCTCAGTGTCCATGCTTCTGCAGCATACTGCAGAATTGGGATGATGAGGGTATTCTATAGTTTTACCTTATAGCGTTTTTTTTTTTGGTAATCCGGAATTGGTACACAGAACTGTACCGATTCTGGATACCAAACGAACATGCAAACACATTTTTTTGCTTCTAATGGTTGAATGTCTATGTATTTGTGAAACCTCATATACCGAAGATGACATGACATTGTTTTTATTTTCTTTGTTTGGAAACATGGCCGGCGAGTACGGATGTGCAAGTGTGTACATGTATGCGTGATTCTGTTTTTGATTCCGACTTCAAATTCGGAATCGTTTTTCTGTTCTATCCAGAACAAGAACTGTCATCTTGTGCCAAGTGAACGATTTCAGAATCGTTCGGAACAGTTCCGGACGACCAAAAAAAAAAAACGCTATTAGTTGGTGGAGTATCTGCTTTACCGATCAATTGTGTTCTTCGTCTGATCTCGGCGCCTGGTGTTATTGCCGCTAGCGGAGCATAGGTAGACAAGCTTCTCTACTACCTCGATTTTATATGCGCCTATTGTGAGGTTCTGTCCGTTTTTCCCTCATATACCGCTAAACCCATTTTTTCCGCTTCTGCCTCAATTCTCAAAAAGGCGCCATCGACATCACGCTGTGTTCATCCCATTATATCAATATCATCGGCGTACGCAAGAAGTTGAGTAGACTTTTGGAAGATTGTGGCTCTGGTATTGACGGTGGAGTCTTGCACTATTTTCTCAAGAACGATATTAAGGAAATCTCATGACAGTGTATCGCCTTGTTTGAATCGTTTTTTGGCATCGATTCCGTAAGTTGCCACCCACATCATTTTCAAAAGCGAATGAGCGTGGCAGGGATTGTAAAGCTAAAGACATAGCTTATTACAGTCTCTTTTATGCTGTCATACGCGGATTTAAAATCGGTTGAAAAGGTAGTGGGCGTCGATTAGTAGTTCATAGGTTTTTTCCAGTAATCTTCCTGTACGGAGTTTTTAAGTCGTTTCTTTGGCAAAACCAACGTAACAGCAAAATGCTGCTCCCAACAAGAATGATGTTAGATTCCAACCTGTTTAGCCTGTTCTTAAATCCCAGAGAAGACAAAAGCAGAACTTCTTGGCAGTGGCCAATGCCGGCATGCTGAAATTGGTAGATATGGTGTTTTCTGTATTAACATCTGCCTTGCGAGCTATGTGCACTAGATGCCGATAAAATGTTACACAAAGGATGTAGACGTTCGCTGGATAGGATTATGTATACTATATTCGGTAGGGATACGGTGCGATTGGTTGTTGTTGGCCAACAGCATCCAGTTCCGAACCCAAAGGCTTTGGGCGTCCTGCTGTACGGCAAGGCATTCGTCTTATACAGCAGCAGTTTCGAAGTAATAAGATTTTTATATTTAAAGAGCCTTGAAAGACTAAAGTAGGTTCTGTTGGCTTTGAGCAGGCGGCTGCGTATTTCCTTTTCCAGGTTGTTATCGGCTGCTACTACTGCATAAGGTAATTGAAGGATTGCACTACTTCAAATTCGTGCAGAACGCCGTGGGTTCGAGTCCTACTAGTGCCCATAGTTTTTATTTCGTCTTTCACGGGCACTACCTCTTGCAAAGAACCGACAAAACTTCCAAGACTATCAATCTATAATGAAGTAGTGCTTCTCAACTTTGCCGTTCGGAATCGGCGTTTAATTGTAGGTCCCCTCAATTCTTCACACGCACAAGAGAATTGTTGATGAAAGTAAGCCACTTAGGCCTTGGCTCTGCATGAGCTATCGCTCCACTCTATTTATTTCATTTTTATATGAAACCCCAGCTCCCGCCAGCTCCATCTGCATAAATGAGAATTGTGCAGTTAGTGGGTTTCTTCCAAAGATGTTAATGTCGTCTGCGTATGTCAATAATTGGGTGGATATACCCCTGATAGATGTTCCAGAGTCACGGATTGCTGTCTACAAAGCCAGGTTGAAGAGGAGGCAGGCCAGTTTATCCCATTGTCAAAGTCCATTGGAAATGTTGACAGGTCTGGATAGCAAACGTTGGTCATGGTCAGACTACATTGTATTTTCTATTTATTTGGGATGCCAAATACTCTTCGTACAGTTCTACCCTGGCTATGCAATCGTAGGCCGCCTCAATGTCTATAAACAGGACAGAGAGGAGAGAAGAGAAAGTGCAAGGACCAGGAAAAGACAGGAGCAAGAGGAAGGAAGGAAGGGACAGAGCAAAGGAGGAAGGTAGGAGAGAGGCAGATGACAGGGGAAGACAACAGGAAAAAGGGGGAGCAAAGAGAGGGGAGACAGAGAGAGAGAGATGAGGGGACAGAGCGGAGCAAGAGGGACAAGAAAAGTAAGAGGAAGAGAGGGAACAGGGAGAAGATTAAGAGGAGACAGGAGAGAAACATGCAGAGGAAGGAGGCGGAGCAGAAGAGGCAAAGGGGAGGCAGGAGGATTAGGGAGCCAAGAGGAGGGAGTAGAAGGAGACAAGGGAGACAAGAGAGGAAGACAGACTAAAGGACAGGGGAACAGATGAAGGAATGAGGGCAAAGAGGACGAGAAGGAGGGAAAGAAAGAGGAGAGGCCACGGAGAGAGGAGAAACAAGAGCAAAGACTAAGCCGGAGAGAAGCAGGCCGGGAAGCAGAGGAGAAGGAGAGCAGACAGAAGAGGATAGCAGAAGAGCCACAAGCAGAGGACAGAGGATAGCAGAGACAAGAGAGAGAGAAGAGGAGCGACGGAGAGGAGGGGAAGTGAGGGAAGAGAAGGGAGAGACAGACACGAAAAGACAGAACCAGGAGGAGAAGAGAAGGACAGAGACGAGGGAAGGAGCGGAGAGCCAGGAGCAGGGAGAGGGCAGAGAGGAAGACAGAGCACAGCGAAGAGAGAGAAGAGCAGAGGCAGCAGGGCAAGGAAGGCGGCAACAGAGAGAAGAAGAAGGGAAGGAAGGGGAGAGGGGCATGAGATTAGAAGGTAGGCGATGAGAAAAAGGCGTGCAGGAGGGGGGAAGGACATGAGCGAAAGCGCCACAGCGCAGGGGGGAGGAGCAAAGCAGGAGGGGACAAGGAAGATAGTAAGAGAAGGGGATAAAGAGGGCAGGACAAAGGAAAATAGGGTGAAGGGGGAACAACCGGGAACATAGAGATAGTAAAAGAGAGGGAGAAGGCCAGGACAGGAGGAAGAGGCAGAAGAATGGAAGAGGGGACACAGAAGAAAGAAGCAGCAAGAGAGCAGCAGCCGGAAGAGAGAGAGAGCGGAGACAGAGAGGAAGACAGGAACAAAGAGGGCGTGGAAGTAGACAGCCAGGGAAGCAGGAGAGAGATAGAGGAGCCAGCAGAGCAAATAGGGGGATGAGGAGGGGGCGGCGACAGAGAGGAGAGCAGTGACAAGGAGTTATGGTAGAGAGAGGAGGCCGGGCAGAAAGGAAGTGGGAGGGCACGAAGAGTAGGAGCAAGGGCAAGAAGAGAAGAAGAGAGGAGAGAAAAGGGAAGAGAGGAGGAGCCAGGAAGGAGGAGAGGAAGAGAGCAAAGGATAGGAAGAGGGCCAGAGGGCGAGAGAGACAGAGACACAAGCGGACAAAGACAGAAGAAAAGCAAGAGAGAGCGGAGCCCAGCCGAAGGGCACGATTCAGAGAGACAGACAAAGACCGGGAAACAGAAAGCGGTCAGGTAAAAAGAGGAGAAGCAGCGAGAAGGAGAGCCAGGGAGAGAGAGGGAGCGGAGAGAGAGGAGGCCAGGAAGAGGAGGCAGGCAGTACCGAGAGAGAAGGAGGGCAGAAACAAGAAGAACAGGAGGAAAAGGAAAGGAGGAGCGAAACAGGAAAACAGAGGAGGAGAGAGGAAGCAGAGACAGAGAGGGCAAGAGAAGAAGAGAAGAAAAGAAGGAGGAGATAGCAGGACAAAGGACATGGCGAACAAGGGGAGAGAGAAGCAGAAGAGGAAAGGGAAGAACAGAACAGAGGAGGATATGGCAGGGAGGCGGAGGACAGGATACAGCAGAGCGAGAGAAAAGGGGAGAGAACAGCCGGGGAGGGACCCGAGGAAGCAAAGGACAGGAGAACAGGGGAAAAGAGAGGGCCAAAAAAAAAAAAAAAAAGGAGGGAGAATCAGGAAAGAGGACAACGAGGGCCGCGGAAGAGAAGAGAGAGAGAGCAAGAGAAGGGGGAGAAAAAGAGAGCGCGCGAGGGAGGGCATAGAAGAGGAGGCACAGGAGGAGGCAGGACAGTGCAGACAGGCCAAAAGACCAGGGAAGGGAGGTAGGAGAGGAGAAGAAGTAAGGGGAAAACAGGAGCCAGGGGGAGGGGTAGCAGGAAAGGAGATGGAGTCAGAAACAAAGAGGACAGACACGGAAAAAGGGGAAGGAGAGAACAGGCAAGAGAAGAAGGAGAGAAGAAAAAGGGGAAAAGAAAGAGGCAGCAGGAACACAGAAGGAAACCCCAAGAGAAGGCTTGGAGAAGAAAGAGGAGGAAGTACAGGAGAAAGGGATAGGAGGATGAGGCGGGCAGAGGACAAGACAGACAGAGAAGAAGAGAAGGGACAGGAAGCGTGAGACAGAGCAGGGAGAGAGGACAGAGGGCAGAGAGAAGAGGAGCAGGGGTAGACACACAGAGGAGGAAGAAGAAGAACACCAGGAGAGGAGAAAGCAGGAAGTGCGGAGCAGAGAGGAGAAAAAGCCGGAAGAGAGGAGGGGAGGAGAGAAGGAACAAAAAGAGACAAAGAGTAGGAACAAGGTGGGAGAAGAGCACTAGCAAGAGGAGGAGAACGGAAGGTGAAGGAGAGGCACAGGGAGGGGACAGGGGAGAGACAGAAGAGAGGGGAGGCGAGAGGGACACAAAGCAGAGAGAGCAGACAGACAGGAACACCGGGAGGCAGAGCGGACAGGGGGGAGACAGAGAGGAGCAAGGAGAACAGAAGAAGACAGAAGACGAAAAAGGGCAAGAGAGGGCCGGAAGAGAGAGAGGAGGGAGCGGGAGACGAGGCGAGGGAAAGGAGAGGAAAGAGCGGAGAGACAGGAGGAGCAGGACAGAGCGGGGACAGAGCAGAGAGAGGATAGAACAGAAGAGGGAAGAAGGAAGCAAAAGGGGACAAAGCGGAAGGGGCACAGAGAGCAAGGCGAGAAAGATAGAGGGAGACGGGCAGGCAGGAGCAGAAAGGGAGAAGAAGATTTAGGGAGAGAAGAGAGAGAAGAGAGAGCCAGAAAGAAAGAGGGACAAGGAGAGGAGGGCAGCCAGCAGGCTGAGCAAAGGAGCAAGAGAGATAAAAAGAGAACAGGGGAGAGGGGAGCAAGAGAAGCACAGAGCAGAAGGCAGAAGAGGGAAAGGCAAGAAAGGAGAAAAGGAGAGAAGAGAAAAGAAGAGTGAAGGATAGTAGAGGAGAAAGAGGGGGAGAAAAGAGGCGCGAAGGGGAGGCAAGTTGCATGAAGGAGAAGAAGAAAACAGAGAGAGTTAGAGGGAGAGAATAGACAGGAGGCAAAGAAGTAGAAGAGAGCGGAAGAGAGGAGGGAGGGGCCAGAGGGAGGGAGAGACAGGAAGCAGAGGCAAGATAGAAGAAAGAGAAGAAAGAGGCATGAGGCAAAGGGAGAGCAGGGAAGAGGCCCAGAGAGAGGGGTAGGAGAAGAGAGAGGAAATGAGGAAGACAAAAGTACACGAAGAAGAGAAGGGCAGGGAAGGAAAGAAGAGGAGAAGTGAGAAGGGACTTGACAGAAAGCATCCAGAGGAAGGAACGCTGAGGGGGGAGCACGGCAGAAAGAGAAGAGACAGAGAAGAGAGCCAGAAGGAAGAAGACAGAGGAGCCAGAAAGGAGAGAGAGACAGAGGAAGGAAGAGAGAGAGAGAGAGCAGACCAGCGAGAAGAGAGGACAGGGAGCAGCAAATGCAGCAGGACAGTGAAGGGCAGAGGGCCAGGAAGAGGCAGAGCCGAGAGGATAGGACCCGAACAGGGGGAGCAAAGCAACACACAATGACAGACAGAGGGCAAAGACGAAGGAGAGAGAGCAAGAAAGAGGGACAAGGGAGGAAGAGAAAAACAAGCTACAGGATGAGAGAGAGCAGGGAGAGAAGAAGGAAGGGGAGACAAACAGGAGAAGGGAGGGAGGAAGAAGAGAGGGAAGAAAAGAGAGAGAGAAGAGAGAAAGGAGAAAAAGGAGAGACAAATCAGCAGACCTAGAGACACAGCAACTGAGGCAGATGAGAAAAAGAGGAAGAGGGGAAGGAAAAGGAGGGAAAAAGGGACCCAGACAGAACAGGCAGGAGAGGAGAGAGAGAAGAGAGAGAGAGACAGGCTAAGAAGAAGGAAGAAAGAGCAGGAGAGAGGAGGGCAGGGGAGAGGAAGAAGAGGAAGAGAGAGCAGGCAAGAAAGGAGTTGGGGCAGGGGAGGAGAGAGGACAGTGAGAGAAGGGGGAGCAGATTAGAAGAAGAGTAGAAGAGCAAGAGTAGACAGAGACAAGAGAGAGAGAGGAGTAGAAGAAGCAAAAGTAAGAAGGAAAGGAGAGGGTAGGACAAGGAAAAGAGCAGAGGAAGGAGGAAGCAAGGGTAGAGGAGGAGAAGGAGAAGACGGAGGCAGAGAAGGAAGCAAAGAAGAGAGCAGGACGGAACAGAGGAGGAATAAGAGAAGGGGTAGAGAGAGAAAGAGGAAGGAGGAATGGGAGAAGAGGGTGAGAAGGAGGGAGGACAAATATAGAAGGAAGGTGAGGGCAGGCAAGAAAACTAGAAGAACAAAGACGAGGGAGAGGACGAGGAGAAGAGGAGAGACAAGGAGGCAGAGAGAGAGAGAGGAGAGCGAGGGTCTAGGCAGGGAGGAAGCAGGAAGCCAGGCAGCAGAAGAGAGGGGGAGGAAGAGAAAGAGAACAGAAGAGGCAGAGGAGGAAATAGACGTAAAAGAAAAAAGGAGGAGCAGATGGGAGAAGAGTAGACAGGGGGATAGATGTAGAGAGAGAAAAAAGGGGGAGGGGTTTCAGAAGAAAGGAAAAGGAAAGGAGAGGTCACAGAGATTGGTATGTTTTGTTGTTCGATATTCTAGAAATATTTCCATCGCCTGCGCGATCCTCTGTCGATGTTCTTAGTCCGAAGCCACACCGATATTTGCCAACTCGGTCCCTAGCTAGCCGCCTCCAGTTTTGCACTCCAAGTTGATTGAGGTCCTCTTCCACTTGAGTGCGCCACTTGAGTCGCGGTCTTCCTCTCCTCCTACGTCCCTCGAGAGTAGTGTCGAAGGCTTTCCGGGCCGAAGCATTAGTGTCCATCCGCTCTAAATGAGCAAACCATTTGAGTCTCCGGACCATGACCCTTCTGGCTAGGTCCATGTCGTTGTACAACTCGTAAAGTTTGCTGTTATATCTTCTTCGCCATTCCCCTTCAATGCACACGGGGCAAAAGATGATCCGAAGAACTTTCCTCTCGAAACAGCCTAAGGCACTTTCATCCGATTTTGTCAAGGTCCATGCTTCTGCACCATACAGTAGGACTGGGATGATGAGTGTGTTGTACAGTTTTACCTTAGTTGCTCGAGAGAGGGCTTTTCTACTCAATTGCTTTCTAAGCCCAAAGAAACAGCGATTAGCAAGAGTTATTCTTCGTCTGATCTCGGCGCTGGTGTTATTGCCCGTGTTTATAGCGGAGCCTAGGTAGAAAAACTCCTCTATTACCTCGAAGTTGTGTGCGTCTATTGTGACGTTCTGTCCGGGCCGTCGGTGTTGGGTGTCCTTCCTTGAAGACAGCATATACTTCCCTCATTTACCGCTCATTTTTGCCGCTTCTGTCTCCATTCCCACAAAGGCGCCATTGACATCACGCTGTGTTCTTCCCATTATAGAAGTTGAACAGATTTTTGGAAGATAGTACCTCTGGTAAAAGGAGGTACCATTAGGAATTAATTTATGCTTTATTTCGCTATTGTTCAAAAGACAAAAAGCAGGACATTTCAACTAACAATATGCTTTCTTCTCAGTTTGTTTTTTTTTTTCTTTTTTTATTAATTTTTTAGACAAAGAAATCCGGAGTTAAGATAGCAATAGCACTAAATTTAAATTAAATGTCTTTTCTCTTATTAAATTTGCATGAATTAAAAAAAGCCAATCGTGTATTCTTCTCACAGGAAACTAGTTTTAAATTTTGTTGTTTTAAGCGCACATCTGATATAACTTTCTCTATTTTTGGCGAATGCAAACTAAAAACATTTGTTTATATTTTGTGATTTATTTGTTGTCTCCCTTGATCCCCTCCTGATCCTTTTTCGTTTTAAATACTTCACACCCTGCCCCTTAATGAATACCGAGACCATGCTACTTTAAATGGCTCTTAACTAAAAATTATATTTATTTTTGTTTTCGTTTGATTAAAAGCAAACAAAAAATACACACAAGCAAGTGTGTATTGTTAAACAAATTCAACTTAATCCGAAACTTGTGTGTAATGCAATTATTATTTAGGATTTAATGGTGGGTGATGAAGCTTCGCAACTAAGATCATTGCTTGAAGTCTCATATCCAATGGAAAATGGCGTTGTCCGCAATTGGGAAGACATGTGTCACGTGTGGGACTATACATTCGGTGAGAAAAAAATGAACATCGATCCAACGAATACAAAAATTCTCCTCACCGAACCGCCAATGAATCCAACAAAAAATCGAGAGAAAATGATTGAGGTAATTCTGCAACCATTCATGTTCAGCGCTGACATAATTTTGACATATATTTTGCAGGTTATGTTTGAAAAATATGGATTTGATTCAACGTACATTGCCATACAGGCGGTGTTAACGCTGTACGCTCAAGGTTTGATATCTGGCGTGGTAATTGATTCCGGCGATGGGGTGACTCATATTTGTCCAGTGTATGAGGAATTCGCATTGCCACATTTAACAAGAAGACTTGACATTGCTGGTCGAGATATTACTCGATATTTAATTAAGGTTCCTTATTTCAAACATACAAACAGCACATATAACTTATTTTAAATGAATTGCAGCTGCTTTTGCTTCGCGGTTATGCATTTAACCATTCGGCTGACTTTGAAACGGTGCGAATGATGAAGGAGAAACTTTGCTATATTGGCTATGACATTGAAATGGAACAAAGACTTGCACTGGAAACAACAGTTTTAGTCGAATCATACACGGTGAGTTATTTCTTTTTCAATTTAAATGTATTTTTGATGTTCATAATCTGGAAAACAGCTTCCCGATGGTCGAGTGATAAAGGTTGGCGGTGAGAGATTCGAAGCACCAGAAGCTCTATTCCAACCACATTTAATTAACGTCGAAGGGCAAGGTATTGCCGAACTAGTATTTAATACAATTCAAGCTGCCGATATTGACATGCGACCAGAATTGTACAAACACATTGTTCTATCTGGCGGCTCAACTATGTATCCAGGTCTTCCCAGTCGTTTAGAACGAGAAATCAAGCAACTGTATTTAGAGCGAGTTTTAAAAAATGACATAGACAAATTATCCGTAAGTTATTGTGAGAGCTTCATTTCTAATTTCCCTCTCTTAAAATTCATCTATTTGCATTTAGAAATTTAAAATTCGCATCGAAGATCCACCAAGACGAAAAGATATGGTCTTTATTGGTGGCGCTGTACTTGCCGATGTCACAAAAGATCGCGATGCATTTTGGATGTCCAAACAAGAATACCAAGAGCAGGGACTTAAAGTATTACAAAAACTAACAAAGAGAACCCAATAACGCGTCGTGGCAATGCGGTCGTTGTCTTTTATATTTTAAGTTTAAAAACAATTTTTTTAATATTCCATTATTTGTTATTTTATATTTTTACTGTCCGTATTTACAACATGCATTTTATTTTGTAATTCGTAAAATTTCTTAATATTTAGAATAACGAACAAAAAAAACCAAACAGCAACAACTACAAAAAAGAGGAAAATAATAATAATTATAAAGAAAAAAAACCGTACGGCTTAGTTGTATCTTTGAGAAAGAATTAGAACATTATAATTATTGTATTTGTTATTCTTTTTGTAACGAAGAGTATATGAATTTTTTTTTTTAATTATTAAATGTAACATGTATAATAAAATTACAACTTCTCTTTGTTGTTAGATACTCTCACGACAAATGTACTCGATTTTTACAAACAAGCCAGGAACCCCTCGGCCATACTCCGGTAGGTTTTGTTTTCAAAAACTTGATGATTTGGCCTTTCAATTGTAAATTTGTTAAAAATAAAACACGTTCACTATCGATTCTATTCAAAGCGGAAGTGAAGTCCGACCATTTTAATATTTCATTCTTTCTTTTTAGTTCTTCGGTAGATGGCGTTTGCTCATCACTCATTATTCTTAAGGTCTAATTACAATAGTTATGTCTTAATAATTCTAAGGGTCTGCATGCAATATATTTATACCTTACAACCTCGGCCGACCTGCAAAACAAATCGACCTCGATATGTCTATTTCTCATTTTAAACTAAATCAATAGTGTTGCTTGTACAACCATTCTCAGTAACGTCATTCTTTTTCGCAATCCATCTCCGTATACGAGCGGCCTCGACAACATTATTGTATGGACGTTGCGTTATTTGACAGTTGTCCACATCTCGTATCACATACCGATCATTTCCCAATACTTTGTGTATTACATACGGACCGCGATATTTCGGAATTAGTTTCTTGTTTACTCCTGGCGTGACATCAATGTTCCGAACTACAACAAAATCACCTACAGAATAGACCTTTGCCGGCGAACTCCGCTTAGCTAAATAATTTTCGTTATATGTTTGGGACTTTTGAATCGCCTCATGAGCTCGGGCACGCGTAGCTGACAAATCCCGCTCTTCTTCTAAATTGAAACTTGCGTCTAAATATTCGGAGAGTTCATCGATAATCTTACCCCTTTGTACTATCCCAAACAACAATTCGCTTGGAGAATGTTTCGTTGAACTGTGTTTTGAATTGTTCAAACCGAACTCTACTTCAGGAAGTATCTGAACCCAATCAGCATGATCAATCGGTTCACAAAGTTTCCCTAACATCGATTTCAATGTCCGATTTACTCGTTCTACTTGACCGTTTGCCTGTGGAGATCCTACTGCTATTTTTACATGCTCAATATTGTGTTTTTTAAGGAAACCAGCAAATTCTAAACTTGTAAAACACGTACCCTGATCGGATATGATACGTCTTGGACGGCTATAGTATGTAAAGTATTTTTCAAGACAAGCTTGAACCTCTCTGGAACTGGTAGAATTCACAGCGTATAACTTATTAAATTTAGTGAAAGCATCGGTTACTAACAGTATATGTTTTCTCTTCGAATTTATAGACGGCAGTGGTCCAAAATGGTCCACATGCAAAGTATCGAACGGTTCAGGCTTCTTTACTATACTATACAACGTTCTCTCGGATGCCCTAACGGGAGCAGCATACATGATGCACCGAATGCAATTGCTTATAAAGCTTCCGATCTTTTCCCTCATACCAGGAAACCAGTAATATTTTCGAAGACCCTCCAAAGTTTTGTCTACTGCCATGTGACCATTGAATGTCGAACAAAACTAACCGGACTACCGGTGTCAAACAGAGAGAAAAAAACTCGTAAATTTGCAATGCTCGGCAGACTCAAGATTAAAAGCAACACTTACATAATTAACAGCATCAATAAAATTTGTATCAGATTCTTCCTTAGCAAAATTGCCATCGTCAACAGCAGCAACCAGACTGCGGTACATCAGTTTCTTCGGGGGGTTGGGGCAGCTTCGATGGTCATGGCCCATTTTCCAACATTTGAAACATGAACCAGGTGCTCGTACTTCGTATGGACATTTGCTCTGATAATGTCCCAATTTGCTGCAGTTAAAGCAGCGAGGCTGCTCGATGTCTTGGTGTTTCTTCTGCGGAATAGCCTTAGGAGCGCTACTTGGAGCGCTTGACTGGGATCGGGAACGACCTGCAGCATTTTCTTGGATATGATCCATTATGCGGTCACGATGTATTCCAACTGCGACTTTCAGTTGGTCGATTGTAGAGGTTCCACTTAATAGCAAAGTAGCATCTTCGGCTGGCAGACGCATGCCATCTACAATTATGCCAACGACTTCGTGTTCTCTTAGTTGGCTATGTCTAGCCAAGCCATTCATAATGAGGATGTAATGGTGCATATCCTCGGAGCTGCGGTTCCAATGGCGCTTGCGTAGTCGATTTATCACCTCGATGTAACTGAACACTTGGTCAAATTCCTTGATTAAAACTGCTTTTAATCCCTCATAGTTACGTTCCTCGCTTTGGCTGGCACAATCGGCAGCAGCACCAGCCAAAAGACTTCGAAGACATATATATTTAAACGCCTCGTCGCATCGGTATGTTTCGCAGATCTGCTCCAGGTCATTAATGAAATGCTTGACATTGTAACCTGACATACGGTCGCCGCTGAACCTTGGGACAACTCGAACGATGTCGTCGACTCGAACGCGGTTTACAGGTTCGGACGTCATTTTTTCGAACTGACGTGAGAGTGTCAGAAGTTCTTTCTTCTTTTTGAGGATATTTATCTGCTCCTCAAGAGCAGCCAGTTCATAATCAGATTCGCGTGCAGGAGTTTCGGCGATAGTAGCAGCGGTGTAGGCAGAAGGTACAACGATAGATGAAGTTTCATCATACTCAGCAGGCGGATGAGCAGCAGCGGCAGTATAGCCAGTGGGAACAAAAATTTTGGCGGCAGGAGCAGCATGTTCGGCATCTTTTACAGCGATGGCATTAGTTGTGGCAGCGGTAGCAGCATGTTCGGCATCTTTTACAGCGATGGCAGCGGTAGCAGCATGTGCGGCATCATCATCAATTGTGGTGGCATCAGAGGCAGCTTGTTTGGCTTTGTCGGCCGGGACAATCACTTTAACAGCTGGAGCAGCTTCGGTAGGGGCAAACGATTGCTCCTCGTCTCCCTGGCACTCTGCTTCTGCTCCAGCATCAACTTGTATATCGTTGAGCAATGAACGAAGTTGAACCACGGTCGCAGTTTGAGGAAATTCTATGCCTCTTTCCAGCAAGAGGTTTACAATTTCCATTTTATTTAATTTTGGCATTATCTTTTATTTCGATTACCCCACACCTGATAGATGTAAATTTGTTAAAAATAAAACACGTTCACTATCGATTCTATTCAAAGCGGAAGTGAAGTCCGACCATTTTAATATTTCATTCTTTCTTTTTAGTTCTTCGGTAGATGGCGTTTGCTCATCACTCATTATTCTTAAGGTCTAATTACAATAGTTATGTCTTAATAATTCTAAGGGTCTGCATGCAATATATTTATACCTTACACAATAAAATTTCACTGACCGCTAAATGCTGTCAACTTGGGGCCCTACTCTGTAATTCGTTTCGAAAGCAAATCCTATTCGATTCGTTTATGAATTCGTACTCTGTAACATAGAGAATATTATAATACCTAGAGTCGCGACCTTTTCCTCCCTTGCTGAAAACACCCTCAACATTTTTCTGAGGTCAACTCTCACAATCCCCTCTTTTTACGTGTCCGTGAATCTGTGTAAGAGGTGAAAAAAAGTGAGTACTCAGCTGTGACCGTGAGTACATTTTATGGCCTCTATAGAGTCAAAATGGACTCGTTTTTTTCTTCCTTGACTCCGGGACTCGTTTTTATCACGTTTGACTAATTTTTTTGCAGACACAAATAGGTATAATTACTAAAAATTAAAAATAATCACATGTTTAAATCGTCTATTTCTTGTCCTAAACGCTTGTATTTCGAACAATAAAACCATAATTTTTCGAAAGTTAAAATTAAAAAAAAGATTTCTGAAAGAATTTAAATTTTTTTAGTGTGGATTTTTTTTTTAAATGACTCGTTTTTCAAGATTCTGGGACTCGAAAATATTCTTCCCTGCGGTAACACTGGCCCAAAGTAGACTTTCACCACAGCAAATACGAGACTAAAGGCACGATTGTATGTGTACTATTTCGATTTTTTCTTCTGTGTTTTTTTTATTTTTAAGATTTTTGATACAAATATTGGTAAATTATAGTGCAATTATATGTTAAAAGTACAATGAAACAATATAACGTATTTATTTTTTATATTACATGCATTTTTTTGTATGTTTAAGTTTTTTTTTTCAAAATTTTGAGCTCAACGGAATCTTATTTTCGAAATCTGAGCCCATGAAACCCACCTCGACTCAGACCTGAGCACTGTATCTAACTCAGTGCGAATGTATTGGTGCCGTCTCTCATTTAAAAATATTGGAAAACTAACACATTCTCACTGGGTTAGTACAAAACGACCAAAATGCAGCTTGTAGGCAAAAAGAGCGAACACCCGAAGTCGCGACTCTAGGTATTATATATTCTCTACGACAGTTTCACTGACCGCTTAATGCGGTCAACCTGGGCCCTACTCTGTTATTCGTTCCGAAAGCCAATCCTATTCGAATCTGGGGCCGAATTACCGCATCCGTTATCGAATAATACATTCCTGAATTGTGTGTGTTTGTGTTCGTTTGGCATTACCTCTCACGTTATCGAGTTATGTATCGAGCTTCTAGTACAATAATTTTAAATTTTCTCCTCAGCTATTGAACTGAATTTCATTCGACATAAACAGCTCACTGATAGCAGGGACTATCTGAGAAAAAATTTTAATTTTACTATTTGAGTTATTTTATTATGAAATTCCTTGCCAATAATCTATTTTGGCCAAGATTTTAAGCTCCATGGCTTCATCAATCTCGTCCCCTGTTAACAGCCAAACTGTGTTTTTTTCATTAAAAAAAAATATAAATATTTCTTCCACCGCTATTTCGCTCAAGTTTTGTTTTTTTCATTTGTCAAACCAGGCAAAAGTCTTTCAAAATAAGTAGAGACTCGATGTAGTAGAGTAAAACTACTACATTTTATATTTCTCACACAATACGTGACCTAACGATTGTCATCATCTCAAAAATATTTAAGCACTATTCACATGAGCACGAATGACGACCAACGAATGAACAAAAATTCGTCGATTTTGACATTTCTTTCACATAAGAGTTTTTAATTCGTCGCGAATGAACAACCAAAACACAAGGCAAGAATGATTTTTGAGGTTATACGCGCGCGAATATTTTGTTCGTTGTGAGTGTGGATGATGTGGAACGCGAATGCAGTTTGGCAGTTCGTATCAACTACAATACTTTTCGCCACGAATAAATTTGTTTTCTCAAATTTATTAACATTTGAGATTAAAAATTTAATTTATGCATCACAAATCAAACATTAACTTCACTTTTATCGTTTTGTTGACAATTTGTAAAGAAATACGGCTCCAAAGGTATCTGAAATCACTTTTCTTCATTCATTCGCCGTTCGTTGGTCGTGCTCATGTGAATAGTGCTTTACTCGTTCGTTCGATCACTGATGAGACTCACTCACTCGTTCACGGAAGCGGTAATTCGACCCCTGATTTTCGATTCGTTTATGAATTCGTACTCTGTAAAATGTTCGAATAGAACAAAACAATCATCTAGTATTATTTTTATTTTATAGAATAGATTTTCCGAGTCTCGAAGTATTTCTCATGTGATCTGTCAAAGCGAAAAAAAAATAAAAACAAATGACAAAGAAGACGACAAAGTTCAAATTAATGTTTAAAGGAAAAATAATATAATTCAATAAAAACATAATAAAACATAATCAGTTGCTCTATGGATGGATGCAGAAAATAGAGAAGAACGGGTTGAACGAAGAATAATAAGTGATAATGATAAGTCAAATATTTTTGAAATGTGTCATAGAAGGTTAACAAAGTCTGTCCCTTTGTATACACATTTAACAGGTATAATCGAAATGGAATTCGACTGAAGCGCCAACTGGTTTCAAGCCGAGATAACCTTTTTTTACATATGTTTGTAATGTGTGTTCCCTGCTTGGTTTGACAGATCTTCTGTCAAGCAGAAAACCAATCTTGATAGTACCCCCCAATATATATACAAAGGTCTGTCCCGCAAATTGTTGGAAATGTTTCTGGCGTCCGAGGTGTTCAAACGTCCCTTGGCCATATCGGGATGAGCACACCTAAATTCCACCATAAATTCAAATGCTTTTATTTTGTATGTACTTTTTGTCTGATTTGTATGTACTTTTTGTCTGCTGATTAACTGATATAAAATCTATTTGCTTAAATTTTGAATAAAATTATTATTTCCTTGCTTACATTTTATGTATTTCACACAACATAACACAATTTCCCCTTTTGTGTCCTTTCAAAACGATCTTCGAATTGCAATCCGTTAACTTTCCAGTGAAAGAATATAGCGTTTTTGAACGCTAATGACATTCGGAAACGTAATGCCAGGTTCGAAAAATCCGAATGCGGATTTGTCATTCTGTAAGTACTAGATTTCTAATCCGCATTACCCTACGGCCACACGAGCAAGTTCTGGCTTGCCAGTAGCCTACATATATTATTTTTGTCAAATCTCTATCGGTGTAATTGGTGTGACGTAGGCGGCAAAAAACTTGCTAGTCAACTTGCTGGAAAATTCATATTTTTTTATTTCAATTTTTGTTGTTTGTTGATTTGTTGTTTTCATTTGAACGATTTCTTACTTGTAACATCCAATTTGGAATTTAGAAGATGTCACCAACAAAATAAAGAAATATTCTCATTTAATTTTTTTTATTTTGATATATTTGGCAAAACATGTCAAATTACTTGCCTTTCTACTTGCTCGTCTACTGGATCCAAAATTCGCAAGCCAGTTGACTAGTCAGTACTAAAGCATGTACTAAAAGTTTGAATATGTGAGTAAAATATTTGATTGTATGCCAACTTGTTACCCAGAACTTGCTCGTGTGGCCACCGAGCTGCTAATCAAAAACTTAAATCTATCCTCACTCAATTTAAGGCGGACATTACTGCCATCCAGGAAATTCAATGGATAGGATCAGGAACAACGTAAAGGAATAATTGCGACATTTATTACAGCTGTCACCAAAGAATGCACATATTTGGATGCGGATTCGTCGTGGGTAATCGGCTAAGGTCCCTACTAGTGATCGCCTGGCTATAATTCACATCAAGGCCAAACTACAAAACATTAGTTCAATATTTACACACGTCCCTACCAATGATAGTGAAGAGTCTAGCAAGGTGGCTTATTGAATTTGCTCGTAATACGGTGTTGAGTAGCGCTAGGTTTCCAAGACGCAAGATCTACAAAGCAACCTGGAGAAATCCAGATGGCATAATCGATAGCCAGTGTCCGTAGCTTAGTGGTTAGGTGCGTTGACTGCTAAGCAGAACGGCGTGGGTTCGAATCCTACTCGGGCCCAAAGTTTTTATTTCATCTTTCACGGACACTGCCTCTTGCGAAGAACTGACAAAACTTCCAAGAGTATCATCTGTCATGAAAAAGTGCTTCTCAACTTTGCCGTTCGGAATCGGCGTTAAATTGTAGGTCCCCTCAATTCTTCACACGCACCTAGAGAATTGTTGATGAGAGTAAAGTACCTACTATTCACATGAGCACGAACAACGACCAACGAATGAACGAAAATTCGTCGATTTTGACATTTCTTTCACATGAGAGTTTTTAATTCGTCGCGAATGAACAACCAAAATTCGTTGGGAGTGTGGATGATGTGGAACGCGAATAGAGTTTGGCAGTTCGTATCAACTAGAATTCTTTTCGCGACGAATAAATTTGTTTACTCAAATTTATTAACATTTGAGATTAGAAATTTAATCTATACTTCTATCGTTTTGTTGAGAATTTGTAAGGAAATACGGCTTCCAACATTAATAAAGTCAATTTTCTTCATTCATTCGTTGTTCGTTGGTCGTGCTCATGTGAATAGTGCTTAAGCCACTTAGGCCTTGGCTCTTCAAGAGCTGTCGCGCCACTCTATTTATTTATTTTTTTATAATCGATAGCCTTAGAACGCCGGAGAATGCCAGAAACTACAGTGAGCTCCTGAGTGGGATACTCTCCGCTGTAGTCCCTGTGAGACACAGCAGTTTTTCATCGGGATAGGTCCTTCGCATTTGTCGAAATCACCGGAGCAGGTTCGGCCTTCCTGGTCGTCTCGAACCTGGTTGCTGCGAAAAGAAATCTTTCTTGGCTGGAGCGTTGTCACCTATTCGCTCGATGTGGCTTTCTGGACTACATCCACATATTGGTACAGCTTGTACTGTTCACGGTTGATCCTTCTTCTCCCGACGCCATCATCGCATACAGGACCGAAATCCAGCAAAGAATTATTTTTATTTCGAAAGTGCCCAGTATCAATTACCCTTTTTTACTTATCGTCAAACCCTAGAGTAAAATCAAAGTTTTGTATAGCAGACACTTTGTCTTTCGAGTGAGGAGTTTTGAACCCAGTTGTCTTGCCAAACCAAATCATCAGCGGTTCGCTAGGGTAATTATTTTTAATTGATGTTTCGAGTTACTTTTTTTTTGTAGAAATGACTGAAGGCAGAGCAGAACGAACACAGTACATTCATTGAACAATGATCGCACGAAATTACTCGTCCGACAGCACTGGAGTTTGATGCGGGGTTTTCTGCTAAGGCTAGTTTCTTTCTTAATCTTTGGTTTTTTGTTTTACTGAATCGCCAAGTGACAGCTGTCATTAAGAAATGTTAAAAAAGCAGAAAGCAACGAATTTGCCGCTGTTTCTTTGGTGTTGTGTTATTCTTGGTTAATTTTTTCTCAGTTTCATCAAATTCTTTCCCGATTTCAACAAAATCTGAATCAAGTATCTTGTTTATTTATTAAATGATACAATCTCGACTATTTGGAACTGTTATTTCCATATCCTTCCGTCATTTTGCTAAAATGGAATCAACAACCGGATTTCCTCTCAAATCAGTTATTGCTAAACTGGAAAATTATGCACCACTATCGTTTGCCGAAAAATGGGATAACGTTGGGCTCCTTATTGAGCCTTTCGAAAAAAGGTAAACAATCACCCAGAGTACTTCATACCTAAAATCCACATTCCAATAGAAATATCAACAAAATTTTCCTTACCAATGACCTGACACTAAAAGTTATGGAAGAAGCTGTGGACAAGAATGCAGATTTGATAATATCCTATCATCCACCAATATTTACTCCATTGAAGAGGATTACTCAAGAGTCAGTTGGTAACATAACAAATTGTCTGCATTTCCTAAAAACAATCATTTCGAATTCGTAGCAACTGGAAAGAGAAAATAGTTTCGATTTGTCTAGCTAAAGGCATTGCTCTCTATTCTCCACACACTTCCTGGGATGCAGCTCCATGTGGAGAGAGTATCAATTACTGGCTGTCGAATGCATTTTTACCAACCTCCGATAAGAAACCCCTTATTGTAATAAGTTGATCATTTAATTTTTTAATTGTGAAATAAGAAAATATACTCCTTTCAGATGGATCCAGAAACTAAAACTGGGCCAGGCCTTATATGGAAATATCCAACACCGTCGAGTTACAAACTGCGTCAAGTCATTGCAGATATACAGAAGTACATCGGGCTACCAGTTCACGTAGCAATGGGTGTGGATCATTCTTTGGATTCTGTGATTAGTAGTATGGCTTGCTGTGCAGGTTCGGGAGCCTCATTGCTCCCGAAAGCTGGCAATGTAGATGTTTACCTGACGGGTGAGATGTCACATCATGAACTATTGGACGCGCAGCACAGAAATATTACAGTGGTTCTATGCAACCACAGTAATACAGAAAGGGGTTTTCTGAAACATTTCCAACCAAAGCTTAAGGAAATGTTACTTTCGAAATGCGAAATAATTGTATCGGAAGTTGATAAAGATCCTCTGGAAACGCATTTTATCAAAAATGTATGATTTTATAAATACGCATAAGAAATAAAAAGATGGTTTATGTATCTTGTTTTTTAATATTTCATTTTGCTAGTACGAAGGTTCTTGGCTTCGCGCTAAGATTGTATTCTGCCATGACCAACCACAGATGTGAGAAAGGAGATCGGAAACTGTATAACGACAAAAAATAAAAGCTATAAGGGAATAAATATGAAATTCAGCAAAAAAAAGGTCATAGATCAGGGGAAAGAAGAGAGAAAATATAGGAGGAAACTCCAAACTAGCTCAAAATTTCCTGTTTCCGGTCACAGATCACATAACTGTCCGATTCCGGATACCAAACGAACATGCAAACACATTTTTTTGCCTCTAATGGTTGAATGTCTATGTATTTGTAAAACACCATATGCAGAATTGCAGATGACATGACATTGTTTTTTATTTTCTTTATTTGTAAACATGGCGACGAGTACGTAAGTGCAAATGTGTGCATGTATGCGTGATTCTGTTTTTGATTCCGATTTCAAATTCGGAATCGTTTTTCTGTTCTATCCAGTACAAGAACTGTCATCTTGTGCCAAGTGAACGAATTCAGAATCGTTCGGAACAGTTCCGGACGACCAAAAAAAAACGCTAATAAAGTCAGATCGGAAACTGTTAACTGACTAACGTTTATATTTCCGGATACGGAAAATTTATTTTTTCCGTTACTTCCTTATAGCGTTTTTTGTTGGCAATCCGGAATCGGTACACAGAACTGTCCGATTCCGGATACCAAAAGAACATGCAAACAAATTTGTTTGCTTCTAATAGTTGAATGTCTATGTATTTGTGAAACCTCATATACCGAAGATGACATGACATTGTTTTTATTTTCTTTGTTTGGAAACATGGCCGGCGAGTACGGATGTGCAAGTGTGTACATGTATGCGTGATTCTGTTTTTGATTCCGACTTCAAATTCGGAATCGTTTTTCTGTTCTATACAGAACAAGAACTGTCATCTTGTGCCAAATGAACGATTTCAGAATCGTCCGGAACAGTTCCGGACGACCAAAAAAAAAACGCTATTAATCTCAATTAATGAAAAATAACCGCCAAAATATGAAGTGAGTTCCAGCGTTGAGAAAGTATTAGTGAAAACACCAATACTTTGACAACATTCCGCTGTAGGTAAATTTATTTTGACAGCTTAGTTTTCTATCTCGATCCTTCTATCTGTGGTTCCGATATCCGGTCATGACATGACGTTATATGACGTTTTTCTTATTTAGCTCTGAGCAGATCACGGATGTGTCAAAGCGAAGCTCTGAGTAGATCATATTCAATATCCTCCGATTTAATAAAGAAACTTACCTGAGCACTGAAATGTAACTTTTTACGAGTTATTTTCTAAAATAATTTTTTGTTTATCTACGGTAGACGCGTGTCTGTCTTAGGAATCCATTTTTAACTTGTGTTTGTTTTTGTCTGTAAAATCCGAAAAAAAACAAGTGAAGTTGTTTTCTCATTGGATATAGACTAGAACATTGCATATGCGGACGATTTTTTGTGCTACATCAAAACCAAAAACGACAGCAACGTATGCGGTGGCGCTGACGGATTGACAGATTCTATGGCTCGCCGCCGCCTTTAGGAGACAATCGTTTTTTTTTTTTTTTATAATTTGCACCAACACAAGGGATTTTTATGCCGGAGACACAGTGAGTGCATTAGGTCATTGGTCATTGGTCTTTAATTCTTGAACATTGTAATGACCTATTTGGCATTTTTGGCGACATCGCGCATGTGCTCGGTCCACAAGAGGTGGTCAGTGATGCTCATACCGAGAATCTCGAGATGTTCGGTCTCATTGATGCAAGTGCCACTCATGGACAGTTGGGTATACCTCGCTTCAACGATACCAGACAACATTGACTTTTCAAAGTCAGAATTTAATAAGCTTATCATATTTTGCCGATCCAGTTCCTCATCCGAAGAGGAGAATGAGAATCTGGAAATTAATATGAGAAGCTAAGCGCTAAGGGTACTATCGTTAGCGAAGCAATTTATTGGATAAGAAGTTATAGACAAGGGATCATTAATAAAAATGAGAAAGAGGGTCGGAGACAAAACGGAACCCTGGGGCACACCAGCATTTATATTGTGGGTTACAGACTTGAATCCGTCCAATACAACTTGTATTGAACGGTTCGAAAGAAAGTTTCTAATCCAACGAAGAAGTGATTCATCGATACCGAGAGCACGCATTTTCGATAAAAGAGCAAGATGCCACACTTTATCAAATGCCTTTGAAGTATCAAGTGCAACAATCTTCCTTTCTCCAAAACGATGTAAAGGTTTGTTCCACTGTTCGGTGAGATAAACCATCAAATCACCAGTGGACCTGTTGCTGCGAAAGCCGTACTGCCGGTCATTAAGAAGCTTTTGGTCTTCGAGATATATCTTGAGCTGATAGTTTATCAGCGTTTCCATAAGGGACGTGAGTGCACTCCGAAATGTTTCCAAAAAGCTTAATTTAAGTCAGCAATATTAAACTACCAAAAATTTAATCTTGTTTTGTTGGTGTTAGCACTCAAATTATTCAAACTTCCCTTTTTTTCCATGCAACCAATTTTATAACAAGTCTAAAATTTTGTTTCATTTAAAACGATAAACGATAAAAGCAATAAAAATGCCGAAAATATTTTTCTTTAACTTTTATTATTTCTTTATTTTTTCATAGTATAATTTTGTTTTTATTTCATATACAGAACTATGTACGTTTTTTTCACACTTAAGATGCTTTGGTTATTGCTGTATGCGTTAAATATTTCGTTTTGCCATTAAATTTAAATATTAATTTTAATTTTATTGTTTAAGAATTAACATTTTTTTACTAATTTTTTAATTAATTCGTAAAATATTTTAAAATACTTGTGTCACTACAATTGTGTATGTATTTATTTTCTTTTATATAAACCCATTTGACAAAAATTAAAGAACAAACAAAAATTGTTCAAAGAATTTAAATACAGAAACTATAATCACAATAAATTAACAATTTTTTATTTAAAATTTAATTTACAAGGCAAAAACTTAAATAGTTAAATTAAAAATTAAAATTAAAATTAAGTATAAAAAAAACTGTGTTTGCGGTATTCAAATGGGAAATCAATAAAGTCCTCAAGTCTACAACAATTATGATGACGGCTTTGGATTATTTATTTGTTTAACAATCGAAAGTCGTTTTGTAAATTTAAGCATAGGTATAGATATAATGCACTTGCAGAAGGCATTCATTTTGTTTAAGTAAAAGTCTCATTAAAGTTTCATTTCTAACCATAAATAATCTAAAAAGTCACATACTTTATATAATGTTAAATGTTTTTTATTTTATGCTTTTCTTTATTTTCTATTCAACAACATCTAAGAAATTGTTGCTCTAATTTTGATTTAGTTTTAACGTTTCAGAATTTTGAATACGAAATAATTTTTGGTTACACCAGTGTTCAACAAGTTTAAGTTTAATTTTTTTGTTTTTTGCTATAATTAAAGTTTGGTTTAATTTTAAATAAATAATAAACTTTCCAAAAGGACAACTTAACCTAAAAGCTTAAAGTTAAAATCTTAACCTACAAAAACCAAGTAAGGTATTTATACTAAAAGTAAGTATGTCTTTTTTGTTTGGGGTCTTTGATTTGCTTTGGTATAGCTAGTACATTTTTATTTAACTTTTTGACCTTATTTTTTTCGTTTTTTTTGAGTCAGGTTTAAATAATAATTTACAAATATCTTAAACCTAAAGCCAAAATTAGACTTATACATTTTCTTTGTTTAGTTTTAATTTTTATAAGCAATTGACTAGAGAGGGAATTCGAATTCGACTTGAGCGGGAAACAAGAAATTTTCGAAATCAAAAAGTGCTATTTGTCATGTAGCTGGACTTTGTTTTTTTTTTTTTAATTATAAACACTTACAATATTTAGAAAAAAAGAGATAGAAGATATGACAGCAAAATCTATTTTTCGACACCTAGGAATTTAGCAGCTTCATCGGCCGACGATAGCAATTTATTGAGAATACCTTGATCGCTGATGCCCAGCAAATTACCAATCAAATCC
This sequence comes from Sphaerophoria rueppellii, assembly GCA_920937365.1. Lineage (NCBI taxonomy): Eukaryota > Metazoa > Arthropoda > Insecta > Diptera > Syrphidae > Sphaerophoria > Sphaerophoria rueppellii. Next base: position 35,353,232 of record CAKKXW010000001.1, on the reverse strand, counting down.
GATTGATTGTTGTGCTCTTCGATGTTCTCTTTGTGCTCACCCGACAAACGATTGTTGCGCCATTCGCTGTTGACTTTGGAGAAAAGCTCTTGAATTTTATGAGAACGCAATGCATTGGCTAGCATAACACTAGATGGCGGTTGTTCGTCATCGGATACGTCGGACCCACTGTTGCCGGCATTGGCATTGCCATTGCTGGAATGACTGCCTCCACTGTGTTTTTTCATGTGCCGCAACATGCTGTGTTTCAGAGTGAATTTTCGCAGACAGATGTCGCACTGGAATGGTCTTTCACCGGAATGTGTTCGCATGTGACGGCGCAGATCCTCGGTCGACCAGAATCGTCGCATACAGAAAGCGCAAATGACCTTGCGATTGGTGTAGTCTGGATATTTGCCACGACTTTCATCGCGTTTTTCATCGTCTTCGGTGGACTGGACTTGACTGTTTATATCGGCATCATTGTCGATGGCGCCTTTGGACAGGAGAAGCGAGAATTCTTGAGCATGATGGATTTTAATGTGATCCAGACATTGAAATCGCTCGGAAAACGAACTGTCACATAGATGGCACTTAAATGGCAGCTCTGACGGCGAAATCACCTGCGAAGTAGATGAGATCGTCTGAGAGGATGGAACTGTTTCAAGTTTTGGAACGACAATCGGGTTAGAGTTCGTAGCGACTTCTAAATTTTCTTCGACCGGTTTCTGAAGATTTGTCGGTGTCGATTGAATTTTTTCGATTTCTTTGAGCTCTTCTAGTCGTTTTTGTTGTTTTTGTTGCAAAAGTAACTGCTGTTGCTGTAATTCGATTTCTTCAACAGATTTCGGCACCGGAAGCGGCTCATTGACATCCTCAATGGGAACATAAAGTGAAACAGCTGATTCGACGTTGCCATGTTTGCGCAATAGATGGCGATCGCAATTACTTTTGGTTGTGAAGAGCAGCGGGCAATGCGAACATTTGAAAGGTTTTTGGCCGGTATGAGTGAGAATGTGCCTTCGCAATGAGCTAGACCACGGGAACATTCGTTGACAATAGGGGCACGAGACTCGATTCGGTGCCGAACTGTAAGCTGATTTTTTCTTGGGCTCTTGTGAACTGACCATGTCTTCGGGACCGGAATTATTGCTTTCGGATGCGCTCCCCGATGCGACAAGGCCCTCTTCGTCGCTCTGTTCCATTTGATTGACAACATCACTGGGTCGGAAATAGGTGTTAAAGGACATTGAATTGGTTGCGTTATCAACTAATTTCGACACCGATGCCAAGTCGTTGGACTCGTCTTTGAATGGCGAACTGGCAACTTCTTTTAGGAACTTCCCAACAGATTCCGCTTGAGCAATCATATTTTTCGATAGTTTGAGACCAAAATCCTTACCACCAGCTGTTTGTTCACGTTCTTCTTCTTTGGTGTAGGCAATTTTGGTGTTTCCTGCTTTCATTGCTTGTTCAAGAATCGATTCGGCAACTTTCTTTGCAGCTTCGTTTGGTGTTTGATCTGGGAAGTCTTGAAATTTCGTCAGGTTTTCGGGCTTCCTGTCCTCACAATCTTCCTCCTCTTCGTCTTCTTCTTCCTCCTCTTGGTCGTCTTCGTCTTCGTCAATTACAAGCTTAGGATCATCATCTTCGGTGCTTCCGTTATTTGTGTTCGATGAAGCACTGAGGGTTTGACGCAGACTACTTATACCCGATGAAGGATTCTGGCTGAGCACGCTGTTTGATCCTTGTGAAAGGGCCTGTTGCAAAATGTCAGTTTCTTTACGAGCCTTGAGCTGTTGAGCAAGGATGGCATATTTGACTTGGTCGGAGATGGCACTCAAGGGATTCGGTATCATACCACTGCCGCCGATTTGATGTTGCGATTCCATCGGGGAGTGAGCTGACTGCATGTGTGAGTGTAGCGAGGAACTGTTTGCACGGCCACGCATAATATGATGACCACTGCGTTGTCGTTGAGCCCAGTATTGTGGATGCTGTTGTTTGATGTGACGTTCCATGTTTGAACGAAGAGTGAACCGTGCCGAACAGTGTTCGCATGCAAATGGACGTTCAGTGCGATAACGTCGCTGCTTCTGTTTTGGCATGAGAACACCGTTTTTGATGACCATCTTGACAGGTCCCGAATTGGGCAAGGACGATGGCAGCATGCCAGAAGGATGCGTTCCACCCATGAGATGCTGATGACTTCTTGGCAACACTGGCATTTGCGGTAGGGATGGTGTTGGATTGCGTGGTAAGGTTTGATTTTGAGCTGGCACTGGAGATTGAGACTGTTTGATCGATGAATTCATAAGTTCTTGGTCAGGAACGGGCTTCGATTGCGGGGTTTGTGGACTTTGCTTTTCGGGGCGTGTAATAGGACTGCTCTCTGAAGCATTAGTTCCAGGATAGAGAGGATTTACCAAAGGCGCGAATTTATTCAAATCGCTGATGTTATTCGAAAGAAATGAATTTTGAAGGAAAAAAGGATTCAATGGCTGGAACACCAAATTGTTGTACAACTGCGACAGTTGGAAATAGTGAGCTGGATCCATTTTTGGCATTGCTTCGTTGAGGAGCCTTTGCTGTGCCAGCAGAAGCTGCTGGTTCTTCTCAAGAAGTCGAATATCGATGTTTGGTTGCTCGCCAGCTGGTGGGCGAATTGCATTCAACTGGGGCACTGGTGGCTGCAATGGTGCAGGAGGAGCTTTCTCTTCGAGTTTTTCGGCCTTTATCGATTTCTTACTCAAATCCAATGCATCCATGCTGAGATCAATTGGTGTGGCAAGTTCCTTGTCTTGTTGAACTACCCTCACTAGTTTTTGATGATCGGGCTTCTCGGGCTCATCGGGCAGATTGAACGATGGCTTATCGATAAGCTTCTCGAGACTCTTAACTTGGATTTTCATTGGCTTGGATTCGGCTTGGAGCATTTCTTTTAAATGCGACACCGGAGTCGATCGATCTTTCGGCGGATGATGTTGCTCCATTTCGTCCTGATCGAATTCGGGCGATGAGAACATGTGAAGCTTCTTCATGGCATCGTCACAGTTAGAATCTTCCGATGGATGATATATAATGGCACGCTTAACATCGTCGCGTGTTGTTTTTGCGTGACGATTTCGCAAATGTCTTTCACAATTGGCCTTTGTGGTGAATGCATAATTGCAAATGGCACACTCGTAAGGTCTGTCACCATTGTGGGTGCGCATGTGTCGGACGAGAGCAGCTTTATCGTGAATCGAGTAGGTGCACATATTGCATCTGTACGGGCCTGCACCAGCAGCACTCAGATGTATCCGGTTGTGACCTTTGAGAGCGCGCAGATTGGGGAAAACCGCTGTACAAAGTTTGCATGGGAATTCGCCGCGTAGCTTCATTTTGCGGAATTCCGAAGTGAAAGCATCTTGGGCTTCTTCTTCGCCGTTTTCGGCACCATAATTGCTTATGGGGGCGTTGACTGAGTTTTCGAAATTGCGCAAAAAGTTGCTTGTTGACGAGGACGAAGTTATATTAAGGATCGACTGGATATCAGCTAGTTCCTTGGTGTCTTGGAACTGTTCCAATTGCGAGTTCTTAACTGGGGTCTTCTCAAGTTCTGAGGACTTCACATCGGATAGAGAGGGCGAGGAGACCGACAAACTGGTCATGCTCCGTCCTGTTGACTTGTTCGTTAAGTACAACCGATTGAAGAACTCCTCGCGTCGAATATCATCATCGTCGGCATTCCCCGAGCTCTCACTGTATGATCGCTGTTTCCGGTTGGGAAATTCGACAATTTGATTCAAAATCGCTTGTCGCACAGTCCTTCTCATGAATTTCAGCTGCACTGGCACACGGGAATGCTCGATAGCACTTCGAACACTCGAACTTTTGACCTCCAACTGACGCTCGAACACTCTGTTCACATAGCGACTTTGCAATCAATGGAAATTTCTCACTCGAGAAATCAACAAAAGTGAGATCCTTAAAGCCTTGTGTGATCTTCATTTTACTGTTACACGGATGCACATTTAGCTGTTTGTGGGTTTTAAAAACTACATCACAATGGCGACACTTTGCGGGAATTTCCGAATGATCGCTGTCCATGTGAGCGCCTAACGCTAGCATCCCAACAAAATCGTCACGATTACAAACTGGGCACGAGAGCTTTTGTTGCTGCTGCTGTTGTTGCTTAACGTCTTCGATTCGGTTCGGTATTTCAGTGGCACTCTTCTCGGGAATGATGGCGTGAATGCTATCGATTATATTGTTGTTGTTAATCGTTGTCTTCACGCGTCGTTTCATAATGGACAAGTCGTCATCCAAACTGTCAGTGCTCTTGCGTTTGAAATTGCTTATATTTTTGTTGTTTGTATTGCTGTTATTGTTGTTGTTGTTGTTGTTGTTATTATTGGAACTTTGGCTAATGCCACTCGATGAGTCTGTTGAGCAACCACCATCACTGTCACAGCTTTCGCCGCCACCAACACCACCACCGACACTCGTTATTGTGTCGCCATTGCTATTGCAAATGCCATTGGTTGAATTTGTCGTTACCGTTTTTCGAAGACAAAACTCTTATGGCCGAGTCGTTGGCGGATGGTATTTGAGCTGATGCAGACTGTTGATCAGTGAGAGGTAAAACTGGTGTTAGGTTAGCATTGTGGCTGCTATTACCATTTGCACCTTTTGTACCGTTCGAATTGCGATGATGTTGCTGGTGCTGTTTATGGGTTCGCATGTGACGATGCATGTTGCCATTTGTGGTGAATGTTAGTTGGCAATATTTGCAGTTGAAAGGCCGCTCGCCAGTATGCACCAGGACATGGCGGTCTAATGATGATGCAGATGATAGAACCTGTAAGAGAAAATACAAAAAAAACAGTAAGAAAAGTATCCTTAAAATGAAGAAGGAAGCATGAGCTTCTACTTGTCCATTGTCAAAATTTGATTGCAATAACTTTGTTTTTATTCGGACGGAAGTAACATTTATTTCGGACGGAAGTAACACATTCATTTCGAAATATTTTAAAATCAGAATCAGAAAACCAGAAGGAGCAAACCTCAAATAACAAAAATAAACTCATCATTTATTTCAAAATGTTGACAGATTCCAACAGTGTTGTAAATGGTTAAGATCAATCAATTAGTTTTCATGAAAACCTTGTAGTCAATAATAACATTGACAAGAGATTCGAGTCTCGAATCCGAGTTAATAACTGTCACATCTGTTGCAGGCGCAAAAAAAGCTTCAACCATATTTGAATAGTTATGTTGACGGACATTGAAATTATCATAAAATAAAATAACGTTTCACATAGATAACCGAAATGATCGAAGGTTATCTTGGCATTTAAAACTGTCAAAAATATTTGTGTCACTTTCTTAGCCACACCTCATTTGGTAGTGATACAAACCCAGTAGACATGTTCATAGGTATGAGTTCAAGCAGGTTCCCCAAACTATACGAAACAGAAAAAAAAATCAAATCCAAAACTAACCTTAGAGCATATGCGGCAGGTGAAATTTTCGGTGTCCCCAGATGAATAATTATGACATCGAATGTGATTGGTGAATTCATGCGGTGTCGCCGACACAACTTCACAAATCGGACAAAGGTACTTCATATCGTCACGTTCACCCATGCCCGACTCCGGACTGGATATGGCCGACCCCGACGCAACATTACTTGCCGATGGCGAAGCCGATGATGATGATGTTGGCGACGACGATGATGCCGATGACGACGACGATGTTGCTGACGAACCTGATGTATTCAAAACCTGACTTATACTGGCATCAACAAATCCCGATTCGTTGTTTATTGTTGTGGCTGCAGCTGATGCTAGAGTCATTGATTTTGTTGAATCATTATTATTCGATGTTTTTGTTTTTAAATTGATCACAGAATCAGGCACAGAATTGTTATTGTGATTGCTACTACTGCTATTGCTGAAGCGAAATTTTTTACGCAACGAATGCGGACTATCGGTGCATTCCATAAGGACAGTGCGTTTATCACGTCCGGTATTGGTCCGTCGACGATGGTGATAATGATGTTGTTGACTATGCGATCGTTGTCTTTGGTGTTGATCTTTGTCTCGATCATCGGCTGATTCGTCAGCATCAGATTCGTAGCGGTATTTTATATTGGCATCGGATAAAATGGCATCTTTGATTTGTGTTGATGTTGGCAATGTTGTGCTGCTTTGATTATGATTATTATGATGATGATGTTGTTCTGTCATGTCGGGGATGGATAATTTGGAACTTGAACGACCCAAGTCCATTGGCTCAACCGATGAATCGGATGTTGTTGATTGGCGGCGGTCCATTTTTTGCAGCGCTGACAATTCAGGTAGTTCTTTTTTTATCGATGTTTTTAGCATTTTGTACAGGTGTTTAAGTCTGCAATTAAAAGAGAAATATATGACAATAATTAGAAGGGAAATAAAATCGATATTTTATGAGAAAAATCAACAATCTCTCATCCCCTTTTTGAAAGAATAAACTGAGTAAATAAAAAAATATCTACAATGAGCAACTAAAAACGGACATTCATGAATTAATAATTAAAGACTGTTTAAGCATGTACTTTGCTCATTTATATTTTTTCTTGACTGCTACATCACAGAACAGATAGATTAATAAGAATGGCGCCCCACAAACGAGGAAACGTATGGAGTCGTTATCATAATTGCTTATTTTAAATACAACAAATTTTTAATTTCTTAGTTTTAGTAGGTAAAGCTAAGAAATGGGTTTTCAACGTACATTAAGATTATTGTATTAGAAGTTGCAGACAACAGATCATTTATAAGAATGAGAAAGAGTGCGTCGGAGACAAAACGGAGCCCTATGGAACACCAGTCACCATCAGCACTCATTCTGTGGGTTTCACACTTGGATCTGTCCAATACAACTTGTATTGAACGATACAAAGTTTCTAATATAGGGAAGGAGGGATGCGTCGATACCGATAACATGCATTTTCGATAAAAGAGATGCTAGACTTTATCAATAAATAATAAGTGCTGCACTGAAAGCCATAGAAAGAATGAACTGCTCTATTTTTCGATAACGTTTCAAAATTTATCTTTTTCTGCCTTGTTAACCATAATTCCATGAGAGAGTTCAAAAATAAAGTTAATATTACATAGGTACTACTATTTGTCTAATTTGTTTATATCTGCTTTTTGATTTAATTTAATTTATTGCATTCCATTCAAATTTGATTAGCCTTTGGTGGCTTGGAATAGATTTCATCATATTTTCGTTGTTGTTGTTTTTTTAAAATCAATGTAAGAACGTAAATTCAGTTAGGAAGAGAAAATTGTAAACAAGTGTCAAGGTTGTGACTTTCAAACTCAAACTGATGAAATATTCATAGTTTTTCAAAACTGGACTGAATGAAATTGTTTTAAATGTTGAAATAACATTTTTCAAGTTGAAAAAGAGAGGTCATTAATTCATAAATGAATATGCGTAGATATATTCTGATGCTTATAATGTTAACAAATTGAATGCAAATTGAGTGTAAAAGTCAGTTTTACAGTTAAGGGTAAATTCTGAACCACTACGGATCAACGAAAGAAAAAGTAAATAATTGAAATTAAAACAAAGTTTTCTTCACTTCTTAATTAATATGATCAATTTTTAAATAAAGCCAACAATAAAGAATTATAGAAATCCTTGTTTTTATTAAATTGTTATATCGTTGATCCGCAGTTCAGAGTTCTAATTGGAAACAAAAGAACAAATTCTTATATGATCAATTTATAAGAAAGTAGGTAGCAGTTCATCGATATTTTGTTGACATATTCAATTCGTGGTACCTTATTGTTGCTTTTGATCAGCTTCAAAACGCTATTTTGAAACACGACACAGACTTTCAGATTTGTGTCTGTGGAAACTTACATTTAATCTATGTATTCTAATATTATAAAACTTTAGAGTTTGTTTGTTTGTTTAAACGCCCTTAACTCAAGAACTACTGGTTCGAATTAAACAAATTCTTCCCGTGTTGGATAGTTCATCAAGGAAGGCTTAAGGCTATAAGAGGAATAGGAACGCAGAATGAGTGGACAATGTGGAAAAAAACGGGGAAAAGTATACATCTTAAAGGACTTCTATTGTTTGTTTGAACGCGCTGATCTCCGGAACTGCTAGATTGAAATGAAAAATTATTTTTTGTTGAGTAGTCCAGTAGTAGAGGAAGGCTTTAAGCTAAATAACATTACCCTGCGACCAATAGGAGGAAAGAATCAATGAATAATGTTTCAAAAATAGGGAAAATTATTCATATTTGAAGGCTTCCCTAGCTTGCGCTGTGTAAATGGTCCAAGTTTCCCGTAAAAATAGGCAGTGATGGTCATTGATAATCGTAAGATTGTAATTTATTCATCTTCACTGGATAAAAAAAAGTCCAGGACAGAATATGTAAGATTGACTCACTATAACCTTCTTTATGGTTATCATTATATTTGTTAGAAATTAATGTATTGTTGTCAGTTATTTGTTAAAAAGTTTTTATTAATGTAGTAATACCAGCCGTACTCTGCACGTTTGCTGGGTCAGCTAGTCACCTATAAAACCGTACTGACTTAAGTGAGCACAGGCTGTGCCATGAGGACCGGAAATTAGTCATATGAACAAAATGTCGGTAAAACGCGAAATAGGTACCTAAATTAACTGATTTTAATTTATTTTTGAATTTTAAAAGCAGGTATCACACATTTTCAAATAAATAACATCCATTTGATCGGAGCGCTAAACGTTTATGGTTTCATTTAAATATGATACCTACTTTTTATTATTTAATTGCATAGTTGAATTAAACAACCCAGAACTGTATGAGCTGTACCAAGATGTGGATGTAGTCCAGAAGGCCAAGAAAAGACGACTACATTGGCCACATCGAGCGAATGATGACAACGCTCCAGCCAAGAAAGTCTTCTCATCCCAGCCCCCAGGTTCGAGACGACAAGGAAGACTGAACCTACGGTACAAGGACCAAGTGACTGCGGATGCCAGAGCGCTTGGTTTCGGCGACTGGAGAGTGCATGCGAGGGACCGTTCACGATGGAAGGCTGCAGTATCTCAGGCTGAGATCCTTCATGGGTTGTGAGTCGGATAATTAAGTAAGTAAGTAAAGTTGAACTAAAAAAATTGTTCTGTTTACCGTCGGCTAGTCATAAAAAAAAAATTCGAGGACATCTCAGAGTTAAAATTGTACTAGAGACTCATTTTTTTTAAAATCAAATAAAAAAAAAAACAATTATGTTTTTCACTCTACTTTTCATTACATTGAACATTTATCTCCTCTGAAAACTGTAGCATGGATGGTATTTAATTAATTTACTAAATATTAAGATTAAATTTATCTCTCTTTCAAGGACAAATTTCTTTTTTTTGTTTTTGTTATGCTTAACTTATCAAAATTAACTTTGCAAACCACAAGCAAAACGGTTTAAAATGAACAGTAAAAAAAAACTCTTTGTTTCGAATTAAATTCAAACAGTAAATTATTTATTACTATTTTCCATCTAACCACATTTTGATAAAAAAAAATGGTTTTGTTTATTTTTCTGGTCACAAAAAGGAGCGCATATGTAATAAAATTATTTATCATTTTGTAGGTTGAAAATATTAAACTTGTGGTTACTAACTGTAATACACCACAATCCTAGATTGATATTTGTTTCTATGCGAATTTACCACAGTCTTACATGCGCAGAAAAGTTGACCTATTATTACGCTGATAATATGCCTTTTTCTCAGAGAAAAATCAGCTTAAGAAGAAAAACATAGGTAATAATGGCAAAATACGTAGGTATCTTAAAATATTTAATTCCATCGATTTTTATTATCTTATTTCCTTCTTGGAGTCTAAGCCTTGAAGTTAATTTTGATAGTTTGTATCACATAAAAGAAGACTAAGGACAATTAAAAAACAGCTGCATTAGTCCTAGGTGAGGTGGGTACTGTAGGTACATATACGTATCTAAATAGAAATTTTAAAGATTACGTGGTCATTCCAAATGAGATCTCAACATTTTTTTCTTCAATTGAAAAAAAACAAAGACTAAAAACTGGAGTCACAGAACATTTCACTTTCAAACATTTTTTATTTTATTAAATTTTATTTTTCAACTTTTCAAAATTTTGTTTTTTTTTTCCCACGGAATAGTTCAAGAAAGAATAAAAATCCACACAAGATGTCAAAGATTGTTTTTTAATAATTGATTTTTCAATAGTTAGTATTTTTACTTTATGTAACTTTATTTTTTCTTATTTTATTTAAAACTTAAAAATTAATCCGCTCACTAATGGACTTTTAATTTTTTTTTGTTTTTTTTTTTCAAATTATAAAGACAAAATTCACAGGGGAGAGAAGAGAATGTTCATATCCAATTGGTTTGAAGATTTAACATATTTTATTTTTTGTTTGATTTATTACCTTATTGTTTTTAAATTTTTGTAAAATTATTTTGTTTTATTCACAACAGTTTGTTACAGTTATTTTCTTATATATCCGTGTCATATCGCGCACACGATTAAGAAAATACACGACCGAACAGTACCGACGCACGAAGTGATTTAATTTGAAAATAAAAAAGCACCATCCGGTCAAGCACCAAACAACTGTTATAAAATAAGATTCCCTTTTTCTTTGCTTCCGTTTCCGTTTGCTTGAGTTTCGTTTCTGTGTACAATTTTTTTTTTCTTCTCTTGTTATTTTATTTTATTTTTTCTTAACCGTGCGTCATCACACCATCAACCCCGTTCGACAGATGAAATTCAACTGATGTGATAGACCATCGCACGTCAACTATTTAAATGAAAACATTTCCCCTCTCAGTTTTCCATGTGAAGAAGAGAATACAAGTGAAGAAAAAGATACACACTACAATCTACAAGAAGAACATCAAGGCAAGGCTCAACCTCAACCTCAACTTTAACGCAAGGGTGCCACACTGGCCTGACAAACTGGCAAATTACATATAATGACAGTGTATTCAGTGAAATACAGTGACTTGTCTTTTTTTTTTTTTGAACCGAAATACGACGACAAAATGAAGATGCGATTGTAGATTTGTTGGGTTGACTCTGACTGACACACACTACAAGAAAATCGAAGAACGATACCGAAAACCGAGGTTGAACAAAAAGAACTCTTCTCAAATGCTGCGATGAAGGGGAACAGTGAACAGAGCGAGCACCTTTAAGATAAGCCCATAAAAAAGAACCGAGAAAATGAATCAACGAGCTGCGAGAAAGACACGGCGAATCCGACGAAAATGAATTCGATGAATTACAAACCATAGTTTGTGTTTTTGTCGCTCACGCAGAGAGTGTGCAAGCGAATCGATCTATCTTCTTTTTGTATGTGTGTATCTGTGTCTGTATCTCAGAAAAATACACACAAACACAATGATGGCTTCTTGTTTTGTGTAGATTGTAGTGTTCTGGTAGATAAGCGGAGGTGTTGTGTACAGTGTGATTGTAGGGTTGCTTAGCTCTTGGCTGGTACATAAGGTAGATGTGTTTGATGCTAGAGCGAGAAGAAAGATGAATTTGCAGACTGCATAACACCTCGTCCTCGGCTCGAATCCAATCCAATATTTAACCATAAAGTATCTGAGTTTGTTGAAAAAAAAAAACGTTTTCATCAGGTTTCGTCTTTCGAGCCTATATTATCTAGAAATTAGATTTTTGTATGTTTGTGTGTGTTGATGGGCGATGATGATGGTGAATAAAAGCTCGCTTTAGCCAAAGTCGAGGTGAGAAGTGAGATAAGAACTTGGATACTTGGAACTAAATAGCGGATGTGATGTTGATGTTGAATTCAAATGGAAGCGAAAGAAAAAGAAGGTGCGCTACCTGTTAGTTACTATCTTTGAATATAAAAAAGAGGGAAAACTAACCAACAGAAAAACGTCGTTTTACTTTTGTTCTTCTTACATAAGGGCTCGCTCGAGAGTCGAGACAAAGACGCACACTCCACACCGCCAACGCAAATTGTTTTGTTGGTGTCCATGGTGCTGCTGGTTGGAGATGTTAATTTGAATTGAAAATGAAGATGGCGGAGACTTTTTGAGTGTTCTTTTCTTATTGAGAGTATGATGACCTCATGGGTCATGGGCCATCAAAGGTGTGCGCTAAATACTCACGTATACATATATTATGTTTGTATCAAGAAGCAGGACGTATAGGATGGTAGGGAAAAAGCAAAACTTAATTCGAAGTATTTTGTGGTCGGAAGCGGGAAACAAAGAACCAATACTTACTATATGTACCCAAAGAACTACCAACATGATTCTCTTCTTATCCTGATTAGTATGCAGTAATGCTCGGTAAAGTGAAGTAACATAACGTCTACTTTCTTAACACCATACAGATTAGTTTTAAACGTTTTAACTGCAAGCAAGAAATCAACTTCCTCATTCATTCCATTGTTAAAACCTTTTCACATTTTGACTTTAAAGAGTCTGTAAATATGTATGAATGCATTCTGTATTGGTGCTATCGACATATCCTACAATGCTTTTTTTTTGGACCACACATACCTACATATGTATTTAATTATAATAACCAGGTATAATGCAAACTAATTAATTCAAATAACTTCAATTAGACCCTTAAGCTAAATGCTGTTATAATTTTTTTAGAATTAGATACTTGCTGCTCACACTTTCATGATCCAAAGAGCCAAAGACTCAAAAAGGTATCAAAAAGAAGAAATATAAAAGTTAACCAATTGTTTAAAGACAAAAAAGCTAACAACCCAAACAGGCAGAAGAAAAAATTAATGTGGGAATACTATCGTGCTGTGCATCCATTTCATTGTGTGTGGGTACATTGGAAGTTTGTCTATTTTTTGCTTGTATTTAATTTGTTACAAAAGGTAAGTTTGAGCAAAGCAAAGTTTGTTACGAAAACAGGGCTGTCGTTTAGAAGATGAAGACTTATGAGAGATAGAATGCTGAAATTTATATGTTATTTTAGAAAAATCTTCCAATGCTATAAATAAAGTAATTCGACGATGTTTTTGATTTTATTTGACTTCATTATTAAGTAGGTATAGTAATGCAGAAAAGTCAAATTTCCCATAAATAAGAAAGGAAATGTCACAAACTGCAGCAAATGTAGGTGTATATAAGGTATAACCATGTTTAATGGCCGGTCCACGCGACACAGTTTTTGTATGTACAGCAAGTCTGTGCAGACTCAAGTTGGTTCGATTGCATACATGATTAAATGCCAGTGTTTACAGACAAAAACCAAAAAGACTGTGTCACCTTGATCCACCATAACATATTCTTCTTTATCCTACAAGACAAAATAGCCCCATATACGTGGAAAATATAATCGGCAAATGTCAATGTGGTCTCAGACCAGACAAATCGACAATTAATCAGATATTTACCTTAAGGCAAATGGAAAAATGTCAAGAATTCAACATCAAAACATACTAACTACCTCTTTATAGACATTAGAGCTAGGGTAGAACTGTGCAAAGTCATGAGAGATTTCGGCATCGCAAATAAATTAACAAGACTATTGTAGGCCGACCATGACCAAGGTTTAAAATTAAATATCAGGATTGGTATTCAGATTCCAGACCCGTCAACGAACTCTGACTGGACTGGTCTGCCCCTATTTTTACTTGGCGTTGGAGAAAGCAATCTCTAACTTTGCAACATATTCTATCAGAGGGACTTTCGTCATGAATTCTTCCCAATTATGGCATACGCAGACGACATTGACATCTTTGAAAGAAACCTACAAGCTGTACAATCTTCACCCAGATCGAGCAGGCGGCAATTTACCTGAGAAAACCAAAGTACATGGTGGCTTTGTCTGCAGAAAACGTTGGTAACAATAGAAAAACAACTGTTAAGGTGGAGGAGTACAATTTGGAAGTAGAGCGATCCTTCAATAAGCTTTGATGAGTAGTAGCAGCTGATAACAATTATGGAAGTTTGGGTGGCTGCTCAAAGCCAACAGAACCTTAAAAGGCTTTTTAAATCCAGAAATGTTACCATTGTTTCGAAATTGCTGCTGTATAAAACGATATTTATGTATAGTCTTACCGGTACCCACTTACGGATCCGAGACTTGGGTGCTATGCCAAAGGCACTCTGAACTCTTAGCTCCGTTCTGACAAAAACTAAGCTTGTTACTCCGGTGGGCCCAGAAAATATTTTGCGATATAATTTATAGTAGGGCAGACAAATTTTGCGCTGGAAGGATGGCGTAGACCATGACGCCCAAATCCTTTGGGTGCGGTGTGCTGAACTGAATGGTGTCGGTCAATAATCGGGATACATTAAAGAACTTGCTGAAGGAGTCCCGGACCGGATGCCGGATGTGGGTTGTGGATGATGGTAGGACTGAAGGCCGACTATATAATGCAATTTCTAACTTACTAACTAAAGTAAACACCCTTGCACTATTAAGAGGATAGAATTTTATACCTTTTTTAATTTCAAAAAGTAAACCAGAATAAAATTTTTCCTTTTTTTGTTCTCATACTGTTCACTTCTTGAAAAAATTTCATAATGAAAATCCGATATTCTTAAACAATCATGAAAAATGCTTTTATGGAAAAGATTTTGTTCTTAATACTAAAACTAATAAATTTAAGTGACGTTTATTAAGCGACAGCGCTGCTCGTAGATCAATTTTATATCAGCGTGGCTGATGATGGAGTCACACTTTTAAGAAATCATCTTTTGTTTATGTTTTTGTTTTTCTCAAATGAAAGTACATATCTACTAATTTGTTATAACGTTTGAACACTTCTCATAAAACAATCATTTTAAAAATCTTAAAACTCTGCCATTGTCATAGGCACAATCACTATAATATTATGTTTCTTCGTTTATCGTTTGTCTTTATACCATGAAACAACTAACTCAAGCTCTACTATAATTCCAAGACTTAAACGTTGGCACGCTATGCTAATATATATGTGTAACGCTGTATGTACGAATGTATAATATAGAGGAAAAAATATTGTTTTCACTTTCATTAGATTGCAGTTTTATATTATACCTCCAACTCCATAGCTTTAGCAAACTTACCTACTAAGTGTGTCTTGTTCCTTCGGTTAGTACCTATACAATAATTACCACAAGGTCAATTTTAAGACGTTTACTCTTATTGTTTTCTTTTTTTGCTGTTTGTTTGTTATTTTTCTTTTGTTGTTGTTTTTTTCTATGAACGGTTAAACCATAGATTTAAAAGTAGGAGCCAGCAAAAAAAAATAGATTTTATGTGTATTGTAGGTGTTTGTATTTTCTGTGCTTGCTTGTTCAATGGATACGAGCACGCGGCGAGTGATTGTATCTTTGCCATCAGCTTTCAAACGCTTGAAAGATTTATGCGTCGTGTTAAATTGCAATTACAAAATTTGATTTCGTAAAATATTACCTATTTTGCCAGCAACAACAGATGCAATTCTGGTTATTGAACTTTTCGTTTGTTTTGTTTTCTTTAATTGTTAATTTATAATTGTGATGGCTTTGGGAGGTTATGTTGTTATAAATTAAATGTTAGATTACAAGCAAAACACTTGAAAGTATTCAACTATCCAAATTGGATAATTGATTAGGTTGTAAAGTATGAGTATTGCTCTTTTATCTGTAGGCATTACAGCTATATTCGACAAAAATCAATGGAATTCAGACCATGCACACACACACTTTTGGTTTATAGGCTGTAAGGTCGTTTTCTGCAGCATAACCAGCGTTTAACTTAGCAGGGTCATGAAAGAAACCTGACTGACAAGACTATGACATTCCTAACGTTTTAAGCCATATTAAGGCGTACAGACCTGCCAACATCTATCGCTCAGTATGAAAAAAAAAAATATAATAATTTATCTAGGAAACAATAATGCTCGAAAAAAAGGCATTTGATGATGTCTGACATCTTCCTCTTCTTTCGGTTTTGATGAATCCTTTCGTCGTTCAACTAGAAACTTGCTTTCAAACTGCTTTATAGTTGTAAACGAGTAGATCAAGTCTGATTTTAACAATGTATTTGCATGCCACAGGGTTCTTTTTTGTCCCCAAAATTCTATATAATTTATTTTCAGTAGTCTGCAATTTATGATCCAATAAATTGTTTCACTGAAGAAAGTCTAATTACTTGATTCTAGAAGATGCTGATAGACAAGATTTTGGATGACCTTTTAAGATACAAACCAACTATGCTTAAATAATCCAAACTCTTTAAAAACCACACATCTAATTCAATATCAATTAATCATCCACGCAAATCACTTTCCCAAGTCTGAAACAATTCATAAAATTACAGCAATAGGTAATGAAATGAGCAATTGATGATGCATACCCGTTCCAGGTCCCAACGTACCTACATCTTGTGTATTGGAATTTAAAGGAACACCCTTTCCGAGAGATGAGTCTGCGGTTAACAAACAAACTCGCGTCTATCTCATTGACAAATTGATAAGATAACCTCAGACAACATTCCCGGTGTCGTCTTTTAAATAAGTACCATTTCACTATCGACACTACAAATTATTATTGCTTGTAAACTATAAGAAAAAAGATACGGTTACCTGTTGATATGATGTGTCACTTCCCTGTCCATCTTCTTGTGCGGATGAGTCAATATGATGCTCTCTTTGATGTTCAAATGTTTCTCTTTCTTTTTCTGTTTGATATTGACAATTACTTTTTTTCATCAATCGATGGCCCTTGACAATCGGTAATGCACTATTCTTGACATGTTGACGACCACTACAACGGACGTCTTGTCCAACTAAACAAAATCAGGAAACAATTTGTACGATCGTCTCTCGATAGATACACAATATACCTAAGCACAAGATAAGGAAATAGATGTTTGTCATGTATACTAGAGAAGAATATGACAACGAGGTCGACGCGATGTTGATGAATGATGATGAACTGATAATTTAGTTCTTTTCAAACAAACCGAGATTGAGTGTTTCGAGTCTTCGGAAAGGTGTTGTATCGCAATCACATCGTAATATTTTTATC
Source organism: Sphaerophoria rueppellii (assembly GCA_920937365.1). Lineage (NCBI taxonomy): Eukaryota > Metazoa > Arthropoda > Insecta > Diptera > Syrphidae > Sphaerophoria > Sphaerophoria rueppellii. The sequence continues at coordinate 35,336,232 of CAKKXW010000001.1, read as the reverse complement.
TTTCAAGTTTCAACATAGAATCAGCGTCAGATAGGTACTGGAGAGCTATGGGAGAAGATTTCGAGGAGGAAAACGTATTTATCGATATTTTTGTGCAAATATTTCGTTGAGTTTGTTGATGTTTTCATAAAGATTTCTTTTTTTTCACTTTGTCGGAAGAATTTTTTTGATGAGGTAAGACAAAAGTACAAAGTAAGTTCATATCATTCGTTATAAAAGATGGTCTTTTTAGCGATGCGCAATAATTATTGAGGTGAGGTGATTTTTTTTCTGAACATTTTGTTTGTCTTTTTATGAGGTAAGCTGAGTATGAGACTAATTGTAATGGATGCAATTTGGGGAAAGAATCGTCGATATTGTTGAGCAAATAAGGAAATATGATATTTGGAACGGAGACATTTTATGATGTCTTTGCAATAAATTGATGGCTATGCGCGCTGTATGTCAAGTTCAATCGTCTTGTTTGCTGATTAATTTTTGGGAAACCAGTCTTAGAGCCTCTTGAACTGGACAAAGATTTTGGGCTGAAAATCATCTTTCTTGACCTGAAATATTATTATATTGGAAGTAACCTAGAATAACAAACGAAATCGTAGCATGTGCCGCAAGGAAGACATACGTGCGTTAGTTTTGAGAAGGGAGGATGATTGGTCAACGTTGAACGTTGAAAACATGGATTTGGACGATAAATGGTATATGAAGTACAGCGTGCTGTGCATGTCACAAATTAAATTTTGTGATTTTTTGTTTTTGGTCGACGATTCTGAGTCGGTATTGCGCATCGAAGATGATTAGTCACAAATGTTAGCTATTTCTTATAAGTCTTTAATACGTCATTCATTCCTTGGTTTTACTATGGCAGCGATCCCAGTGGCTAGGGTATACTCGTCGGAACCCAAGGTCTGCCTCAGGAAAGCACAGTAAAATAAAACATCGAACTCTTTCCCAATTAATAGAATATAACTTCTTCTTTATTCGGCATTTGCTTATTAACAATATCCAATCCTTAAATTAAATGTACATATCAATTCTAATAATACTCTTATAAAATTCTAATCTTATATAGTATCTAAGTACAAAAGCGCCACTTCCTGGAAGTGAGGGGGACTCTTGGAAGGAAATACTATAAACTGTTGGGGAATCTCTGAAGGAGATTAACTGTCCTATCGTCAAGCCGTAAGGTAAGGGGGATTCTCGGAAGGAGAAAAAATATCCCATCGCCCATCCTCAAGATAAGGGGAATCTCGGAGGGAGGAAAAAGCAAATAAATAATGAGTACTAAAACTCAACTAGTAGCGGTGAGAGAACTACTACTATTGTAGGAATTAGTTGCTCGAATTTCTTACTTTATTTCACTTCTACTACAACATTTTGGTAAAAACAAGCAGTGAATTATAATAAAGACAGAAAAACTGAAATTCTGAAAATAGTACAGCTTTTTATGTTGTTGCCTTCGTTGACTTCCTGCATATGAGTCGAGGCGGAACAGAGTTTCAGTTTTTCTATTTTTTTATTTTCGCTGGCTGATTAGTCGGGGTAGTAAGGCGTGAAGTGTGACTCTTCATTACAAATTTAATTGTCATTAGAAGCGTCAATATAAGTTGAATGCTTGACGTTTTCGACGAAAAATGGTTTAACAAAAAGGTTAAAAAAAGCGCATAAGATATCAGACGTATAAAAGCGATATGTTAAACGCAGTAATGCTCGATTTATTGATGATGGTCCTTGGTCGAGATATGCCATTGAACTGTATTTAATTCGAAGCTAAAATGGATGCAGAACAAAGCTGATCGGTACAAAGCTCTTCTAAATCACAACTTCAATCTTCTTCCACAACAGTCAATAGCCACAATAGAAGAAATTGAAGACAACATAATTAGATTAGTTTATGCTTCGGTACCAGCGGGGAACCACACTTTTGTTCATTTTATTCCTAGAAACAAATGGTTTGATAGCGATTGCAATAAATTACGCAAACTCTCATTTAAATATTTAAAACTCTTTAGAGCAACAAACTCCGAGTATTATAAAAATATGTACCTTAGAGCCAACAAAGATTTAAAACAGCTTTGCGCTACTAAAAAAATAAGCTACAACGAAAACCTTGCACATCAGCTACAACTTAGTAAAAATTCAAAGGAATTTTGGCAAAACGTTCGTGAAGTTAGCGGGTGGCGCCAAAGTATGAAGATAACTCTCGAAGCTCAGATTCTAGGAGCTCATTTTAAAACTCTGTTGTCGGCTGAAGAGAATCTTCATACTTTCAGTTTTGCTTTACAGAACACGTGTGTTTCCGAACTGGACTGCTCAATATCGTTAAGTGAATTGGAAATAACTCTCACGAAAATGGAGAACAACAAAGCACCTGGAAGCGATGGAATACCAGTAGAGTTTTTCAAAAATTCGAACAATAGCTTAAAAACATACATTCTGGATTTCTTCAACCGCCTCTATGAGAATGCTTGTGTTCCCTCAAACTTCACTAAAGCCATCATTTTCGCAATATTTAAGAAAGGAAATCCTAATCATCCTGAAAACTACAGGGGAATATCGATTCTCAACTCGCTTAGAAAGATATTTGCTAGAATTCTTTATGAAAGATTATCTAGCTGGACTGAAAGAACTAATCTTCTCAGCATATTTCAAGCTGGCTTCCGCGCTGGGTTCACCACTATAGATCACATTTTTGCATTGACAAGCATAGCTAGAAATCAGATTGAAAAAAACAAAAAACTCTATGTTTGTTTCGTTGATTTTAAAGCTGCATTCGACACAGTAAACAGGCAGGCTTTGCTTTATAAGCTCTCAAATATGGGAGTATCACGAAAGTTTTTGATGCTGTATTTTCAATTTCTGAAATCTTCAAACGCAGCTGTATGGGATGGATCTAAACTGTCAGAGTGGTTCGAAACAACGGCAGGCGTGCCACAAGGATGCATTTTGAGCCCTCTGATATTCGCTCTGTTTATTGATGATATTCCTGATATTCTACCGGGTGGCGTAATCTTTGCGGGAACACTCATCAAAGTTTTGCTCTATGCTGACGATTTAATATTATTAGCCGACAATCCTTTTTCACTGCAACTTCAGATAAATAAATTACAGTCGTACTGTCAAACATGGGATCTGAAAATTAACGCTCAAAAAACAAAAGCAATGATATTTGAAAACCGACAGTGTAGAAGAGCTCCTGAAGAAGCCTGGAGACTTGGTAACGAACAGATTGAATGTGTACGTGAATTTAAGTATCTAGGTGTTCTGTTTACATATAACTTAAACTTTTCCAAGCACGCCAAGCAAAAAAGCACTGAAGCTAAGTTAGCATTGAATTCAATGTGGCCGACTTTTTTTGCTAATCCCGATATTAATGCTACAGTCAACACCTGTATGTGCTATGGGATACAAGCATTTGGGGTTACTCCGTTTGAAGAGTTTGAGTTTATCCAAAGACATTTTCTTAAACGCATTTTTCGTTTGCCGAATTCCACTCCGACTTACGCGATTCATGTCGAAACTGGATTACCACCAATCTATATAAGAAACCTTAAAGCTACTTCAGACTATTATACGAGAGTGATGAGAAGAAGTGATACGAGTCTTCATAAACTGATATTGGTTAGACTATTGCAAACAAATGCATCACCTTTCAGGGAATGGAACCAGCTGGCCCTATCTCATGACATCGCGTTTTCAATAACTGAACGAAATCTGCATGAGTGGCATGATGTTTTTGCGACCATCATGTCAAAAGTAGATGACGGAATATTTGATCAACACTTGACCAGAGCAACATTGTCTTCTTCTAGAAATATTTACAATAAACTAAATCACCGCATACCTACGGAAGAAAGCTATTTTAATGTTAAAAACTCAGCCGATTTAATAAGTACAGTTTTTAAAGCAAGGGTGGAAATTCTCAACCTTAATTTCATCCCCCACAGAGTTGATTTGCAGCAAATTTGTAACCTGTGTAACAGAAGAGAACTAGAAGATGTTTACCATTTTATCGCTGTGTGCCCAATTTTGCAGGAAATTCGGCGATTGTATTTCCAAGAAAGTTTTTTGTCTATTAATAGTCTCTATGAAATATTAAATGGTGCTCGAGGTTGGTATAAATTGTACAAATTTTGTAAACATGCTCTAATGTACCGTAATAGTTTCTAAAATCATACGTATGCTCTACAATGCTTTTTTTGTTTTAAATCATTCAAATTATTACTTTTTGTGTTTCAAATCACCATTAAAATTGACTTTTTTTTTTTATTTATGTTTCAAATCATTAAAATTGAAAAATAAAATCAAAACTCTCGCTTCTCATCCGAAATTGTAATAATTAAATTAAACTTAATTGCATTAAAAATCTTTTTCGCAAATCTCTGTTTAAATCTAGAAGTTTCAATTATATTTCCTCCTTTTTTCTTATTTGTTATAAGTTTTTTTTGTAATGTAAACTCCGGCAGACGGCAGAACAGCCATGACCGTATTCTTTAATGAACTCTGTACAAAATTAAATTGAAAAAATAAAGAATGATAATAATAATAATAATAATAATAATAATAATAATATTTATTCGAAGATACCATTGAACAGAAGTATAGTTTCACTTTCAAGAGCAGCGATTGAAGATCATCGAACGATTAAGTCCCAAGTTTCTTTAAACTTTTTGGTTAAGTCAATTGTAAGGTCGTTTGAATTTTTGAAGTTTTAACAGATATGTGGATATATCTCTAAAATGCATGAATAGCTTTTTTGTTTTTTTTTTTTCTCAAAATATTCTTGGTGATTCAAGCGTTTCTTTTTTTCGAACAATTGTCTTGTCTCAAAATTTCAAAATGATATGAAAAACTACAAGAGCATGGTATAGTTCAGAAAAATTTTTATATTCGCTAGAAATTAGCTGTTTTAACCTTATTTTTTTTTATTTATAAACTAAATTTACTAAATTTACTAACTTAATTTATTTTATTCAAAAGTAAACATGAACATTCTGTAACTAACTGGTTTCCCAAAAAAGAAACTGCTTAAATAGAAATGTTTGAACGAAGAATTTGAATGATGCGCTCTCCATGATCCTCAGCACTCGGTGTCTCGTAAAATTACTGTTTTTTTCACAAAAGGTGTGGCCTAATTTAGGGCTATAAAAAAATCGAAAAAGGTACCAGATTTCGATCTTCCTAGTTCTCATAACTTCGAGTGACTGAAATGGAGTAGACTCTCATGAAAAAAAATTAGGAGTTTTATCGACAATGACATGCGGGCAAAAGTACTGCAGGATTTTATTTTCCATTTAGATTTTTAGTCTTTTGAAGAAATCAAATTTTCCAACTCCAATTCTTGCCGAAGGCAATATTATTATTGATTTTGAAACTTTACGGCAAAATCCACACCTTATAATGAACTAAAATGTTCACCTATTTATCTTAACTTTTGTGTTTTAAAGTTATTGAATTGGTCAGCAGCAAGGTGAAAATGTCACAGCCATGGTTGGGAGAGAATTGATCACCCCCTGCGCCAACGCATGTTGTGTGAAGGGTAGCGAAAGGTTGAAGAGGAAGGAACACGGGTTCCGTTACAGGAATTTTTCTGGACCCTTTTGTTGTAATGTTGGCATGAAAAGTAACAGGTGACGTGAAATAACGCCCGACGAAATAAGGCCCAATAGGGCCTTATTTCCATTTCTTATGGAAATAAGACCCTTACCATGGTTGGGGTCTTATTTCCATTGTGAGTACGAAATAAAGCCCGTGGGGCCTTATTTCGTTTTTCTGTTTTAGTTAAGCTAAGCTTCGATTTTTTTGATTAGTTGCAAAGCCTTCATAGTCGAGTTTTCAAAAATTTTAACTCTCAAAAAACTGAGTTTCAAAATACAATGCTAAAAAGTTTTCAAAGGTAAATCACTTTTGAAGCTCAGTGTAAGTCCGTACTTAGGTGGGTCAAAACTTCATAATCGATTATGAACATATAACCCACGTAAGTGAGTCAAAAGTCAGCAAAAAAGAGCCATAAGTTCACAATAATTTATGAACCTATTATGATACGAAATAGAATTAAGACAAAATATTTCGCTTTCTTTGTCACAATATGCTTGCAAGAAAGGCACAAAATTAAAATTTTTATTGCTGTTTGAACTGCTCGCTATTTTTTTATTTTCACACCCCAAATTGATTCTCTTTTGGGCAAAATTTTTTCCGCTCGCTTCGCTCGCAATCTAACCAAATCGATCTTGAATCTTTTTTATCATTATATCCTCATCCTCAATCAAAATAAAAAAAGATGCCAACCATACTCTACAAAAGTGGAGCAAATCTTCACTTGGAGGAAACTAAATCCCTCAGTATAGTTAATTCCCGTGGAGTTATTTCCCTCAACACACAATTCCATGAGAAATTTTGACGTACTTTCAACTCATTTACGTGGGTTATAAGTTCATAATCGATTTATGAAGTTTTGGCCCACCTTAGTGGGTCAAAAGTCCTTTACGGACTTATGACACTGCGCCGTTAAAATTTTTGAAACTTTGAAATTTTGCAAATAATCAAAAAAATGTTCTCCATCATTTACTCTTCAAAATACTTTTTTTTTCTTTTAAATGGAGCACTTATCACTGCACTTTTTCATAAACAACTGATACACAGATCTTGAAAGAGATGTTCTTCACATTTAAACAACAGTTATTGTTAAGCATATTGGTGCAATTGAGAGTAAATCTCTGTTTAAGAGCTTGCTAACAGCGGTAAAAAGGGGTCTTATTTCCAAGTTGGCATGGAAATTAGGCACTATTTCAAGTTTTCTTATGTGTTTTGTAAATGCGGCCTTATTTCCATGTAAAATGCGGCTTTATTTCCATAATGCAATTGAAATAAGGCCCGCCGGGTGTTATTTCAATTTCAACATGGAAATAAGGCCCCTTTTAAGATGGGGCCTTATTTCGTCGGGCGTTATTTCACGTCACCAAAGTAACAACGTCCAGCGCTGCGGCTGCAACAACCCACACCACCGACGTGACGAGCTATACAAAAGCAAGCATGCCGCAGTCGTAGCCTGGATCTCCTTTTCAGCCTGTAACCTGGATTGTTCTTAGGGTCCTGTAGACCTAAGAGCGTGAAGGGTAGCGAAATGTTGAAGAGGGAGGAACACGGGTTCCGTTGCACTTTCGAAAGCGAAAAATGAATAAACATAAAATGAGAAACGTTAATGCCCTAAGCGACAGCATAAATATACACGATCTTATCTTTATTTAGTAGTGTAGTAGTAGTACTAGTGTCCGTGGCTTAGTGGTTAGGTGCGTTGGCTGCTAAGCAGAACGTCGTGGGTTCGAGTCCTACTCGTTCTTGTATGTCCCCTCAATTCTTCACACGCACCCAGAGAATTTTTGATGAGATTAAGCCACTTAGGCACTAACCCCTTGGCCTTGAAGCTCGATAAACGTAACTTTAGTCGGTTTGAGCAATACAATACACATCCAAGGATTATCGAGAGTTTCGTTAAAAAGCTCAACACACACAGCTCAATCTAGACAATGCACGGAGTAAAGAAAGTTGCGGTTAGCCGGATAACATTCTATTTATTTTATGTTTTCTTTGATAATATTAAAATCAAAAATATGGACTTTGCAGCATTCCAAAATCATAACAAGGCTTATCTCAATGCTATTTTTTTTTTTTCAAAGATCTTTACAAATTACCAACACAATTCTGAGTTGTGGTTTGTCTAATCTATTAGTTTAGCATAATATCAAAAATTATAACAAAATGCAATGTTTTGACATGTGAGAACGTAATACCTAAACATTAAAGAGATTCTTTCGAATAGTTTTGTTATATGAAGTGAAAAGTTGTTGCCTTTATTTCTAATAAAATTCAATTTATTTTTGTTTTCCTCAACCGAAATTCGAATTGTTAATTTTGGAAACACAACAGTATCCGCTGATAAGATTAAAGATACGAGTTCAAGCAGATTTAAAAGTAGGTATCTAGCCACGTAGATTCTACCTTGAATTTGATCATGAAGAATGAACTCATTCAAATCAAACATCTCCGATCTACCAATCTACAGTATCTACATACCTCGAAATAGACATGTTTATAGATCGAAAGCACACCGTGTTCACGAGTTTAATAAAAGCCTTAAATCAAAATTTTTCAGACGCAAAAGAAATCGGTAAATCATTTTAATTGATGACTGGATGTCGCTATCGCCGCCACCGCTGTTGGTACCTTACCTATATATTCACCTATACAAGGCTCTTGTGGTTAAAAACAGAAATTTATCTAAAATTGAAAAAAAAATGACTCTAGATACAGAAATACCAATAGATTTATGCGAAATGAGGGGTAGGGCCGAGCCGGGTGGTGTAGAGTAAATATTTAAGTCATCGGACTTTGAAAATTTCTTTGACGATAGACGATAGCGCGACTGGAAAAAAAGAAATACTTATCAATCATCTGCGTCAAGTCGCTTGATGTTTGTAAGCGCTTTGTCGATTATATTGCTGTTTGCGGCTCCGCTCCTCACTGGGGCGCAGCTTGTGATGACAAAAATAAAACAAAATCCCACAAAGAAGATGTGTCAGAATGTTTAAGAGATGTGATATAAACAAAAATGTAGGTATGCATGTTCTTTTTTTTTCAAAGATTGATAAGCTTTTGCACGTTCGCTGTGATAAGAAAAAAACGTTACGAGGCCTTAAAATTCGATCAATATACCGAAAAGATTAACAGAACACTTTGTCAATTTATTGTTTTCGAGAAGAGAGAAATATGTACAAGATAAGGGATGCCAATTGCGTTGTTTTTCCTACCTGTTGAATTTGTTTTATCAGATTGTTTTTGACTGTGATGGTAAATGTTTAATAATTTTTTCTCAGAATATTTGAATAGGTTATTTCCAATCACATGAATAACAAAATGGTAAATTATCTGCACGAGCTTCGTCTGATAAGAAACCAATTTTAAGACCAAATAAACTGGTTTCCTTTGCGTCAACTATGCCAATTTGTCCAAAAATCATATGACAGTGACGTGTATGAATCATGAAGATTAGGGAGGAAACGGAAAATAATTCATCATCATAAAGATATGTTTGTAACTGTTTCATTTTTCAGAACAATATAGGGCGGAGGCGTCTCGGCCAAAACTTGAACAATTTTGTTTTCAATACGTCTACACTGTATGTTGCGTAGACCACATACCCTTTACAGACAAAATCTAAAGGTGTAAGATTGCTTGATCATGGAGGCCAGTTGATATCCCCAAAACGTCAAATTACACGACGAGGAAATTTTTCACTCAACGGAACCGTATCGTTAAATGTTGTGAGGCCTGTGGGCCAATCTTGTTGGAACCAACAAAAATATCATTCGACAACCTTCTTATTGGTATTATTTGCTGCAGCAATATCTCCTTCTGAACGTGCATTAAAATGACCTTACGACATCGGTAACGCTTTCACTCTCTTCAAGTTTGTTGACATTTTTATCGAGTGCTCTTACCGATTATAACGACCCTAACCATCCCTTAATGCGTGAAAAGAGGCTGCGTTTAAATAACTGTGCCACCAACTAAAAAATTCAATTCATTTGTGATTTTATTTATCCGACGAAACAGCGTTTGCTGGGTCAGCCTTTTCTCGATAAATGGACCATCCACCATAAAAAGACTGACTGCTTCAAGCGAGTCATTATTGCAAATGAAAAAGTGTGCACGACTGGGTCGTACGAACTTGCTCCTGCATGCTAAAACTAAATAATAATTTATGATTACTTTTATGTTCCAAAATTGCAAAAAGTAGTGCTTAAAAAGATATACTTTCAGCAATTCGGATTACATCCTTACTTACAGCTTACACTTAACTCACAAAAAAAACTCAATATATAAAAATACATAATTAGAATTTATTAAAAAAATTAAAATTTGAAAATGTACCTCGTAAAAACATTTAATTCCAAAAATTTAAATGCCAAACAAATTCAAACCTTATTCTTGATTTATTGAATTTTTTTTTTTTGAAAATCGTCGGAGCCGTTTTTTTTTAAATTAATTTTTTATATACAAAATTTTTCAAAAATGTCTTAAAGTTAATTTGGGTATGCATTTTTCAAGACCATGTAAATGTACATATTAAACTTTAATATTTTTAAAATTGATCCGTTTTTGAGATACAGAATTTTGAAAAAAAAATATTAAAAATAATTTTTTAAAAATCCAAAATAAAATTTGAAATTTTTTTGAATACAAAATATTATTTGAACAATATATACGTACTTTCAAAAAAAAACTTACGCTGATCGGACTTTCATTTTTCGAGAAAATCTAATAACAAAAAAACGGTTCTATGGGAGGTACCGTTTTGGAGCAATACAAAAATGTTTTTTTTACATAAAATACATGAATGTTTAAAAAAATAAAACTCGAGGAAGTTTAAAAAAAATCGTAGGAGCCGTTTTGGAGAAAATTGAAAATTTTCGTTTTTAGCCAAAAAATCGTATGGTGGCTACCCTAAATTTTGATCTTAAAACAAAAATAAAAAAACTGGGATATGAGTTTTTGCTCAAACCTCTAATTTTCAAATTTGAAGTCAATCGGACCAGTAGTTAAGGCTGTAGATGCCTGTAAACTTCCCGACAGACAGACAGACGGAATCGCCGGACCCACTTTTTTCGACTTCTCTATCATCGTAATGTCATATCTCATCCTCATCTCAAATTTTTTTTTTTTACGAATTCAATACTTGCCATATATTCTATATGTCGCAAGTAAAAATAAACTCACATAACGACACTTTGATTGACAGCTGAGTTTGACTGGTGTCAAACGCCAGTGCTTCTATCATGAAAACTCGTAATGAATGACCCTGTTGCTTAAAAAAAATCGTACTCAACGTATCTATTATTTAGTGTGTTATAAAATGTACAGCAACTTTGTATCAGGACGTATCTTACAACGTCAAAATGAAACAAAACGTAACCAACCATATTTGTTGGTGGAACTTGAAAGCACATTAGTGTCTTCCCCTTGAGTTATAAGTGTCATTCAGGACACATTTTTCACCACTTTTGGTCAGGGCAACACAATATTAGGTTCGAAAGAAACTATCAGAACAAGTTTTTCTTATTATTCGGAAACAGTTTAGCTGATAGAGGGTGTTTGATTAAGTGAAGAGATGGTGATAATTTGTTGTGAGGTAATGAGTCAAGCATTAAATGTTCCAAGCACATGTGGTATCCATCACGTCTAGTTTGGAAGGTACATGTCCATTATTATTTCTACTACCGTCACTCTGCTAATATTATTGTACGCAAACCAGACACCAATAGTACTGATTAGTGATGCCATCGGTTATTCAATTGGTGCAAATTTCCTCCATTTTTATAAGAAAAAATGTTAATTTTTCTTTTTCTGCTTCGGATGGGTTTTTATTGGCTCACTTTCATCAAGAATTCTCTAGGTGTATGTGAAGAATTGAGGGACCTACGATTTAACGCCGAATCCGAACGGCAAAGTTGAGAAGAACTTTTTCATGACAGATGATGCTGTTGGAAGTTTTGTCAGTTCTTCGCAAGAGGCAGTGCCCGTAAAAGATGAAATAAAAACTATGGGCACGAGTAGGACTCGAACCCATGACGTTCTCTTTAGCAGCCAAAGCATCTAACCACTAAGCTACGTACACTACTAATTATAATTATTATCAAAGAAAAATTACAAGCACTTTGTTCAGTTGTTTCATAGCCCGACATTTTTACCTACGAAGAACAACGTGAGCAAGTACAGTGAGTTGGGGGTTATTCGTGCGAAAGTATGGTAAGTCACAGTTTGAGATTTCGTTTTGGTTTTAAATTGTCGCCAATTTTTTACCTAATGTCAATTTTTATAAATATTTCTACTGGTTTCAACTCGCAGTAACTTTTTTCTTAACTAGAATTTAATGCAAAGAAACTATTAAACTTTTATTACTAAAGATCTCCCAAATCTGTTTAAGTATCCAAGAAAAAGCCAGTGAGCAGACGTTCGAAAGCTTATATTAATTCCATTTATATTGTAAAGGTAGATAAGGACAACTTAAAGATTTTGTAGTTTTTTTTTTTTCAATAAATGATGATGAAACTATTGCATTGAGTGTGAAAACCCCCTTTGGAATATTCATCAAGTATATTTAAGTCTTTTTCATTAAAGAATAGCACTTCTCTAATCTCACATGTTTGTTTATTGCCATTAGAAAATGTGAGGATGTTTATTTTTTGCACACTTGACAGTGATAGTAAAACAATTTGAAGAAGGTAATCTATCTCTATATTGATTAACACGTAGATATATTTATTGATGATTGATGCTATTTCAAAGAATGCAAACAAATAAAATAGTAAAGAAATAAAATTAATCTTTTACTTTTAAGAGTCGAAGATATAAATGAATAACGACGTATTGGAATTGTATTTGAGTTACGCAGTACCTACGAGATGTAGTACGTGACGATTCTCAAGTATCGAAATTATAACGTTTGATCAAAGTTGAGAGAATTTATTCATTTGGTCAGAGTCATAAACATACAGTCACTCGATAGATACTTGTAAATTGAGACCGAAGCTTTAATATCAAATTGACACTTGAGAATCAAGCAAAGCATGTGATGTGACATCCATATTACGTATTGAGGCATGTAATTTGAAATGATTATGAAACCATAAAGATTTGTTGAATGTGGAGCATTGGCACATTGTTTTCCTTGAAAAAATCCAATAAACTTTTAAACTGGTAAGCAAAATTTAAGGATAACCCCATTACTATTTAGGTTCCTAATAACACATGCGTTAAGTTGATTTTTGTGATAAAGAAAGTTGATCAACATTTTCTTTTTTACTAATTACTTTCTTAAAGTTTATTTTGCTTAAATCATGTCATTTTCTAATGTAATTTCAGTTCACAACCACCCTCCCTCGCAAATGTTCATCAAACATCAAGATACCGTCTATATAGTATAAAAAACTACTCTCGTGACCGTGATAAAAAATAACTAAATATACCTGCAAACATAAAAGTTATATAGTAGACTTAATCTAGGGAATAATAAACATAACATACTCGACTACGTTGTAGGTAAGAAATCTAGCAGAATAAAAAAAAAAAACACCACTAAGGGAGGAAACACCACTCACACGAACTTTTGGGGGTGAAAAAGTCGTTCTGGCGGAATAGAATAGCATCAAAATAAAGGTGAAAAAAAAACAAGAAAAAATATTATCGACCATCAGGGTCGCATTAAGAGGAGACTACCAATACACATACACAAACGCCACACGAACAAGCTACATTTAAAAAAAAAAAAGAAAAAACCTTCCCTCACCCTGCCGAACAGGTGTTCTGGTTTATATGACCGTCCGTGTCGTCGCCGTCCGTCATCAACGTTGAAATTATCTTCTTCTAATTTGCTTTGTATTTTCCACCATCAAACCAACTACCAACAAAATTTTGTATCCATAAGATACACCAACTATGTACATCTATATACGAAAAACTATCTAGCTAACATGAAGATAAACATTCTATGATTTAATTACAATTATCTTTTTTTTTTCTCTTTCAGGTGAAAAAATGCTGCTGCGCATGTGAGCGGCAGGTACACGTATCACTCTGTGTATTAAAATTGTCTCATCTAAATTAACAGATAATAAAAAAAAAAAAATTGTGAAAAACCGGGAGGGGAATGCATATGTAGGTGGATACTAACACCATCATTGCAGAGGAAGTAAAATGTCATCTAATATTCATTCTCCTACTAGGTATAACACGATGTTTCGTTTTTTTGCTTTTCTTTGTTTTTTTTTTGCTTCTCTTGTTTTTGTCCCCATCGATCGCCCATCAGCACAACATAATCCTCCCTCAAGGGAAAAGGAAGCTTCAGTATGTCTCTTATAGTTTAGTTTATATGTACTTTGTACGTTTGTACATGTATGATGGTATGCGAAAATGACCATTTTTGTCAATATTCCTACACGCGATGGATCTTTTATCGCAATATTTAGCTGTCCTTGCGTTTGAATTTGTTCCATGTACAAGCTTGTAGAATGTCCTTTTTGGTTTTTTTCAAAGATTTTTCATTTAATTTTCAACATGACTATTTTATTGTTTTGGAACACACAGTGGAGCTATTAGTTTTTAATAATTATATTATTGTGAACTATTACTCTAGTAATTGTAGGTTTTATCTGTGGAAAAATTCCTTGTGGGCTGAATTTTTGTATACACCTTTCTTAGGGTTATGAAGATGTGAAAAATTGACATTGATATCGTGCCTTTTAAAAAAGTTACAACGGTCAAAAGGACGCGAAATTCAGTTTTTCGTGAAAATTTCGCGACCTATTGCTCAGAGGCCAGTATTGGTTAAGGACAAATTTATCGTTTGAAATTACCTAAAATAATGCGTTAAGCATTTTTCTGTAAAATTAACCGTTTTCGGAGGAGGCGGACTAGAACGCATGAATATCTCTACTGTTTTTATTTTTTTTTCACATCTTCATAACAGCACTCTAATAAAAGTGTATACAAAAATTCAGCCCGTAAGCAATCTATCCGCAGATTGAAGTTTTAAATGACTAAAATGACAGGACTTTATATACATAAAATAAAGACCGAAGGAAAAGTAAACAAGCACATTCTTTGGCTGATTAAAGCTCACATTTAGGCACCACAGTCCACAACTTCCCTCTGATAAGAAATTAAGTCAACTCATTTCAACTAATTTCATCTTTAGATAGAGAGATGAAGGTATACAATACATCATCATTAGGAATATGGATGCATATTTTTTGTTCCTATCATTTTAATTCAGATTTGCCAATGACATTCTATAACACAACTTTATTATGAAACACTGGAAATAAGATTTCACAACTTCTTAAGTACATGTTTTAAAGGACCTTTTACAAAATCTGTAATGATATTTTGTAAGACAAACAGTCATCACCTGGACCGTCGACGGTACCTTATTCTTACATGGTCACTGTTTGGTATCTTGTTTTACACAGGACACTTATTTTCGATTCTTTTTGTTGGCTGTACACGTCTTCATAATCAAAGTGACACTGATTAAAATTAACACAAATAAATGTATTTGACAAAGAAAATGTTATACAGAATAATTTTTCACAGATGAATATGGCAAAAAAAATAATTTAAACGTTAAAAATTATCGGAAACAATCTTGCAACTCCTTAAGAACTGAGAATGCTCAATTGACGACTTTCCTCATTAATAGAGCTCTGGACAAAAATATTGATAAAAAAAAGACAATAATTTTTCTTGGTAATGAGGAGTCCTGTGAAGTTAGCAAACTGATTGTTGAAAATTTAATAAACAATGAGAGTTCCCGGTAGCAAACCAAGAGTTCTAGAGTTCCTCATATTTTTTTTTTTCAATAGTTCTGGTGAATTAAGGCTTAAATTCGAAAAAAAATTTTTGTGCTAACTTCACGCAGCAAGGACTTTTTTCAGAATATGAGTTCTGATGATGTATTTCGACCTTAAATCAAGAGTTCTAGTGTTCCTGATGAGTTTAAGAAAGAGTTCTGTAAAATTGGAAAAGAGGTTACAGAATAATTTGTGATGAGGCAAACAACTTCGTTCATCAAAAAAATAAATTAGGTTTCCAAATGGATTCTAGAGAAATGTAGAATTTTAAAATCGAATTGTAAAATTCAATATAGAAAATTTCTCTCAGTCCTAATAAAGGGTCGTTCATTTCGTGGTTTCAAGTTGGTAGCTCTGGCATTTGATAGGTGTAAGACTTAATTGTCATCTTAAGTGTCATTATACTAGTTGAATATTTATCATTAACGGCAATGGATCGCTTCATTACTATCAAAACAGCAATAGGCAACCCCGATTTTTCGATCGAGATTTTCTTAAGCGATGAGGCACTCGGTGGGGTAAACAAAATTGACGTATATGCAATATGAGACCCAGAAGACCCAAAAGTGATTGCATTTCATCCGGGGCAACTAGCTAAGCAGCACAATTGAAATATGTACACATTTTATCCGAAATCAAATTGATTTCATAAAATTTCTTAAAATATCGTTGTTTTTTTAATTAAAAAAAAAAATCTGTTCAGCGGTTTTTTTTAATTAATTTTTTATATATAAAATTTTTCAATAATGTCTTAAAATTAATTTGGGTATGCAGTATTCAAGAATATGTAAATGTACGTTTTATAATGGAATTTCTATTTTTAATATTGATCCTATTTAGATATGCAGAATTTTGCAAAAAAAATCCAAACAATTTTTTTTTAAATGCAAAATAATTTCTGAAATTTTTTTTGAAAACAAAATATTAATTGGGCAATATATGCGTACTTTCAAAAAAGTAAAAAAAAGTAAAGTACAAGTAAAATGTTCGAGGAAGTTAAAAAAAAAAAGTAAGAGCGTTTTTTTTTTTAAATTGAAACTTTTGGTTTTTGGCCTAAAAAATTGTATGGAGACTACCCTAAATTTTGATCTTAAAAAAAATTTAAAAAAAACGACCTACGCAAATTCGTTCAAACCTCTAATTTTCAAGTTTGAAGTCTATTGTTTGAAGCTGTAGGTGCGCTTGCAAACAGACAGATAGACAGACATACAGACAGACAGACAGACAGACAGACAGACGGGTAGAATCGCCGGACCCACTTTTTTCGACTTCTCTATCATCGTAATGTCATATTTGATCAAAATCTCAACTCGTTTTTTACGAATTCAATACTTGCATATATTCTGTCGCAAATAAAAATATGAAAACATTAGAAACAGTTTCTAAAACAAACAATTTAGCTGTAATACTTTGGTAGACATTTGTAATTCTCTAAGAATAAGTAATTCAGTCTTATCATGAATTCCGACCGAACTCGGAAAAAATCCCTTTTTTCTTTTCTCTTATTGAGAAATCCGGGCGAAAAAAATCTATGTTCGAAAAATTCCTCTTATCGGCATCAATCATTCCGCGCAAAATCGAACGATATTTCAGCTTAAAAACTCACTTTTGTTTTAGTGGCGAAAAGATAAGCAATCTCAAAGTTCAAGTTAGAACGTTGAAAATTTATAATCATTTGAACTTAATATCTAGAAATATGAAATATCAGAAAACGGCCACGAAATATATAACAATTACATGAGCACACGTCAAACAACGAACTGCGTTTGTTCATCAACTTTCGTCGTTAGTTGAAATCTAAAATAAAAATTAAAAAAAATACCTTCTGAAATCAAAAATCAATATATTTCAGCTGAAAATTACTTCACATAGACATCGATGTTGCCAAAACAGTGATAGCAAACTGAGCAAAAATTTTCCATACATACATACATATGTATGTTTGAATTTATTCTTAAAATGATAAATAATAAAACTCATATCTTACGAATTGTGCATCAACAGCATCAAAATATGAAAGCTTTGAGTTCAAAAACAATATTCCTTCAATCAACTAGCCATCCGGATTGGAAGTTAAGAAAAATATAAAAATGTTCGTTCATTTGATAGGGAAATATGTGGAATAACTTGAAAACTGTGTTTTCTTCTACAAGTATGCTATCATTATTCTTTTTATTCGAATTGTCAACACAAATTGGGCAAATAGAATTCGTCCGGGCGGAATTGATGATAAGGATGAATGTTTAAATAATAACATTTATTTACATGCCCGCGTACATTTTTGGTAATCCCCGACGACGCTCGTCACTTTGTGTAAAGTAAGATCTTCTCTTGGCGTTATGATTTTTCTATCAAACATATTTCTGTATGATCTGTAATAAAAGACACTCCTATTGATTTTAATCTTCAAGGCTATCTTTATACATTATGCAACGTTCTTATTTTGTATGAATGATGATTTTAATAACCATCTGCGCCTTTTTTCATTATAGAAGCCTTAAAAAGCAAAGTGTGTTCAAAACTGCATAGGGAAATTAAAAATAATAAAAAAGTTAATGGAAGAATTATAAACTGAAGCTCTTGGAGTGAAATATGGAAAAAAGTGGAAAGGACTTGAAATGTTGACAATATACCATTTAAATACTAAAAAATAGTACGTATACGCCACAGTGTTCATTTTTCGCAATCGGGTTATCCAAACCCAACAAATTGCAAATTGCCTCAATTTCATATGTGACGAAAAGATTTAAGTTTGAAACTTATTTGTTCAAACCCAGATCTCTTTATTGTGAACAAAGATTATGAAATTATATTTTTGTAACGAATCAATTCCATTAAAGTCAAGAAATTCCGATATGAAGCATAATAAAAATATCAAAAAGTCATCATATCAAATTTTTCTTTCACTGAAGCCGAATTTCCCAGAAAAAAGGAAACAAACGATGACACTGTTGTTCGTGACTACCATTTATTTTATTTATTTTTTGTTGCTGCAAGTGCAAATCATTCATTCCAAAAAAAAAAGAAAACGAAACGAAAAACGAACGCTTCTCATTTACAATAATTTCGTTGGATGACAACGATGGGTGGTGCAAATATGGTTTTCCTTTTGTAGGATGGCTGCTGAAGGTAAAGGTGGTGGTAGAGGAACTAAAAACTAAACTTAACATCACTACAGCCACAACCATAGATGGTTCAGAAATATTTCATCGCCCCCAAGGAAGAAGAGCCATAAAAAGTTTGTATGTAACACAAGCTCAACCACCACCCTACCACCCATCAACGCTGTATCTAAAGTGTGTATCTGTATCTATAGGTCTTGGGAAAATCTATTTTATCACCATCACTATGGCGACCAATCGAGGGTAAACGAAAAATTGGGGCTTTCCCAATGCTGCCTCGTTGGATGTTTCTCCTCGTCTCGTCGGTCGTTTCTGTAGCTGTAGCTGTGGAAGAAAACACAGCGTCAATACTCATGCAGACCAACCACGTTCGTTGGTTGGTCTTTCTGTCTCTCCGTCTCTTGGTCTCTTGGTTTTGTCCGCAACGATGTCGACATTTTCGCAATACAAAAATCCACACTGTTCTACTTCCATTTGCTATAAAGTACCCAAGAGATATTTTATGTTAGCCTCACAATCGCATAGAAATATAGGAAACACAGATAAAAACAGGAAAAAAAGACCAAACAAATCCAATGCAGAGTTTTTCTGTGCGGCGATAAAATAGATGGAGGACAAATTTCTGTTTCATTTTGTGTGTTGAATTTTTTTTTTTTTTTGGTTTTTTTCTGCCTTATTCTGGTTCAAAGTGTACTTCATGGATACATATTCAGAGAATATGTAAATTTCGAGGGTGATTTTCTTGAATTTCTGCCAAAACCTTCAGAAAAAAAATCAACCCCTGCATCGGAACTGAGAGAAGTGCGCGCGAACGAGAGGATACATTTCTTGTTTTTTTTTTTGGTTTTTCTGTGTGTTCTATTTGAGTTTTGGTTTTATTTTCTTATATTTATTTTGCGAGCACAAATCTATCTGAATTGAAAATATGAGCGAGTGAAAAGGATGCATGATGTTAATGTAGAGCAGAACAAATCTTTTGGAAAATGCGCAAAAATCACTTCCATATGGGGCGGCTGTGCTAGTTTAATGTGAGATATTTTTTTTTGAGAATAACGATCTCTCATTGGGCTTCGGAGAAATATCTTGTATCTCACAGAGGAAATAAACAGAAGCAGCTTTCCGAAAGCTGATTGTTGATTGGTCTACGGCACGTTTTGGTAAGCGATGTATCTTTTTTTTTCTGGTTACTGTTGGTGTTGTTGTTGTTGCTGAGGACGAGGACTTACCCTTTATTCTATTCTATTTTCTAGTGTTGTTGTTGGTGGTGTAGATGTGTAGAATATCTGAAAGATAAAAACTCTCTTCTCTGTTGGGGGAGAAAATGAACAAAAAAAATCTATACTATCTTAATGTCGGGCGCGGGTGGATATGGATAATGGTATTGTCAGGAGGGTGTCGTCGCCATCATCGTTGTCGTGGTTGTCGGTTGGTGGAGGGAGACTTTATCGATCGATTTTTCTCCTAGGAAAAAACACTGAAACAACACACACGAGCGGGCGACGGTCGGTCGTGTTTTTGTACCTGAATCTAGTACCAACTGAAACGCCATAGATTTTTTCTTAGAATCGATGTGGAAAATCCAATTAGGGGGGAAATATTCCACCTGCATGAGCGTTGGTTTTATTTTTTTAGTAGTTTTTTTTGCTTGCTGCTGATGTCTGATATTGAGACACAAAGCCATCTGCAGAATGACGCATCCAAAATGAAGAAAAAAGATACTTTTATGGGGTTTTGCAGTGTTTGGGTAGGTAGATATTGTGAGGGTGGTATGTCAGATACATATATATATTTTTTGTGTAGTTGATGGTGGATGGTTGGTTCTGGATGTGGTTATGTAATCATCTGAGTTGTTCTGTTTGTTATGTGTACATGAGTAGGAGCTGAGATATAAAAAAAAAATGCTCTTAGGGTACATAGCAGGTATAGATATGGTTATAGGTAATTTGTTCGTTTATGTGAGTATACTTTCATACATTCGTTTGTAATGTACGTACGTACCCAACGTAGGTAGTTTTATGAAGGTTTGTTTGCTGTTTTTATATCAGTGGCAATGGATGTAAATAAGGCTCATGCATCAAAAACAGAAAAGCACTTGAAATTTGTTAACGATTTTACGATGTTTATGCTAGTCATTATTTAAGATTTCCAATTTTATACAATAATTTACTTGAGATTGGCTTCAAAATTTTAAGGAAATGTTGAGGAAATATTACTTGCACTTTTCTTAACTCACAAAAGCAATACCAACATACACTACCGACATCCTACAGATATGGTTATTCATAGAGCGCAAATCTTCAATTGACGTTTATTCTTTCTAGTGATGGGCTCATTCGAATGATTTAATCGATTATAATCGATTTAGTCAACTATTCGAGATCATTCGATTATGCACTGAGAAATCATTCGGATTATTTCTCAAACCAACTACTGCTACTGCTGCTACTCTTCAAATCTCATAAGAACTCGAATGGCGATTATTATTGGTGTTCGAATGAAAATAATCGGCTAGTATTCGAATGAAAAGAACTCGAATAGTCGAATGACGTATTTAAGCGAACAAAAATTTGTATTTGGAGTTAGTTGATACTAACTAACACTTTAAAGTAAATGAAGTGTTTGAGAAAAGAAAGAAAGTTAAACGTTTGAAATGAGAAGAACGTATTCGAGGTAGAGTTTGGGCTTGTTCAGACGAAGTGTGTATTACTCCATTTTAATCAACATATTTATAGGAAATTGTCGTCTTCTAGCAAAGCTTTTTAACAACAGTCAAAAGTTTTTTTTCTTCAACCTGAAACGATCAATGTTAGATAGCAACATGATGAAAGTTTGTGTAAAAGAATGAATATTTTATACTTGCTGTGCCGCGGTGTTATCTGAGATAATTGCCTTTTATTTTTAACCCTAAACTACCACTACCTATTCGAAAGCACATGTCAATCAAACCGAACATTTTACCGGGATAAACAACAGGAGATATCCAGCGGGAACCGTTTATTTACGGAAATAAAAAGTAGCCAATGTAATTTTCTGACCCGTAAGCTACCACTCCCTATCTTCTATGGAAAAATTCATGCCGATCCTGTGTTCTATGCAGAATTAAATTAAATCTATCCCGCGGGAACGGAACCGCAATAAAAAACAATCTGTATACTTATGCAGACTATAATCTATCTGTGTGCTAAATTTCAACCAGATCCTTTAAGTCGTTCTGGACTGGAGTAATTTAACAATAAACATAAATCCATGCATATATCTAAGCTTTCAATTTATAATATAAAATTTGTGTTTAACTTTATGTTTGTATCTATAAGACATTCAATATAAAATTGACTTCTCTTCGCTCTCGCAAGTTGCATCCAGAATATCCACGAAGAAGGAGGAAAAATGAACGAAGAATTGCTTTGCTTCGTTCTCCATGATTCTCATCCTTTCGAGTCTCCTAAAACTTCTTTGAAACAAGGTACTGAACATTAATCAAGACGGGAATAGGTAGATATTTTTGATCTCCTTGATCATACATATATTTGAGTGATTATAGCAGGACGAATAACAATGAAAAACCAGATATTTACAATGCAATTTTCTTAGAGCAATTTGTTTGTTGACAATCGATCTGCAATTAATCGTGATTAATCATTTTATTGATAAGTTTTGAATCATTCCGAATTCCATTCCATTCTATAGGTAAAACATTAGTAGGTCTATAAATCGTAGGAAAGGATTTAAAAATTTGAAAAAAGCTGCTGATGAAGCTGTAATCGGAGCACTGGAAAAAAAATGTTTCCGTTCGGTTGTTGAAGAGTAGAAAATAAAGTGAGTACATGTGTTTTTTTTTTGTATTTCGAACTTCAATTAACTAAAAAGATCAAAGCTCAGCAAAATAGAGTTATTAAGGATATTCACGTGACGAGATAATTTTCTACTTTGCGGAAAAATAGAAAATTCCGCAAAAGGTTTAAATGAACACCCCAGCAGAAAATAGTAGCGTAAACAAGGGAAACAAACTGCTGTTTGTTAAACGACAAAGTGAATTTGTTCAATTCATGTCATTCGATAATTTATGATTCTTTTTTTTTTATTCTAATAACATTTTAATTTTTGCTCTTCAAGA
Source organism: Sphaerophoria rueppellii (assembly GCA_920937365.1). NCBI lineage: Eukaryota > Metazoa > Arthropoda > Insecta > Diptera > Syrphidae > Sphaerophoria > Sphaerophoria rueppellii. The sequence goes on along the minus strand of CAKKXW010000001.1, from coordinate 35,313,595 downwards.
AGCCAAGAAGTAGTTTTAAAACAAAATTCATTCATTCATTTTTTTTATTTAATTTGACGAGAACTTCCCGCTTATATCAGTTCAGTTGGAAAAAAAGATGAAATGAGTGCCAAATTAAACGTCATAAATTTTATCAGGTTTTTTTCTGCAGTTTCTGCTTCAAATTTGTGAGATAAAATTCTACGATTTGCAGAAAATTTTTCCCATACAAATTTTGACAGCTCATTTCTACCGATAGAAAATTCTACGGTTTCTACTGTTTCTATGGGTTTTCCGCGTTTACGTGAATACCCCTATTATGTTTTTGTGTATAGAAAATCAAATGAAACCTATAATACAGAAAAAAATAGAAGACTTTGTCATTAAAGCCATCAGTTTCATAACCGGACACTGTCTTATTGGCAAGTTCGCTTTGTGGCTTGTATACTTTCGAACGCCTTTTACTGTCCTGTATAACTTGTGTGAAGGAGAACGAAGAGAAAACGATTCACTCTGCTCTCTTCCAATTGATATAGCCGATAAAGACATTAGTAGTTCACTAAGCTTAATCAAATGCTCTAACAGGTTCTGTGCCAAAGGGCTAACCTGAACTAAGTTTGTTCAGGAAGACCTACCGTCTACGCGTTGTCAGCCATTTGAACCTTAGCTCGAAATAGTCTAAAAGTTGAAGGTTTAACGTATTGCTCAGGGATGACCGGTAAGCGCCGAATTAATTATTTTCAGAATGTGATTTTTGTTCAACATTAAAAACCCTTCTTTGAGTGCTTCAAAATAAACAGGAAACATTGTAACCAGTATTTTTAATCCCAATATCGAATGTGTTCTCATTTTAATTTAAGTTTTAAGGAAACAGTTTCAATATAATTATTGTACTGTACAAAATTGAAATTTGTTAACTATTTGTGACAGTTTTCTTAACACAAAATCTTACAAAAATTGCAAGTTGACTTTAAAGAGATAGAAATCTACAAAGAAAAAAAGTTGGGGGACGACATCGCATCCCTTATTTACTTACAAGAATAAATCAGCAACTAACTTGATTGAAATAAAATAAAAACTAAATTTTCTAAATAAAGAAAGTTAAATGTGTTAAATTGTAGTCTTATCTTCAAAACATGTCTTACCTATAGAGATAATGAAAAAAAAATGATTTTTCCAAGCAAGCAGAATTTAGAATATTCACAAAAACTTAGAAAATTTGCTTCGTTCTCCATGATTCTCATCGTTTCGGGTCTCCTAAAAGTACTTTAGTACAGACATCGTTGAACAATTGAGATTTGTGACTGTTTCTAAAAGCCATTTGAAAACACAAATGTATAAATGTAGGTATACATACTAGTTTGTTGTTTGGAAAATAACCTCTAAATAGGGTAGGTCTAGGTGGGCATCTAATTTACTGCCTAAACATAATCATTTTCTCGTATTCTGGATGGCGAAACTTGCGTAAATAACCCTGCATAGTTTATCTATATTACATGTATAAGTAAGGTATAATAAAAGCCGAGTTTATGAATAAATGAGCATTTTATTTTGCTATGAAAACTTCGATACCAATACCTTCGTAGTAAACTTGGTTGGTTTTCAATTAAATACTGTCATGACAAAAAACTATTTTTTTTTTTAATTTCTGTTTTGTTTCAAATATTATTTGGTTGAAATAGAAAAATAACTCCAGCAAAGTTTAAAAAATCTACCTCAATTGCACAACACAAAATTTTTGGTTATATTTCTCATAGTCAAGGTGTTGAAGAGCAGAAATAATTATTATTATTTTGTCGTTTATTTAAAGTCTCAAAAAAGTACCTGGGCTGCTTGAAACAAAATATAAAACGAATTGCGTGGGTGATTTTCATAAGGGTTGTATGGCACATCTGTACATATTTGTGTGCCCTTCTACAGTATTCACGAGCGTACATCACACATGCATATAAAAGCATTAATCTGTATCTACAGTTATCAAACAAAAAACACAAAAAACATCATAGTTAATTTCATACAACTTTATATCCATCTATACTATATCTATACCAGCGAGCTGCGAGAACGTTCCTATATTTGTTTATAAATGTAACTAAAGCATATGTGCAGACTGCAAAGAGCAAACACTTGATGGTCGGATGTGATGTAAAATCGTATCTAATTACAGTTGGTACCTAGGCATTCCTTTTTTGTTTAACCAAAAAACGAATGAAAAAAAAAAATCGGAAAGAGTTTTCAACCCCTCGCGATTGTGTCGTGTGCCTGAGTTATATAGCTAACTTATTTTTCCTATAGCACAGGTGGGATAAACTCCTCCGCACCACACACAAAATACAATCAACTCCCTGCCATGGATAAGGTAAAATTTCAATGCCCAGATAAAAATGGAAATAAACAAGTTTTTTTTTGTTAGTTTATATATCTACACGGCGAGGATGTATTTACCTTCTGATGTTCTCCCCTTTATGCTTTATCGCAAGTCCCTGTGAAGCTTATGAACATCAGGGAGGGAGTGTTTTTTGCTTATTTATTTATTTTATAGTTTGTGGCTGAGGCTGATTCATTCGTTGGGATTTTACGTTCTAAAAATATCTCTTAAAACCGATTTGAAATTATTTTTTTTTTGTTTTCAAAAAATTTCGCTTGATCTCACGATGCCTTTTTTTGAACAACAAAAAAACTTGTCTGTTTTGTCCATCAAAGTCTGGGCCTTGATAAAAGGACTAAAAATTCAAAATTGTTCTGTTTTGTTGTTGTTTTAACCTGCAGGAGAAAATCGTGTAGCGACCGTTGCTATAGGGTTAAGAACGTCGTTCGTCGGTCGTCATCAACATCATGGTCGTGTTAATAGTGCTCAGCCAATCGTAACGAACCGCGCCGCAGTCTATACCAGCAGCTTAGCTACATATATCTTCAAATTATTCATTGCTCTCGCTCACTGGAAGCTCGTCGTCATCATCATCAGCCAACATCATTATGGCTACGGGCTTCAGGGCCGCATTTATTTGAATAAATATAGGGAAAAATAATTTGTAGTGTCCGTAGCTTAGTGGTTAGGTGCGTCGGCTGCTAAGCAGAACGTCGTGGGTTCGAGTCCTACCTGGGCCCATAGTTTTTATTTCATCTTTCACGGGCACTGCCTCTTGCGAAGAACTGACAAAACTTCCAAGAGTAGCTATCATCTGTCATGAAAAAGTGCTTCTCAACTTTGCCGTTCGGAATCGGCGTTAAATTGTAGGTCCCCTCAATTCTTCACACGCACCTAGAGAATTGTTGATGAGAGTAAGCCACTTAGGCCTTGGCTCTTCAAGAGCTGTCGCGCCACTCTATTTATTTTTTTAGGGAATGGCACTATGTACGGCGAACAGCAGGAATAGCCGAAGAAGATCAAACTCCCAGGGCTCATTACGAGAGAAGTGAAATTAAACTGACTTTCAGAGCATTTATGTCAAAAGCTCACATGTTTCCGGTAGGACATGTATTGCACCAGATACACTTTTTCCAGTAGCAAATCCTCACAACTCCTTGGCGAACGACATTCCCTTTACCTAAAGCCTTCAAAGGCCATCTAAAGTGGTCGAAGAACAAGCGAATTTGAAGGGCCTCAGGACGAAATAAAGAACCTTTTACAATTGTACGTTTTTGAGCTTCGCTTTAACCTCGACCTGCATGTATCATTTTTGGCGCCTGATGCTCAGTACATAGCAACTCCCACCATTCACTTAGATCTCAAGAAACAACAAAAAAAATATCAAACAAAAATAAATATCCCATCCGAACGATGAATGATCAGTGGAGAAGAAAACGAGATTTACTTATGTATACGCAGCGCGCAGATACTAAAAAATGTATCTGCTTCTGCATAAAAGAAGATAAATTGCTCGTTGATATTTAAATACGCTGAAGTCGTCGTTATTGTCGTCGTGGTCGTGATGGTCGCCGCGCCGCCACAACCGCGTCGTCGTTGTTGTTTCACTTTTCAAGCTTCAACCAACTTAGGCATGCTGAGCGCGACCAATCTCGAATCTCTACACAGTAGGTACATAGTCATCATGATGGTGTTTTGTGGTTGGGGACGGCCCCAATGCCATATACACTCTGATGGTGATGTACGGTGCGGTCGACGGTGGTGCGAAGAGCCGCAGCCCAATACAATGTTGGAAATAATCACTGTTCGTAAGATGATGGTCGCCACCGCGTCGTTGGTCGTGATTCCCAATCCAAATCATCAACATCATCATCATCATCAGCTATAGATGCTTCTCCATTTTTCCACTGAAATTATTATCATTGGCGTTGGTTGTTTTATTTTTTTTTATTTTTGTTTGTCTCGTTCTGGACACTTATTTTTCTGTCTGTCTGTGTTATTGCTCTCGTCTGAGGTCTGACTGTTTTGATATTTATGGCCATCTTTGTATCTCTGTAGCTGAACCAGACTGTGTTCAAAGAAAGATCTCCATGCATTAAGGTATACAAAACCAAACAAAAAATGAATGTTGAGAGGGGGATGTTGGGCTCGTATCTGCTAATCAAATTCAGCTTTTATGGTGACCATCAAGTTGCTATATAGTCTCCTCTGTCTGCCTTTCTGCACAGCGATGGCAGATGTTAATGTTATAGGTATTGGGGAAATTTAATGTTGATGGATACGCACTGCTGGACAGAGATGAGTTGAGATAAATAAATTTAAATACAGCTCATGAGTTTAGTGCCTTTTCCAAATCAGAGGTTGGATGGAATTGATTATGAATATGACCGCCGACCACAATTTAACATACACAATAGTAAATGTTGATGTTGCATTGAATGTTTAGCTAATTATATCGGCATGCAGGGCACGTAACTCTACCTACCTCTTCGCATTGGGAAGAATCGTTTGACAGTTTCGATTAGGTACTAGTTACCGACATTCTGTGTTGAACTTTTAGGAGCAGATTTCTCTTGAGTTTAACTTTTATAAATTGATTCATATGCATCTAAAGTCAACTAGGTTAAAAGCTTAAGGCCTCGGCCACGCAGTAAGCGGCTGAGCGGCTAAGTGGCTGAGCGGCTGGAGGCTGAGCGGCAGCTCTAAGCGGCGTATGGCCAGACACTGAGCGGCTGCTTTTGAGCGATTTGTAGTTAAAATGCCTTTGTCAAAAACAGTTCGCTGTATTTTACTGTCAGAAAATCGTTTGTATGTGTACAAATTACTTAAACGTATACAAAAAAGAAGACGATTTGGTGTTGATCCGATTAACCAATTAAGATCGAAGTTTGGAGAATTATTTAATCATTTATTTTTGAATCTACCTAAATTTCCAAATAGATTCTGGCAATATCTACGTATGTCTATCGAATCTTTTGATTTGCTGGTTGAAAAAGTGCGTCCTTTGGCCATCTTTACTTCTTGCCGCTCAGAACAATTAAAACAGGTTTGGTTGCTGAGCGGCACCGCTTAGCCGCTCAGAATGTTGTTTCGCCGCTCGCTCATTGCGTGGCCGATTCTATGTGATTTCATATGTTTTATATTTTTTTTTCCGCTCAGCCGCTTACTGCGTGGCCGAGGCCTTAGATGTGTGAAGTTTCACTTGTAAAATTGCCTGAGATATACCTTTATTACCACCTGTATTGCTGTCTAAAATTCTGTGTCGTCAGAGAAGGAAGACCAGCGCACAAAGTTCTTGGTTAAGTCTTCATCTCCTTTTAAAATAACTCGAAGAATTGTTCTCTCTTATGCATTTTCATATGCTTCTGCACCATACTCAAGTTCCGCAATGATAATTGTCATGTTACGTGAGACGTGACACATTTTTGTTCGAGAACATATGTCAAATGAAACAGTTGTATTAAAACGAGGTCAAAAGTCAAATCCTTACGGAATTAAACTTCATTCATACAGTTCACACTCAATCCCTTCGGAAAATATTATAAATTTTCGTATACTATTGTACTAAATCTTCTTCTGTTATCGAATGACACAATAGTATCAATCTAAGTTTATAGTCTGAAATAGTCCGACTTTTTTATAATAAAAACTTCTCCCTTCCATTAGTAAGGGGTTTTCGATTGCCACCAGAGGCTTTGATACCTGGCTGATCCACGGTTAGTAAAACGGTCGTCCTTATTGCCACCAGTGCATTATATCTTGACACCAGGGGCATTATACTAATGATCCGTGCAATCGTTCCTATAGCAAATTTATTTCGCAAGTAAAAACAGGATTACAAAATTTCTCATGAAATCAAGTTCACCAAAAATGTATCTCCTAGTTAGTAAAAGAAGAAAGAAAGAAACTACTTTTTTTACTTAATCAAAACCATATTAAGGATGAAACATAGGGTTCTTTTCTGTTGAAATTTTGTTTGTCACAGGACCAAACCCAAGCCGAAACATCATTAAGAACGGAAGCCAATTTAATGCATTTTACCATCATCCAAACTTGTTTAATTCTTCCAAATCACCCTTTAAGCATACGTTTACAATATCACTTGCTAAACGATCTATACTTGAACCTCTTAAGTTAACTTCCATAACTTCAGAAAGTGATCCGAAAGAGACTTGATCCACTGAGAAATAATCTTTCTTACCACAAGATGATGATGTAGGTGTAATTGATACTCCTGTCAGTTGTATTGAATTTCAGACACTGTTTCCACCTCATCATATAGTTCTCTTTAGTTCCGATAAATAACTCGTTTTTTTTATGAACTTAACATCTTGTGGAAGACTCTTTTGTGAACCTGTTTTAATGAGAGTCAAGCATACTCGTAATACAAAATGATGCAAGTCAAGAAAATAAAAATAAAGGTACCTACTTGTTTCAGGTATTGAAGTAAGATGACGAATTTTGCATCTTCCACATATTCACGCGGGTTCTTAAAAGAAGGAATAATGAAAAGATCTGACCGGGACCCCTGAATGTCTCCATAAAATTCACAAGCACACAGACACACTTATACAGATAGATGCATGAACAATGCTGATACCTGACAACCGACATGCATGACTTATTTCAACTTCCTTCCCAACTTAATTTCAAGTTTTATATTTAGTTACTGATGGAGTTTCAGTTTGATGATGTATGGTAAATATACATTACAAACATACAAGCATGATGCACCTACGTATATAGCTTGCGTTTTCTTTCCTTACCCCAATAATAAACTCGAAATATAAAAATATAGGATAGGAAGGAGATAAAAATGTTCAAACTCATTAAACAAAGCGACTACCTACCTAAGACCGCGACTTTTAGTGTCTATAGTCTTGATAAATGAATATGTTGTTGTTGTTGAATATAACATTCATATCACGTACAAATTCTATACCCCAACGAAGATCTGAACTTAAATCAATTTATATGCTAATAAACTTGGTTAAAGATGCAAAATTGCGTAATTCGCACTCAGATGACAGATGCAAATGTTTTTAATTGACAGAGTGCATGGGTGGGTATATTTTGTATAGATAGAGATACTCTACAGTTTTTATTTTTATGCGTTAAACTGTTTGAGGTCTAATACACGAATGAATGGAATATGTTTGGTGACAGGCTTTTACAAGTGCTTATAACATCGGGGGTACTGTAACCAAAATGACCACTGAAGTTTTAACGATCTTGAACTTGAACTGAAAGACAACACAACAGCATGTAATTCAGAAAAAAAACGAGATAGGTTCCATGTGATTTTAATTTTTTGCAGTGATATCGAGGGGCATTTATTTGTATAACAATATTCTTTATATCTAGCAGACTTTAAAATGCATTTCCCAATGACTTAGTTTCTTAAATTTTTTTAAATGCTTCATGAAGAAATTCAATTTTCAAGACTCGGACATTTTTTTGTTTTTTTTTAAATCGCGCTGCTCGAAAAATTAGTTCTGGAATGAATAAGTAGATGGGAAATAATTTCTTCAATATTTCAGGTAAAATTAATTCTCACCTTAGGTGACAATAAATGTTGGACAATAGCTACTAACATACCATAAATAAGGCTATTCATAGGTTGAAAAGGGCGAAAATCTATAACTGATGTTTATTGTTCGCCAACTAGTCGCTTCCCAAGAAGAGAAGAGAGTTGGAAGAGATTTTGAATTAAAGCGTTGATTTAAGTGTTAAAAGTAGTAACATTAAGTTTTGATATATTAATGAATAAAGGAACAATTTTCTTGTAGGGAAATATTTTTGTTCGTTTAGTCCTTCGAATGGGATGAACAAATTTAAGACAGAGGGCAAACTTTTTCCGACGAAGAATATTGTCGGCTTCGAGAAGAGCTTTCGAACTCGCTAAGCGAATCTTTTATGGGCATTCATTTGAATGAAAACCAAAAAGGACAGTGGAAAAGTTTTTTTTTTATACCAGAAACAATAAAAGCAGGACATCAGGATGAAAGTTCATTTTAACAACTTTATGTATTCTTTCAAAATATCTTATATGTAAGAAAAAATGTACTTCTCCTCCCTCCCCTATTAAGTATATTTATTTAATTTGCTTCGTTCTCCATGATTCTCATCGTTTCGAGTCTTCTAAAATTCTTCTTCTGAAAAAAGAGTTGCTTATACCTAAATATATTCAAGAAAGGAATACCTACACATACACATATTTGATATCCTTAATTCCTTAAATAAATGGCCAACGTTTAAAAGCCTATGTAAAAGCTAAAGGAGGTTATTAAGAATGAAACTTTTTTTTAACTTGTATATTGTTAAATGTTAAATAATGTGAGAAATAAATTTTGTAGCAAAAGATTTACGAGAATTTGTTTAACTGTAAACATGTAACAGAACTTATGGCCGGACTAGTTATATATATGTAAATGATTATGACAGAACCGCTTATAATGAAATAATGTACAACTTATTGTTTAGCGGTAATTGTTTTGAGAGAAATTTGCTTGTCGATAGTGGTTCTGCAATAAATCGTGATTATTCATTTTATTGATTTGTTATTAATCATTTCAAATGATCCTATAGTCTAGAATCATCTTTAGGCTCAATTGGAGACTGACAAAATCTTTCCCTTGGTTGTGGAAGTTTCGTCTGTATTTCTATTTCACTAACTACAGAATCTGTTTAGAAATACAGATGTATGACGAACAAGCAGTGCTTTAAACTACAGAAATTTAGAACCACAAAGTCATACGTGCTTTCAGTCCATCCTTTCCGTCTTCAAAATCAGTATAATAGATTAACGATGTTTTTGTTCCATTACCTTACTTTAAAGCGAATTTTCTACCCAAGAAGCTGCCGAAAGTTACTAAAGCCTGCTAAATATTATTCACTAACAAAAAGGAAAAAAATTGTAATAGAGAAGGACGATTTGGAAGTAAAACACTACCCCTCAAGTACTAGAGTTACTAAAATCTGCCCAAGAAAATTCTTCGGCCACTTTGTAGCAGCTAAAAATATCCCGTGGCATATTCCTGCTTAATGTTGCATACAAAATCCTATCCAACGTACTGTGTGAGCATCTTAAACACAATAATCGGCACGTACCAGTGTGGTCTTAGGCCAGGCAGAACAACGATAGTCCAAATATTCACACTAAGGCAGATCCTGGAAAAGACAAACGAATTTCAACTCGACACCCACCATCTTTTCGACGACTTTAAAGCTACATATGATAGCATCCACCGCCAAGAGTTTATGATAGCGATGTCTGAATTTGGGATCCTGAACAAACTGATACAGCTGTGCCGCATAACGCTTAACAATACGCAGTGCTGTGTGCAAATGGGTAACAACTCATCCGAGTTATTCCAAACATGCGCAGACAAGGAGATGCGTTGTCATGTGACTTCTTCAACATAGTCCTGGAGCAGATAGTGCGCAAGGCAGGTGTGAGCACGGAAAACACTATTTTCAACAAGTCCACCCAGCTCCTAGGCTATGCGGACGACATTGACATCATCGGTTGATCCAAGAGAGCTGTGCTTGAGGCCTTCACAGCGATTGAAGAACAGGCGAAACTCGTTGGTCTTGAAGTGAATGAGGACAAAATATGTAATTTGTTTTGTCCTCATTACTTCTATCAACAAACAAAGCAACATCTGTCCACAGCCTTGAACAAAACGTCACTGTTGGTAGCAGCAATTTCGAGGTAGTTAAGGAGTTCACCGACTTTGGAACAAACATCCACAAATGACACCTTAGTGGAGATCCAGAGAAAAATTACCCTAGCGAACCGCTGCTCTTCGGTTTGGCCAAACAACTGGGTTCAAAACTCCTCACTCGAAAGACAAAGTGTCTGCTATACAAAACTTTGATTTTACCAGTCCTACTCTACGGCGCCGAGTGCTGGACGATAAGTAAAAAAGGGGAATTGATACTGGGCACTTTCGAGAGAAAATTTCTTCGACAGATTTTCGGTCCCGTATGCGACGATGGCGAATGGAGAAGAAGGTTCAACCGAGAACTGTATGAGCTGTACCATAGATGTGGATATAGTCCATAAGGCTAAGGAAAGACGACTACATTGGCTTGGCCACATCGAGCGAATGGACGACAACGCTCCAGCCAAGAAAGTCTTCTCATCCCAGCCCCCAGGTTTGAGACGACAAGGAAGACCAAACCTACGGTACAAAGACGAAGCGACTGCGGATGCCAGAGTGCTTGGTTTCGGCGACTGGAGAGTGCATGTGAGGGGCCGTTCAAGATGGAAGGCTGCAGTATCTCAGGCTGAGATCCTTCATGGATTGTGAGCCACTTACTAAGTAAGTAAGTAAAAATTAGCTGTCATTAACAGCTTTGAAAATTATTATTTGTTAGCTCTTCACTTGATATTTCTGTCATGTAGCTATTTTACTACAACTTACTAGTTACTAGTTATATTACACCTACCTACACTTTATTTTTTCTGTGACAGAAATAATTCCGACTCCTGCAAATTTGAGAGTATAATTAAAATTATGAAGGTACTTTCTTATCCTCTCATACAAATCTATCAAATTGTGTTTCTATTTGACAACGCATTGAAATTAAGTCTTAATTTTCTCACTTTTTTTCTAAACAATTTTTTTTTATAACAATGAGACAATAGAAACGGCGATCAGCTTGACACACAAATTAACAATTTTTCTCTCTAAGACATCAGCAGCATCCAAAATTACACCAAAATATGTAAAAAAAAAAACTCAATTTTCTTTTCCGTTGTCGACTTAAATTTATAGTTTCTATAACAAAATAATTACATCTGCACGCAGATAAAAGCAGGTGTTTTTCTGTTGTCTTGCGTAGCATGTGACCAAACGATTAATGATCGCCGTTCAGCCGCGCCGCATACAAAAGAAGAATACTATAATTTTTCCCCTTCAATTTTAACGAATTTTCAGATAAGGGTGAAATTCCAAACGGTTTTTGAGATCAGTGTGGCAAGTGCTCTCTCCATTGAGATAAATTTCTTATGAAAATATAAGAAATAAAAAAATTAATGCAACTTTGAAGTATTTCAATTATAAAGAAATTAAAATATTTAACGACTAAACGTGCGGTCTCAACGAAAAAAAAGCAACACCAACAACAATAATAATATTTTCTCGTTCTGCCGCCAATATGTCTTTGGAGCAATAAAACCAAAAGCGTTTGAAAGGTTTATCGAAATCTTGGTCACGTTCTTGAAGTTTATCTCAGCTTCGTGATCATTCCCTAATTGATATTGTCACTCTTACTAGAGGTGCAATTATTTTATAACCACTCGTAAATTTCTCGCTTACGTTACGAAATCAAGACCGTATCTGTTTGGTAGCTGCACTTAAAGATGGGAGAGACATAAAATCCAACCAAAAGTCATTCATACAAGACACAACTTCCGGCCAACCTGTCAGTTAAACTTAAACCAATAGTTTGCCTTATGATTTTCAGCTCAAATAACTGCCCAACTTCTAGATATCATCAAAAGTATCTGTGCTGTGTTTGTCGACAGATATGACCTGAAAACTTGAACACTTTTAACGAACGCCCCGTGCAATACCTATTCCAGCTTGTGCTATGCGTTCGCATAATTTTATGTCGTTCAACTTTCGACTAAAGACACAAGAGATATAGAATATTTTTCTGATGACACTATAATGGTGGTGCAAGTCGCGCAAGTGTAAGCAAACGATATCATCAAACTCCAGAACAATAAAAATAAGATACAAACAAAAAAATTTATTAGTTTTGATGACATTTGCAAGAATATGCAATCGAAATTTTACGTTGCCTATTCTTCTTAATGCCCCTCTCTGGAATATTTGCTTAAATATTCAAAAAAACAAAAACGAAACACTTTTGTTTCAAGAGTCTGGTTGTAGGTTTGGCATGGTATAGATAAACAAAGACAGAGAGGTCATTAATCCTTGATTTGTATTATTGCTGGCGATGTTTTGTTGGTGATAGTACATATTATTTTTAAATGGCAATATCAGCAAAATTTGTGTGTCGAAATGTGTCACTCTGTATCTATCAATTGTTAAGATCGAAAGAATTGTAGGGAATGGAAGATTTGGAATAATATAATTATTGAACTTTGCAACACGGGAAATGGCATTAAATGAAAATGAGACTTTCTGAAATAATGCGCAGTAGACGAAATACCTGGAAGAAGATTGTTTGTCTCGTTGCTTCAGAAGGAAATAATAGGTTTTTGCTGGACATTTATGATTTTTTAGTTTTAGATCACTTTTGTCTACCTATGAATACCTCTATACTTTGTTGGATCAGTTGTTTTGTTCTCTAAGGTTTTTGGTACATGTTTCTATTATTTGCTAGTTAAAGGGCTATGTTAAATAACCTTTAAGTAGTAGAACAGTAGTCCATATTTGGTCTGTGAAAAACATCGTTAAACCAAGATCAATGTTATACGGATTTTGTTTTCATTTTATAAAACAGAAACAGATCCAGAACTTACTAAATATTTATTGATTGATTTATTGGTCATAAGACCAAAAACCAAAATCTCGCAAGCCGACAGAAATCTAGCCATGTGAACGGAAACCACATTTTAGTACTTCTTTTACTCGAATGCCATTTGACAGCAAAAAGTCCTCCTTTTTTTCAGAAGAACCTACCCTTTTTCATCACTCAAAGTTTTGAGAATTAAGGAGATTGAAATCTGATACCTTTTTTGGTTTTTTTAACAGCCCTGAACAAAGCCACACGCTTTTTCAAAAACAGGAAATTTTATGAGACCCAAAACGCTGAGAATCATTGACGAAGCATTAAAATTCTTCGTTCAAATATTTCTAAATATATAGGCAGTTGTATCTACACATTTAGCGCATCATGACAATCCTAATCAAGGCTAAATTCACCAACATAAACCTCATCTGCGCTCACGCCACCACTGATTAAAAGGATGAAGACACCAAAGACAGGTTCTACGAGCTCCTCGACAAGACCTACGAGCAATGCCCTGTTATGACATTAAAATTATCCTTGGAGAATTTAATGCTAAGCTGGGCAGAGAAGAAATTTTTGGTGGCTACACGACACCAACTACGATAGTGGATTTAGGATAATCGACTTCGCTACGGGGCGAGACGTAATGGTAGCAAGTACGCGATTCCCACATCTCGATATCCACAAGGGGACATGGAAATCTCCTGATCAATTAACTGTCAACAAGATTGATCACATTGCGATGGCCGCACGATACTTCTTTAGCATGCAAGATGTCCACACAGAAGTTCTTTGCTGCCAGCACAAAATGTAGAAAACCAGCCATCAGAGATGCTGCCTCTGAAGTGCTAGGGCTTACACGGCCACCACAACAAAACCCCTACTTTGACGATGATTGCCAGCTAGCACATGCAGCTAAACAAGAGACATACAAAGCGGCGCTGCAAAGAAGGACTCGAGCCGGTCGCGAGCTCTACGAGCAGAAAAGGAGAGAGGAGCACAAACTTCTCAGAAAGAAAGAAAGGGAGCAAGAGAAGCGCACTATCGAGTAGATAGAGGGATGTCACAACAGGAACGAGATTCGAAAGTTTTACTAAAAAGATAAAACAAACTACTAGGGGTCTTACACCCCGGACCGAATCCTGTGGCGACCAGCATGGGAACATCGTAGTAGAACCACAGTCAGTGCTGGAGATATGGAAAGAACAGAACCATTCATTTTGGGTACAGAGACCACCAATTCCACTCATCCAACATTGACGAAGTGATGATAGCAATATCTAAACTTAAGTCGAACAAAGCCGCTGGAGTAGACGGCCTAGCCGCAGAACTGTACAGAGTATCTGGAGATGATTTGTTTAGGAGTATGTATCAGCTCATCTACAAGATTTGGTCGGAAGAAAGCATGCCCAACGAATTGAACCTCCGCATCGAATGCCTGATCATCAAGAAAAGAGATCCCTTGAACGTTGAACTGCACCAACTACAGAGGTCTAAGTCTCCTAAACATCGCATACAAGATCTTGTCTGCCGTGCTGTGTGAACGTTTCAAGCCTTTCGTCAACAACCGATAACAAATAGGAATTCTGAAACAACTCTCACAAGAAAACTCACAACAAAATTCACCTCAGCATGGGGAAAATAATTATTATTTTTGTTTTTCGATTTTATTAAAAGCAACATTTCTTGTGAAAAAAATTGAAACTTCCTAACACACAGTTTTTGGGGATCGAAAAAAAAATCCTATCTAGGAAATGGATAATTTTCAAAGTATAAAAGCATTTATTTTCAAAAAAAAATGTCCTTTTCATTTGCGAATATGTATTTATAAAAAAAATTCCAATATTGAATTTCTTGTTCACACAAATATCGAACGTCAAATCAAAATATCAAAACAACAGCAATATGTTTGCTGTTACCTGCTCTGATGGAAGTCACAACTTTGATATTTTTTGATACAAGTTGTGACCGTGTAGCAGAATACGAAAAGGGTCACAAAATCAATTCCACCTCTCCTTGTGACTTGTAAGGTATCAGTGAGGTTCCACAGAATCAGGCTGTTATAGTCATTCAGAAATACAGTTTTCAAGACTCTGAATTAACTTAACTTATTGATAATTATTTGCAACTATAATAAAAAGTGCAATTATTTCCCATCTTGTGTGAGAAAATACTTCCCACAGAAGTGAAATTATGAGTCCCATGTTGGTTTAATCCGGATAACAAGTGAACCAGTTTTTGACGCTTTTTAAGGAGTTTCAGTGACGTTTTGTGATAGTTAACGAATACACTGTTACACACCAGAGACAGTGGACTTCAGCCAGCGAAGATTGCTGACTGTCCCATATCGGCCGGAAAGGTGATATCAACCACGGTCAAAGGCTGATCAATGGCGCATTTCAGGGGCGGAGTGACACCAAATTGAAGAAAAGATGGCCCATTTGTCGAAGAAAACAGTACATTTCCACGCCACCACTATAACGCACCGCCTTACGATTCTTCGCCACGCGATATCGGACGAGTTGTCGGACCCACCTTATCCTCGCGGTTCGGCCCATCAGTGGAACTTCTTATTGCCTTCAAACTCAGAAAAGGCAATCGACGGTCAAAAATTTCAGTCAGACGGTCATCGCGCGCCCCCTTCATGGATTTTTTTGCAGATCTCAGACAGAATGTAGTTATCCACACCAGCTTAGCTCTAAAACTAATTTCTGAAATGCTGTTTTTAAAGATGGCCTTTGATAATCTGAGCTTAATTTGAATACTATTAAAAGTGTTTTACTTTTTTACTTAAATCGAATAAATCAATATAAGATTGGAGTCTATCAAGTCCATTTCTCTTCTTATCGTGCCTACTTATGTAGATGCACGTAACTTAAAATTAAAATTTCATCTATATCAAAATATCAACCAAAAAGATGTTATCGACAATTTTTTTTCTGAAAACAAGTTGTTTTTCATTGCATTAGACGATTTACGTAAACTTATGAATTTGTGATAACTATTGGTACCTTATTTGGCTTTAAGTATCGTATGATGATGAAATCACCAGAGTAGTACCTTGGTACACAAGATTTAAAGCTTTAACAGAAAAAAAAAACATTACTCATTCCAGTATGAGTATCAATAAATCAATATCTCTCCAGCTGATAAGAAAATGGGTAATTCAACTATTACTCACCATTCTTTGGTCTAACAAGCTTTAAAAATCTTCCTCGTACATGGGTACATGGACAGGTTTAATCATTTGATAACACTTTTTCAATGCTGTTAATATATTTTGAAAGTTTTTAATGTTGGATATTGTAATTTTCACCAAAATCACTGTTAGTTTTCACTTTTCATTTGTTTATACAAATCAACCAAAAAACATCACTAAACAAATTTTAAACAACAAAAACAGCCAATACGACTCAAGCGGTCAAAGTCGAGTAAAAAAAAAAAATAACAACAAATTGAAGACAATTAATATTATAATAATTATTCCACTAAGGTGAAATTGATTTTTCGTTACTCGCACGAGCACAAACGTTTGTATGTGTATAAACTAAAACACTAAGCCAGAATGTATCTACACAATGTTCTGTCGACAAGCCACCAGACCAGGTGGATTGATACAACAATCAACTTGGCTTACAAAGTACAAACACTATAAGTACTTCGGTAGGTAGGTATAGGTAAACGTGTTTGTATAGCTCCAATATTCAAAACATTAACTTGCACTTGCAGAACCAATTCTTTGCTTGATAGCGTATAATAAACCGTTTCGTCGAATGTCACTTCCACTACAGTCGCCTAACGCTCTGGGTTTGACGGCGAAATTTTCGCGACGTTTTCAACGGCTTGCACTTAGACAGGCATTTGATTATTTGTATAGACACAACCAATCGACTCGACGATAATTTGTGCGCAATGGCGTTTCAACTTTTTGGCATCCAAAATCAGAAGGAGCACAATCTGTGGTTAGAAATGGAGAGAGCAGAAGATTATAAGGCACGCGCAAGATCAATATGTAGTTATATAAAAAAGTGTTCTAGACCGCGAATTTCAGGTGGTTTCTCGGTCTTAATATGTGAAACGACAGTGGTTTTTTGCGTAAAAGTTTCTCAACATTTTTTCATTTTTTTTTTCAAATCTATATTTTTTGCTAGTGGATGATCCATCAAACAAAATTATTGTTTTCATAACTCCCCACACCATTTATATTTGAAAGTGGGGGCAGTGTAACCACTACAAACTAACATCAAAATAGAGATCTAAAATCTAATTGATTTTACGGCGAATTCATTTGAACCGTAAATGAATTTCCAATTCATTCATTCATTTACTCTCCCCTCTTTGCTGAGCGAGTGTTCTCTTTCACTCTCTGGTTTGATTCTATTTCTCCCGAACGTGAGGTTGTATTTGTGTTGTGTATCTATGTGATATGCTTACCATCAAACAACAAGACAACAACAAAACAAACCTTGATAAATTGCGGTTTGGTTATTGGTGAATGGTGAGATACTTTTGGAGAGGAAATCTCTGCAGATAGGTTATTTTCTTGTTTTTCTTGTGGGATTTTGTTTTGGGTTGGTTTTGTTTTGTTGTTGTTTTTATTCTTATTGTGGTACATAGAGAGGAGAGCATACGAGAATGTGTATGAAGAAGAGGAAAGCAGATGAAATGGCGACGAGTGCACAGTTGTTGACTTTTTTGTTGGTAGCGATAAAAATCAATGAATATGAAAAATGAAAATGGATACAAACACCTACACCTACATCTACATATCTGCTATCTAGGTTTGTACCTACTTATCTTTGGGGAGAACCTTTGGGTGCAAGAGCTAGTTCTTTGGGAAGGTGTAAAACTTAATGTGTTCTTTGGCTAAGAAGTTGTGACATATATTGGACTCACCCTACATAATTTTTTCTTACATTACAAAGTCCGTATAAATAAGCCACACGACAGCCGTCATGCTCACCACTTCATCACCCTTGTTTAAGAATTCCTAACTCTTTTTTTTTTGTAAGAAAGATGCAAGAACAAAAAATATTTTCCAAAGGCAGCATAGATTGCGACAGCGACAACAAATCGTGATCTGAATTCAATTAGTCATCGAGTAGGCCATAAAGTACTAGATACTGCCTATACCTGAATGTCCACTCACTCGCACTCGTTCATGAGTGTGAAAAGTTGAAGACAATCATCAATTTGTTTATAGTGTGATTGCCATCGCACATCGCGAAAACCTTCAAAAATGGAGAAACCAAATTCAATCAAAACGACGACAATTCCATCAACATCTAACAGAAATGTCGGTCATCACAACCAACAATCGAACAAACATTAACCTAAACCTATCTAAGCTCTTTGTATCTTCATTATGCGTGTTTTTAAATAATTTAGCCAAAAGTCCAAAACTCAAGACCGCCATCCACAATCGAGTCACAGAAATTATGATGATGATTATAATTATAACTAACAGACAATGACAATATACCACTAGGAATGCAAAGACAAAATTGGTTCCGTCGAAGAGACACTCTTTACTGGACAACACCCGTAGAGTGGCGATGTTCAATAGTGTCGATACTCGTTGTAGTGAGCGGTGATTGTGTAGCGTTTTTACTTATAAGGTGGATTTAAAGTCACATAAATGTCATTGAAATCATCTTTTTGAAACTCAAAGTAACTTTGTGTAGTGCCATGGGCGTAGCTAGCTTTCTGAAAATTATATGCGGGTCCATTTTAGGCATTTGTAACTTGTGAAGTATTTCTCAGGAGAAATAATATATTTATACAAGCATCTTTAGGCAGATACTTTAAAAATAACTTATTTTAAACTTCCCAGAGGAAGTTTTTGTAAAAGAAACTTTACAAAATCAGAAAGCAGTTAAATTCCTCTTTAATGCCACGATAATTGTGATCATTTCAACATAAATTGCAACAATAGTTCGAAAAATCTTGTTAATAAATGTTGAGAAATACGTAACTACATTATTTGTAAATAATTTGTTATGATTATGACTTATGAGTACCTAATTGAAAATTAGTTTAAGCGGATAAATGTTCGTGGTTTCAAGGAAAAGCAATCTATTTGAGTAGGAATATTATATATATATTATAGGGTTATAACAATAGAGACAATCAGCCCTATCGAGGTATTTTTCGTAGCGGACAATTTTCCGCAACGCAAATATGGTCGGAGCTTAAATTTGTATTCGAACTAATTGTCATCGGACAAAAATATGGCCAACCAGCTTTACACACACTTAAAAACAAAAAATTCGGCAAACAATTTTCTGCGGACAAATCGGAAATAAAACTATCAAAAATGAAGGAAAATAAAGCTAGTCATCGCACCACATTGTTACTCATCGTACTGCGTTACTTCATATCGGAAAAAATTCCGAAATGTAAGTCGGAAGAATACCTCGAAGCAAAACTTGTCCGAAACGTACGAAATCGGACAAAATTCCGCTCCGAAAAATACCTCGATAGGGCAGAATATAAAAGAGCACGAAAGTTAGTCTCAAAAGCGTCACATCGGTTCAGCGATGCCAACCTAGGCATTTTTATGCCTTTTAGGCATTATTTTGTGAGCTAAGGCTTTAAGGCTTATTTTTTTGTAAAAAGGAATCTTTTTTTCATTTCAGTTTCGAACTAATAACTTCTTTATTTTTTTAAAGCATTCTTAAAATATTAAACATATAAGATTGTAAAATATTTATTCATCCTTTTGAAAAGAGTTTCCACCTTCAAGTTGTTCGAATTTTCCGAACAGTTTCTTCTGGTTTTCATCTGTCTCACTGTCTAATAAGAGAAGTTCAGATGTTAGACTTTCAAGCTTTGTTCAGTGAGAAAAAAAAACAGCACTACACATTACAGAACAGCACAATACAGCACAGGTTGTTGAAAAATGTCAGATCTCTTTGGAACAGGTTAGAACGCGCATCTTTTTGACAGTTGAAATTTGTCTTACTTGATCTATGCTGTTCTACCTAAAAAGGTGGAGCAGAAAATCAATCCTGTCCTTAACTGTTCTAGAGAGACTCAATGAACATCAACCCAGGTAAGTTGGAACAGAAAATGTCTCAATGAACACCAAAAAGCTGTACTTTTCTATTCCAAACTGTACAGAACAGTGCGTCGCTGAACATACCTTCTCTATCGTTTTGTTTTGTCCACTTCTAGTCAATTATGTTAAACTGAAAGTAAACCATATTAGTATTCATTGCGGTTTGTTTATTTACTTTTTTTACTCCCACTGATATAACTTAAAAAAAAGGCATATTTTTTAATGAAAAAGGTATCTTTTTTTCTAATTTAGGCATTTTTTCGGATAAAGTGATTGGCAGCGCTTCATCGGACTGTGAGAAAGAATATCTTAATATTCTTTCTTTTTCTCTCTCTCTCTCTCTGACCTCTTTTGTAAGTCAACAACAATTTTGATTTTGACTTTTCCTTTATTTTTTATTAGCGAGATGCTCAGAGAGAGAAAGGGGGAACATTTAGACCTTCTTTCTCCCCTGTCCTGATGCTTTTTTATATTAACTCTATGGTTATAACGCGGTTAAAACTCATTAGTATTTAGTATTTAGTTTTTTATTATAATTGATAACAGTTCAATTTGTTATAAAAACGATTTAATTTATATATATTTTTCTTCTCTGGGAAGTTAGTCTTGTAGACCACAGGGGTCGCACTCAAACATTTTTGTTTATAAACAATTTAATAAAATACAGAGTTATAGTTTAGAATTCGTTCGATTTTTCAACTATGACATTGTATCAATATCCCTATAGCATGAACAATATGGAACAAGCTGATTTCCCAAAAATAGACAATTGTTTATTTGAACGAAGAATTTGAATGCTTCGTTCTCCATGATTCTCAGCATTTGGTGTCTCATAAAGTTTATATTTTTCAAAAAGGGTGTGGCCTAAATAAGGACTTTTAGCAAAATCAAAAAATTTACCAGATTTCGCTTTCCTTAATTCTCTTAACTTTGAGTGACGAATAAGCTAATGGCTTAAGGCACTATTCACATGAGCACGACCAACGAACGATGAATGAATGGAGAAAAGTGATTTTAGATGCGTTTGAAGTCGTATTTCCTTACAAATTCTCAACAAAACTAAAGTTTTTAATCTCAAATATTAATAAATTTGAGAAAACAAATTTATTCGTCGCGAAAAAAATTGTAGTTGCTATACGAACTGCCAAACTCTATTCGCGTTCCACATCATCAACACTCCCAACGAACAAAATGTTCGCGCGCATACAACCTCAAAAATAATTCTTTCTTTGTGTTTTGGTTGTTCATTCGCGACGAATTAAAAACTCTCATATGGAAATGAAAGAAATGTCAAAATCTACTAATATTCGTTCATTCGTCGATCGTTGTTCGTTCTCATGTGAATAGTGCTTAAGAGTAATGAGTTACAATTGGACGGTTTTAAGACATGACGCAAACGGCAACACAAAATCATCTATACCGAATTCCACCAACCCGAACCCGTTTAAATAGGTACAGACCCATGGTTAGAGCCTATATCTACCAATATAGTTAGTGCAAGTAAAAATTGGTCCAGAAGTAAGCAATAAAACAAGTTTTATCAATAGCTCACATGCGTAAACACCTTTTTTTCCGATAACCACGATTGAAGTTTTTTTGATGATTAGCTTTTGGGAAATAAATATTCCAAACAAACTTAAACAAGGAATATAATACATAACCCACAATCTCTTAAAATTCATTTTTACAAAAAGTCTAACCTACAGACTTTTTTATTTTTAAATCTAAACAAAAATTATAGCTTCTTGTGAAGACTAAATTTGTGTTGGTAGCAATTACAAATGTGCTACTTTCATATATTTTTGTACCAAAAACCATATAATTTGAAACATGCTTCTCCTCTTCAGGTTTCATTTATTTCATAATCACTGACAAACATTACACTTGAGTAAGCGCATAAAATTGAATACGGAACTGGATCCCCTCTTCCTCCTTCACCTCCCTGGAGGACAATCGTATGTAAGTTCGCTGGTATCCTTACAAAATAAAAAAAATCGAAATGTATACGTAAGCGAACAATAAACATTCAAAATGAGGGGAAATACTCTCCACACTTCCGAAAACTCGAATCACTCAAGCGTTCAAAACAGCACAAACCAAACCCCAGCGATGTCGATGACGACGACGAAGCTGACAAACGGACATGCAAAGGCACACATAAGAGCGAGGATGACGATGACCAAAAAGGTAACTTGTTTCAATAGTCATGTCATCTCATCCTGCAAGCGGCATGGCAGTTTGTTTTTGCTTCGTGTGTGTACCTTTAGGAAGGAGGATATCCCGCCAGAGAATGAAAACGTAACTTATTACACCCCAATTGCCGGAAGGGAAGTTGGTTTGAAATCGGATAAGGTTGCTCGGTTTTATCTTCTTTATTGAATTTTTTGTAGAGCTTCTCTCGTAATCGATCGATATTTCGATTCTCAGTGTTCAGTTTTTGCCGTTTGGTCAGTTTCACCCTCATCGACGCGTCGTTCATCGTTTTCTTCGTTTAGTTGTACAAAATCTATCTCATCACCACGACCGACGACTATCGATACCTACATATTTCGGAAATTAAACATAAGAAGTCAAGTCACCATCAGGATGGCTGACTCTGTGCATGTAATTTCATCCGATGCAATGATCCTTGCCACTCTTTTTTCTGTTTAATGTTCGTTTTTTTCTTGTTCTCTCTACGTGCGGCCAATATTTAAAAGTGTTCCCCCTTGCAGCATTACCCTTGTTAAGGCTGCGATGATGGAGACGACAACGACAGGTGCGTCAAGGATCTAAAGGGATAGGGAGAGAACATGGATGTGAGGTTATTACCTCGATGTATTTTTTTTTTCTTCTTTATCCTTTGAAGACGAACGAATGGACCATGCAAGTGGCTTTCACCGAAGACGTGGGGAGATGCATTGTGTTGAAGTTGAGTCGTGAAAAAAAAATTGTCTGGAATATTTTTTCCCCCATTATTTTATCTCTTTCAATAGGGTAGTCCACTTTGCTGTGTTTCTTTTCTTGGGTCGAGGCGATGCGATGACGGTGATCAGAATGATGATGATTCGGTGGGTGCAAGGAACCCTTATGCCATCAACGTTTACCTTTAAGGAGAGGCTCAAAGAGGAATGACTTGTGTACAGCCTTCACGTTGTCGTCGGCCGGACGATGAACTTTAACAAAACGGGCAGACGGCCAGCTGATGGCGTTGACAACTTTTTTTCCTTTTTTTTTTTATCACGCCAGCAGTTGGACAAGAGTCTCAAGATGATGATATTTTTTACAGAATCTTTTTTTTTCAGAAATGCATGTTGGGTTTTAATTTTTTTTGTTTTGTTTGAGTGATCAGTGTGGGGCGATTGAACAATTGACAGGAAACTATAATTGTCATGACAGTTCGTAGAATTGGAATTCATAAATCTGCTTCTAGACGGAATTGCTATGATTTCATTTTAAAAACCAAAGGCTCCAATTACATCATTTTGGTGAGATTTTGGGGATCCAGGATAAGCCAGCAAACGTTATATTGCATGAAACTTCGATATCAATTCAAAGTAGTGCGATCCTTCAAATAGTTTGGGTCAGAACTCAAAGTATGTAGCAGCCGATGAAAAATATGGGAGAAAAAATACGTGGGCGGCTGCTCGAAAGCCAACAGAACCGATGTGCTATGGACTTTAGTATTTCAAGGCTCTTTAAATCAAAAAATCTAACAATTACACCGAAACTGATGCTGTATAAGACGATAGTCTTACCAATAGTTACTTACGGATCTAAGACTTAGGTGCTTAGCCAAAGGCCCAAGGCACTCTGAATTCTTACCCAGGCTCGACAGAAAAGTCTTACGGAAGTTGGCCCCGTTTGTGAGGAAGGACGATTCCGGAGAAAATATAACCACAAGTTGTATAAAATTCACCACGAAGCAGACTTGATGCCAAAAATTAAGCTTGGTAGATTCAGGTGGGCTGGACACCTAAAACCTAGCTCGTATGAGCGAAGAGAAACCAGCCCGCAAAGTCCTTTGCAATACAATTGATGTGATGAAGGATCGCATAGACCAAGACGCCCAAAGCCTTAGGGTGCGGAACTGGATAGGTCGACCAACAATCGGGAGCTTTCTGAGGGAGGTCCGGATCGGATCCTGGTTGTTGCTCAGATGAAGAGATGCTTCATTGGACAGGGCGACGATGATGATGATAAAGTTTCGACTTTGCCATTTAGTGCGAAAAACAATATCATTTATATGGCCGCCTCGGGAGTTTTCGCAGAATGGGATTCTTTTGTGGTAATTTTTAACCACTTTTTCCGCACATATCGGGTCGTATCTCGGCCAAAACTTGAGGACCTAATGTTGGCTTTCAATGCGTCTTAAGTTCGGGGTTCCGTGTTCGCGTATATACGGTCTTTGTGTAGCCCTATAGATCTTACGAACTTCTTATAGAACTTCTTACGATAGCATTGCAGAACCTTCCCAACTTGATTGCCCTTGTAATGGCTGCTTACACTTCGTCATTCTTGCGAATTGGCATCGAAAGAACATTGTACTTTTGGCGCAATTCCTTTGATAGAGGAGCTGACATTAGGCGCCGACGAGATGTGTGATGGGGCATGGAAATGACGTTTGCAATCCTTCCTGCGGGAGGAACTCACAAATTTATTGCACTTCATTTTAATATAGTTGTTTTATCAAACACCTATCTTAAAAACAACGAAAAGAAAGGATTTTGTTTGTTTACAAGCCCACCGACCACCAAGTGAGAAATGTGCCACATCGGACATCGCTAAACGAAATGTTGTAAGTTTTCATAACTTTAACGCGTTGTCCATTTGTTAAGCGATCCATTATCGTAAATGACATTTCAGGTGACAGTTATGTTTGACACGTAGCAAATGCCAGCGCTAATAACGTGAAACCACGAAATGAATGACCCTATAGCTACATGCTTCATTCGGAAATTCAGTTTAAATTAATAAAACAAATTGTGCGATTTGGAAACTGAGTTTTGGAATGACAATTATGTGGATATAATTTCACAAAAATTACAGGTAAAATTATTTCTCACTTTAGGTGGGAAATAACTTCACCAGAAAAAATTAAAATTCAATGGTTCCAGTAAATTTGTTTCCTTTTACTTTTTCAACGATACAAAAATTAAGGCATCTAATGAAGGCAACATAACAGCCAACAGACCTACAAAATCGCTTGCTTTATTCTTACGATGTTGAACAAAATGTCCGCACTCCGCACAGGACAAACCCATGGCTGTTTGATTGATTTGTATAACTCAGTTTATTGCAATTTTTCTTCCGTAGAAGCGTCTTGAGCAAATAAGCAGGTGAATTATTATTTTGTTTCAACCAAACGTCATCTTCATCTACTATTATTTTTTGCTTGATGATTCACAAGCACAAATTTCCTGCAAATTTAAACAAAAACCAAATAGGAGTGATCGTATAACTTAAAAAAATAACTACAGCCGACTCTCAGCCGCCAGTCACCTAAGTTTTGAGTAAAATCACAAAGACTTCAAGCCCAACCAAAGTGATCTGGATACTTTTCAGACGTATTGCGTTTCAACAACGTTTTTTTTTTCATATCGGCCGTTTGGTGACCGTTGGTTCATACAAAATGCAACTTCGGATAAATTTGATTCGTATGATCGCCAGCAAAGTTCCCATGAGATCTTACATTGTGTTCTAGTTTTTGTTTTCTTTTTATACGATACTAGCAAAACCCCCCGCCCGCTTCGCAGGGCTTCGGCCCACAACGGTTCAGAATTTAGAGATTGGCAGGATGAAGAATACCGTAATCGATGGATAGGCAGAAATGAACAATATTCTTAGAAAAATCATGCCTGTATTTGCTAATCTGATGAAAAATAAGAAAACTTTATGTTCTTTACGCATTATTTGAAAAAAAAAAAATATTTTAAAGTCAACACTTTGCTCGGGCAAGAAAAATTGAACACCACTTAAATACAAAGTGAGCCTTTTTTTAATCGTCAAAAAGTGATGAAAAAGTAACTTTGTCTTAGAAGGATTATTTTCTAAAAATATGACCAAGAATGACATCCCAAAGTATATGGCAGACAAATTACAGGATACCCTGTATAGTTGACCATGAGTTAAAACAGAAATTTCTAAATCAAAACCACATATTTTTAAAGATTGACCTTGCGTCTTATTTATTTTTCAGTGAATTCAAGTCGAACAGGAAACTAAAGACGTATGCCATTGGCTAAGTTGATTGATGTCCCGAAACATAGTAATGCTCATACCCTCAGAGTTAAAAAATGTGGAGGCAGTCCTGGTACATAAATGCATAAATGCAAAAAATTCAAAAACTCCGTCTCGTTGTAAAATTTACTACATCGTTTTCATTTGTAATTGTGTCAAACCACTCAAACGACTTGTGGGCAAAAAATTATGCATTTATTTGTCTAGTTCAAAATAAGTTGTTGCATCGATTTTAGAAAGACTTTAATCTGTACCAGCCATTATTGCACTTCAACTCAATGCTTCAAAGCTTGGAAAGACATCTTGAATCAACTCATTCCGTGGATTTGCATCACAATAAAAATTGTTTGGAAGTGAAATTCGGCCTTCAGAATCAAGTGAAATTATTCCATTTCCAATGTCCAATAGTGTCCGTGGCTTAGTGGTTAGGTGCGTTGGCTGCTAAGCAGAACGTCGTGGGTTCGAGACCTACTCGTGCCCAAAGTTTTTTATTTCATCTTTCTCGGGCATTGCCATTTGCGAAGAACTGACAAAACTTCCAAGAGTATCAAGAGTATGAAAACGTGCTTCTCAACTTTGCCGTTCGGAATCGGCGTTAAATTGTAGGTGCCCTAAATTCTTCACACGCACCCAGAGAATAATTGATAAGAGTAAGCCACTTAGGCCTTGGTTCTTCAAGATCTGTCGCGCCACTCTCTCTTTAATGTCCAATAATTGGCCAATGTAAGTTTCCTGAAATAGAAGTTTGTAAACGACTCCATTCGTCTGCAGCAGTTGACCGTGGTATAATCGACAAAGTTTGTCCTCAGCAACAAAAAGATTCAGAGAACCAAATTTTTCAAGTTGCGGTTAAAGGCTTCAAGTAAATTTTTGTGCGCCATTGTGCTCTCATCCCACACAAATATTCGGCCATTACCAACTTTTTTGAAATATTGTAATGTCAGTTTTATGTCTAATAATGTGCCCAATACTCCAGAGAAGAAAGAGCCAACTATTTTGTTTAATTTCAGATCATATTGATGCTAAAATTAATGATAACAAAAATGATTTCCCCATTCCACCGGGTGCATCACAAAAATATATACCACCACTCAGACTGATCACACCTTGCATATCTAATGGTGTCATACACATAGGTACTTTTGATGATCGTTTAACTTCGGCTCAATAGTTTGCGCAAATATTCTGAATCCAATGCAATTTTATTATTGTCCTTAACGTAGTATTGTTGTCGAGCAACCAATTCAATTGTGGCAATGCTTTATTCGCAAAACGGTTTTTTCGTGAGCAGCTGGCACATTTTAATTTAAAAGCATTCAATTCCCCATCAGATTGGCATTTGCAATGACTATTGACTCAAAACTAAATAATGTCTGTTTGTGGCTTAAATTTGAGTACACCATGTTTTTCATTCAGACAATAATTATACGTGGAATACCTCCAGTTCGTTAGTGTTGATTAAATTTTATTAATGACACATTCCATCAACATTCAAAACGTTATAAATAACAAATAACAATATAATTAACAAATACGTACCCACTAAAAATAAATAAGATATATA
The DNA here is from genome assembly GCA_920937365.1 of Sphaerophoria rueppellii. NCBI lineage: Eukaryota > Metazoa > Arthropoda > Insecta > Diptera > Syrphidae > Sphaerophoria > Sphaerophoria rueppellii. Next base: position 35,285,914 of record CAKKXW010000001.1, on the reverse strand, counting down.
CATACATATTTTCATACTCTAGAAATTTCATATATCAAAACAACGTTTGCCGGGTCAGCTAGTTCAAATATAATTTCCTACGTTCACTGACATTTTTTTTGTCGAAGAAAAATTATATTTGTCAAATATATTTTTTCTTCACTGACATTTTTTTTTTTAATTTTTTTATTGAGAAAAAAAAATATTTGACAAAATTTTCAAACTAAATTGAGTGTTCGTATATTGATCAGTTCTTTTTTGTAGTGCGAAATACAAAATGTTTAACATTTTTTAACAATTGAACCATTTGTGATTTGAAAAGTATACATTTTATTTTTGCTAAACCTTCTACCCTAAAACCTCATGCATTTAGAGAAAAAATTAGGAAAATCGGTCAACCAGTGTGCCCGGTTAGCGAACGAACACAAAAATTAGGTTGTTCTTTTATATATATAGATATACGATATACCTCGCACACCCACCTCATCTTATTTCAATTGTGATACATAGAAAAACAAGGGATTAGCGGATTCGCTTTGATGAAAAACATTAAAAAAAAGATGTATTATGATACATTTTTCTAAGGTGCATTAAACTATTCTGAGAATAACCTTGAAAATTTATTTTTTCAAATAAAAGGACTGAAATCAACAACGAAGCTCTGACAGACGTGCCCCTTAAATTGCAATTCAGCAATGTTTTTCACGTTTGTGTTTGGTTGAAGTTATTTTTGAGATGCCTTGAAATTCTTCACAAACTTTTAATAAATTACACTATGTGCATGTAGCAGGTATGCCTATGTACCTCCTTATGATGTTTTTTATTCAAAGCGTAGTCTTTAATACAGATTACCTGAGAGAGCAACAGAAACTGGCTTCCAAAGTGGATCAAGTGGAAAATTAAATACAATATTCTCTATCAAACCAAATTGGATCTTAATTAAAGCTTCCAATAGGCTAAATGTGATAGTTCTGACAGTTTACATTACATACATTATTCTATGATGTAAAGCGCACCATCCAATGAATATCTAATCAAACAAATAAGCAGTTCTGTTTGGAAATCGAAGTAGAACACTTAAAAAACTATAAGGCAGTTATCCTAATTTTGTCTTAAGACATCTCTCTCGTCTTACTAAGTCTCGCCGTCTCCATCTTCAGTTGCTGTCTTGTCTGGCTGAAAAGTGATTCAGTGACTATTTCCACTTGGCAAATAAATCTCACTTGTCTGTCTACTTGAGATACTCAAGAAAAACAAAAGACAGGTACTCAGGTACCTAGAATGATTCCCACTAAGTTAATTTGGTTTGGAGACTGAATTCTGTGACGTGCGAGAAAAGACATTTCGCTGATGAAATGAAACTATAAACGAGAAGTGTTAATTACCCAAAAAAAAGTAACCGCCACGACTTGAAAAGTAAGTTAACTATTAAAGAAAGATCTGTAGAAGACGACGAGACTGCGGCTCGGTGCGACGATGACATTGGCGGCTGGATCTGCAATCATTGAACACAAAAAAAAAAAATAACATGATGTTTTCTAAGTCATTGAAAAATGTAACTTGTTTTAGAGATTTCTTAATGACAATGTGAATTCATCTTGACAGGTTGGCTAAGGTTTGCAGTACAGACAATTAAAAGCGTTTATACTTCTTAATTCTATGTTTGAAAAACTTTTTCGTCGAAAAGTTAATTTTTATATTCCATAACAAGTGAAAACACATGTGAACGTGTTGTTTTTGATTGATCTCAGGATTTTGAAAAGAAAAATTATAACAGGCTAAAGGGCTTTCACTTTCAGTTCTGTTGCAAAAGTGAAAACATGAATTGCAAAAACGTGTCTAGTCTCCAGATATTTAAAGCAAACATTTTCACTAACTTTTAGTCATGTCTAACTTAAATAGCTTCTTTTCAATAAAAAAAAAAAAATACCACTTCTAAAGATACGTACTAAAAATCTTATTTCCATTTTCTTGCTAAAATTAGAATTCAAGTCGCGAAATTACTCCCACACTAATTTGATCTTCGTTTCAACATGCAAAACCTGAGAATATCTACGACTGTGGGTCAAGCAAGCAATTCAAAAATGTCATATGATATTATTTCTATTCTTCTGTATAAATCTGAAAGTAAGAAAAAATCAACACCGCATAGAGCTCAGCGACCAGCAGCGTGTGTTTGTTTAGAAAATCGTGAGACACGGTCAATAACATTTTTGTCATTGTTTTGCCAGAATAGGAACTTCAGGAACTAGAAACAGTTGAATGACCCAAGCTGTGAGCTTTTTTATGCGCAACGTTGTTTTTTTTTCGAGTAAATTTGAGAAGCAACGTACATGACCTCAAACGCTGTGTGTTTGCTGGAAATCTCAATTCATCATAAAATCTCACTAATTCAACTTTCAATGTCATGGGAGAAAATGAGATATGGGCCAACAACAAACAACAATTCGTTGTCAATTTGTTGGCCAATAAAACAGACAAACGAGTTTGATGCTTGGAGTTTGAGTGCATTTCATAAAGTTGTATTATCGCCAATTTATGAACACGTTTAAAGGTGACAAAGTAACACCTAGAGAGATAATTGTCAGAAGAAGAAGAAGAAGGAGGTAATTTACTTGAAAGTTGAAACAATGTTAACGGTAATATCAAAGAATAATTATAGTCGTTAGTTATATTTTGTACTTCAAAATAAAATCATGTGTTATTCAAAATTCAAAGTTTGATAATGTTTTCAAAAGCTCACTTGTGACTCGACGTAATTCCTTACAAATAACCTTTGACCCAACGTTCTTCTTCTTACTCTTCGTTTTTAATAAATCTCTGATCTATAGATACCATAACATGCTATAGGGAAAACGTTTCTGACTCTGATAAATTCCAATCATGCTAAATGACGATAGTTGGGTCAGCTAGTTTATCACTTTTTCAGGTTCTTAAACTGCCATATACATACATAAGAATTTAATAAAATCTAAGACATTCAACTTCGGTTAAAAAACGAAATTTTTGCGTTTTCTGGCGAAAACTATCTAAAAACAAATACCTTACGTTTGCATATTTTGATGAGCGGACCCGACAGACGTTGTCTTTTTATAAACAAAGGCATAACGTATCGGATTGACAAGGTGTCAGATGACAAGCTTGGTTCGGTCGCCTAGTATGCTAGATGTTTTATATTAGCCATTCTCAAATCAACCAAAACTTTTTCGAAAATTTATCAAAACCAGTCCACTCATTATTATTGGCAACTTGGATTACTTGAATTTTCCTTCGAACTGTCCATTGGTAGAGGCTCCCATCACAAAAATAAACATATCTACAAACAAACAAATCCTTAAAACCATTTTCTCTTGGTAGGTACATTCCTCGCTTCTGAATGAGCCACATCACATCAATGCCGTCTTCATTTATAGGTACAAGCTCATCAATTAGTATGTTTATGTGTCATCAAATCATTTAAAGACCACATAACAACAAACATACACCAAACAGTACAATTTCCGTTTTCCGGCATCGACCATTAGACATCTGAAGACCAAAATCACTGTCTCATTCCATTCCGGAACCATAAATCTGTCCTTTTACCATTTTTATCTTAGCTTAATTGTTCAGCTGCATAAATGCATCAACTAAACGATCTCATTATCAAGTGCTCAATGCCCAAAGATTTTCCTTTCCTCCATTCCATATTACGGATGTCCGAATGTTGCGCGTACCTGAAGGTATGATGAAAATGTTATGGACAATTGGCGTCTTCTTCCCAAAACACCACACAATTTCGAATTCCATCACTTAGAGACAGTCATACACCGGCAGCGCGGCGGCACATAGTTTACGGAAACCAATGACTTTCTAATGGATGCGATCCAAAATCATGTACGGTAGCAGCTACATTCCACTAAACATAAAAATAAAGGTACAACAATATTGTGACATAATCTATGAGGTTACCCTGTTTTCTTTTTTTTTTTTCAATTTTTGCGTGATGATGCACTGCTTAGGCTTAAGGTCTGTCGATGGTCTTAAGCAGGTAAAATTATCGAGTGCGTTTAGTATGGCTCGAAAGGGCAATCAGATAGTGAGACACAATAAAATGCGAGTTTGATTACTTCCTTTTTCCAAGGATATTAATTTTCCTTCACATTTGCATCTTATTGTATCCGGAAGGATTCTCTAATTTATAGCGGTGTGGCGGTGACTAATGAGTAATGAATATGGACTGATGGTGATAACGTTTCCTGTTGATATATGAATTTTTTAACTAAAGGACATAATGCGATTGTATGAGTACAAGGCCTTACTCATAACAATTTAAACTGTTTCACAAATTTTAAACCAGTCTTGTTTCCAGTGTCCAGTCACAAAAAAAAGTGGTACAGTTTAATGTGTCATTGAATCTTCCGTAAAAGAAACAGAAGTTGCAAAGACGACGACCACACACCGGATGCTTGTATCTTGTGTCGTAGACTTGACTTCACCTCTTTATTCACCTTTCTCACACTCGGTGTCTGACTCTGACCGTTAAACTCTACTCAAAAAAAAAAAGACAATTGAAACCGAAAAAAAAAAATTAACAAGAAACCAAAGAAGATAAAAACTGAAATCTTTTCACATACAGTCTCAACAAGATTTGGCAAGATGAGAAATTAACCCATCATCAAATTAAACACCACATGAAGACGGTAAAACTCGCACAACGAACGCATGATGATGTTTAAATTTTTTTGTTGTCTTTCTTTCAAAAAAAAAAAAAAAACCTGAGACATTATGATGGAATGGAAACTGCTCTAGAATCACCCTGGATGCAGAACACAGTTAATAAACAAGTTTGATGTCCAAAAAGATCAAAGCCATTTTAAGTTAAAGCGAAGTGAGTGATGTGTTGAATAGCTGGTGCTTTTCGTGTATGAAACTGTGACATTATGTCATTTATGGGCCTTCGGAGGAAAATGTACTTATACTCACTCTGTTGGTTTATATCGTCGTCGACGGGGTTCATTCGTTTGTTTTAGCTAAATGAAAGATTTAACTTGTTTTATGATCGTGTCCATCATAATCAGGGTGTTAGAGGGCATATCTTGTTGGATTACGTTGTGTTTTGACATTTCTGAGATTTTGTTTTTAAGATGCTGTTGTAACAGACAATACAATACAGGTTTTATAAAGTATAACCTTAGCTGTAGTTAAGTGGTTTCATTTTAATGCTATTTCTTTGTTTTAAAATTGTATCACATGCAATACGTAAAGAGTCATTTTATTTAAAATAATTAGTATAAAAGTAACTCAAAACATAATTAATCACTTTCTGTTATGATAACAATAAGCCATGAGCAGCGAGCAATATTTACAGGAAGTGGAGTCAATTAAAATGGCATGAGTAAAGAGAGAAGCTTAAGTTAATAACAATAACGGTATTACCTATTAATAATAATAATGATCTACAATCATCATCATCATGATTGTCACCATCAATACCTGTCCATTGAATTAGTTCCGTGAAAACCGAGATCTAGTTCGAAAAATCAAAATACGATACCTTCTAGCCCAAAAAGAGATAAGGCAAAACTAGAAAAAAAAACGTGCAAGTACTCTACAAATTTTACGAGTGTACATTTCTTTGACATTATGCATTTTTGACAGCAACTGGAAGTTCTTCTTCATGGACTAAATGTCCATAAAATATCTCTCCGATGTATAAGAATGATTCTTCCTTACTTTTTCTCGTTCATAATCTCATTTTTATAAACAAAATTTCTGATTTTACTCGAGCTTCGATATCTCGAATATTTGATAACTCGAATAAAATTTAATGGCAATAGCGCGAAGTGAACATGAGGTATCACCTTCGATAAGTCGAATTTTTACTATACCATTCCCTTGTTCTGTACATTTTTACATGTTCATTTTTGCGTTCGTGGGCTATGATTTTGTTATGTGTGAATTAAATAGGTGTTGGTCTGTTGGAATTAACTCTTATTTTTGAAAAAAAAAAAAAACAGCAGGCATCTTCTTACTTACTTACTTACTTAAGGTGGCGCTACAGTCCGTTGTGGAGTTGGGCCTCAATCAACAGTCTCCGCCAGCCCGCTCGGTCCCTAGCTAGCTGTCTCCAGTTTTGCACTCCAAGTTGATTGAGGTCCTCTTCCACTTGAGTGCGCCACCTGAGTCGCGGTCTTCCTCTCCTCCTACGTTCCTCGCGATTAGTGTCGAAGGCTTTCCGGGCCGGAGCATTGGTGTCCATCCGCTCTAAATGACCGAGCCATCTGAGTCTCTGGACCTTGATCCTTCTGGCTAGGTCCATGTCGTTGTATAACCCGTAAAATTCGCTGTTATATCTTCTCCGCCATTCCCGTTCAATGCACAAGGGGCCAAAGGTGACCCGAATAACTTTCCTCTCGAAACAGCCTAAGGCACCTTCGCCCGATTTTGTCAAGGTCCATGCTTCTGCACCATACAGCAGGACTGGGATGATGAGCGTGTGTACAATTTTACCTTAGTTGCTCGAGAGAGGGCTTTTCCACTCCATTGCTTTCTTAGCCCAAAGAAACAGCCAGCGATTAGCAAGAGTTATTCTTCGCCTGATCTCGGCGCTGGTGTTATTGTCCGTGTTTATAGCATAGCCTAGGTAGACAAACTCCTCTTCTACCTCGAAGTTGTATGCGTCTATTGTGACGTTCTGTCCCAGTCGTCGATGTTAGTAGTCCTTTCTCGAAGACAGCATATACTTCGTTTTTCCCTCATTTACTGATAAACCCATTTTTGCCGCTTCTGTCTCAATTCTCACAAACGCGCCATTGACATCATGCTGTGTTCTTCCCATAATATCAATATCATCGGCGTACGCGAGAAGTTGAACAGAGTTTTGGAAGATAGTGCCTCTGGTGTTGACGGTGGAGTTCTGCACCACTTCTCAAGAACGATGTTAAAGAAATCGCACGACAGTGCATCGCCTTGTCTGAATCCTTTTTTGACGTAGAAAGATTCCGTAAGCTCGTTGCCAACCTTGATGGAGCAGCGTGAGTTCTCCATCGTCATTTTGCACAAGCGAACGAGCTTGGAAGGGATGCCAAAACTAGACATAGCTTTATACAGTTCGTCTCTGTAGATGCTGTCATACGCGGCCTTAAAATCGATGAAAAGGTGTCGGTAAACGTTTTGGAAGTTCATAGGTTTTTTCCAGGATCTGCCGCAACGTGAAAATTTGGTCGATGGTTGACTTTCCTGGCCTGAAGCCACATTGATAAGGACCAATCAGATTGTTGACGATAGGCTTCAGACGTTCACATATTACGGCAGAGAGGATCTTGTAGGCGACGTTTAGTAGATTTATTCCTCTGTAATTGGCACAGTTTGGAGGATCTCCCCTTTTCAGACGTCTTCTTTACAATCTTCAAAAAATAGAGAAAATGCAAATATAAAGTGTTCAAAAACTGATTTATGTAGATATAAGGAGCGAAGTGTGTTGTTTTTAATAAAAGTAAAGTTTATTAGTAGTGTCCGTAGCTTAGTGATTAGGTTCGTGGGTTCGAGTCCTACTCGTGCCCATAGTTTTTATTTCATCTTTCACGGGCACTGCCTCTTGCGAAGAACTGACAAAACTTCCAAGAGTATAATCTGTCATGAAAAAGTGCTTCTCAACTTTGCCGTTCGGAATCGGCGTTAAATTGTAGGTCCCCTCAATTCTTCTTACGCACCTAGAGAATTGTTGATAAGAGTAAGCCACTTAGACCTTGGCTCTTTAAGAGCTGTCGCGCCACTCTATTTATTTATTTTTTAAAGTTGATTATTGCCTATATGGGAAATTGGGAATGTTGGCTAAAGCGAATGACAAAACAACAGTTTCTTTGTATATCGCTTTAAAAAAAACTTAAAAAATCCCATCGTCAAACAAGCATTACAGACTTCTTTAAATAATTAATACTGCTGTATTTTTTTGCGTTCAAAAATAATTACGAACCTACTTAACATTCGTTTTGTGTTTTACTTGATACTTCGAAGTCTTGATAACTCGAATTATTTTGTTGGCAAATGATGGTTCGAGTTATCGAAGTTCGACTGTAAGACAACGATATCAGAATTATTGCCAACGACCGAGATCGAGACGGGAATAGAGTTAATTTTATTGGATAAGTCGAGATTCGGCGGAGATCACGAGATGGATATATAACGCGGTCCAGATGGTCATAGATATTCCTCGGTCATAGTCGTTCTGAGTGAACAGTTTTAGTCAAAATCAGCAAATCAGCTCGGATCTGTGAAGGCATTTCTGTGTCTTCACAATCACCTTCCTTCAATCACCTGTGTTTAAGGGTAAAAGAGTTTTACCGTCCTAAATTGACACCAGGGTTTTGGTGCCTTCTAAACTACAATTGAGCCAGTGACCTTCTGATCTACAAGAACGTCGGCAATCCCACAAGGGACCTGTACCTTTTGAACTACTAGAGCTGCGGCCTGCCAAACGCCAAAAAAATACAGTCTTGCAGTTTTTTTAGAACAACACAAATCGTTAGTAGGTATATTATGAACAAAATGAAATTTAGGGCATCTCTGCTTAAAAAACGAAAGTATTGCTTTCGTCTGTAGTTCGTTACATTCATGTGAGTCAATTTCAATATTGGATTGCTTTCGTATCAGAAAAAGGGTGAATATGTCGTTGCACTCTCTCTATTTATTGTTGAAAACTTCTTGTTGATGAGGAACAATGATTCATCTAATGGGGTTGGGGTCGAAAGACTCAAATTTAAATCCCGAATAACTGAATCCGGCAGAGCACTTTCCCGCTGTACATTTGCATAGGCATCATTTACCCAGAAAATAATCATATACCTTTTTTCATGAGAATCTTTTCTTTTTCGTCTCTCGAGTTTATGAGAATTAAGGAGATAAAGTTTGATACCTTTTTCGATTGTTCAAATAGCCCTGAATAGGCCACAACCTTTTTTCATAAGCAGAAATCTTATGAGACACCAAAGGCTGAGAATCATCAAGAACGAAGCATTCAAATTCTTCGTTCAAATAATTTAATATGTCTTTGCTCTTTTATGAAATCAGTTAATTTAGTTAGATTGTTCATGCTACACTGAGGGCACCTCAATTGCTTTTTCTTTTTTTAATAACATATACAACGTTATAGTTTTAAATGTGCCAATATCAATTTTGAAAGGTATTACAAACTGAATCCAGTAGAAATTCGAAATTTCAGAAATTTATAATTTAAATTGTTTTCATTTGAGGAGCATGAGTTTCATTTACGCTGTGAAATTTTGTTTTCAAGTTTATTATCGCTATTGGCAACATCAGAACAAATCTCTAAGCTAATCGACCACCGCTCAAAAACTTTACATAACTAAACTTGTATACTTTCTTAACGTTTCAGCTTCTCTAGATGTCAACTAGAGGTACCTAAATTTACAAAAAAAAAATCAATCTTTCAACCAAAATGTAATTAAATAAAAGTGTAAAGTAGAAAGTTGCTTAAAAATAATCAATTGATAATCCGCCCATTGACCATCCGCACCATTTCGATCTCGCAGCAGCATTTTAAAATTCAAGTCTTTCAAAATTTATAGAATTCAACGTACCAACACGATGCCAAAGAAGGGCACGACAACGACAAAGACAACGGCCATCGATGACAAACAAACGACACGGTACATGGTTCAATCACAATTTAATTTTTTTTTTTTCGGAGGCCAAATGAAAGCGTCTTTGAGTTTTATTGGGTCTTTATAGTTTTTGAGTTGGCCATCCGACCATCCATCTTTTCATCCGTCGAGTCGAGACTGAAAATTCACAGCCAGCCAAAAAGCAACGGCTCTGGTGTTTTTTTTTCGTGTGATTACACTTTTTGAATGTTTAATTAATTTTCAAAAGAAAATTATTGAATGAGAAATTGTATTTTTTTCTACTTCTTCTACTGTGCTGTTGTTGTTTTTTTTTTTTTTGACGATGGTCGTGGGGTTGTTTATCGGCACGATCACTTTTATGTCTTCTTTAGGCCTTCTTATGTACGATATCTGCTAAAAGGTATTGCTGATGTTTCTTCTTTTTTTGTTTTTACCAAAGTAAAAGGTTTAAAGTACGTGTCGAATTGAGAAGAAGAATTTATGCTAATGTAACTTTTCAATTGATGTGTCGAGAGAGCGATGGTTTTCATATTTGGGACCCACACCGCGGGCGGTAATGAGGCTGAAAAAGAAATCTTCATCTCCTCCCTATTTTGACATTTTTCCATTAAAAGTAACCAAAGCTAGCACTTTTTCATCACATTTGATTGTTATTCAAAGTCAAACATGGTCAATTAGAAATTTCATTCAATAACATCAACTATAAACAATTCAATTTATCAAACAATTAATCTACTATTTCGCTGGAATTTCGATACTTTCTTATCTTTTCAATGACAGCATCGACAAGATCAGATTTTCAAAGTGGCACCTTTTTTCAGCAAAGAAAAAACCCATTGGTAAGAAAATATCTAAATAATGTTAGCTTACAGTTTTGCCTTTATTGGTATTTCCGTTGAGATAAACGTCATTCGATTGTTTATTTTATCACTCATGCTCTCGGGGATGAACACTGCGGACACACCTTATGCTCTGTTTTTTTTATTTTTTTTTTTTTAAGAGATACAAAACTTAAACAGAAAAAACCAAATGTGTTCGAAGTTGATTGTGTCACCTAAGAATAATCACATGATTGCCTTCAGAACCAAACGTCATTTTCACTTTTCTCTCATCATCAAATCTCGAACAAAATGCGATAAGGTGTTAAAAACATGTCACTCTTGGCAGCTGGGATCTTTATTCTGAGGCTCCTAAATACAAACAACGGCTGTGGCGGGTGGTATCTATGGCAGGCGTTTATCTCTCATGATATAACCGTGTGCAAGCAGCATATGGAATATGGATGGATGGAGACCTCACTTCTATCTACCCATTCGGTATATTATTGAGCAAACAAACCGATTTCGAAATGTTCATATTATTTGTAGGTACCCACAACGGTCTACGGTTTTGCTTAGGTACGAGTATCCATCCCTCAACCCTACTAGATGAGGAAACCAAGTTTTATGGCTCTCTATACAATATAAACTAGCCGAGCCATAATCATCAATCTTTTTGTCGAAAAGTCAATAAAAAACTATCCCCGACTGGTTTGTTATTGACTTTATCTTCTGCCTCACCACGTTGAGAAATGTATTAGTTGAAATTGTAACAGATCAGAGATACTCGCAATGTTATTTTTCTCATAACGTTTTTTTTCCTTTCTTAATACTGATAAGACAAGCTTTTACCAATAACAATCAATAGGCTGTGTCGGTGTGTTAGAAATGGAGCAGATGGAGATTATTTGGAATCTATATGATGCACTCAAATAAAGCGGTTACTCATGGAAAAATATTATGTACACTATGTAAGCCTTCGAGTACGGATTTTTGCTCTCAGTGTTGCTCTAGTTTTTTTTTCAGATTAGATAAAAATTATGACATTTATGATTTCTTTTCTAGATTTACTTAAGGCTGGTTGTTCCAATCAACATTCAACTGATGTATGGAGAAATATATTGTTCAAGTTTTGAATGCCCTATCCACTGTAATTTCACATTTACCTTGGTGTAAAAGTTAGGTTGGAGTGGCTGTCTAAGTGTCTAGATGTTACTGACTCACTAAGACCTCAAGGGTCCATTGTGATACCACTAAAGAAATTACTCATAGGAGAGTAATGAACTTAAACAAACCATTTTTACTTTTGATGAAGTTAGAGAGACATTTTGTGTCGATCGTTGCCAGTTCACTTTCATTATCGAAGAAGGTATTACCGAGATAGTGATTCCTTCTATTGGAGAGCGCCGGACATGCACACAGAAGGTTTACACCTTGGTATAAAAGAATCAATAAATTCCTGCACTCCTAAAATAGGTCCTATTTCTATAAATCTTAATCAACGAGTTTTTGCTTCGTTCTCCATGATTCTCAGTGTTTGGTGTCTCATAAAATTTTTGTTTCTCGAAAAATTTTAACAAAAAAATTTAAAATATCAATGTTCATTTCTTCGAAAACTGAATCTTTAGAATCTTTATGCTTTATATATCGAAGAAAAGCTTGAATTTCTAAGAATATATAGTAGCTAAATCCCCAAAGAAGCGTTTTCTGGGATTTCGTTATCCGGGATTTTAATTTGCAGGCTTAACCGTTCGGAGCTTTTTACTACAAGAGGATGAATATTGAGGTTTAGGGTATAACTGCGCCAAACAGATCGAAGGGTGTTGTTAGGTTGTACACGGCTGTAGACCATTCGCTTGAGGATCGAGTTTTGTTCCACCTTCTGGTTCTGACTCATTCAATTTTAGTTCTGTGTCACTAGGTTTTGTTTTCAGCTTATTTACTTTAAATATTATTTTTGAAATAAACATGTTATTCAATATGAAAATGTAAACTTCAAGTTGTGGCATCGTTTATAAAACTACATTTCCGCTTTGCATAAGAATCCTTCTTTAAGAAGTTTGAAGACAGGCGAACTCGTCATGAACTTTTTGAACTTCGAACCAGGCTCAAAATGGAAATGTATGTTTTATGGTTGGTCGTTCCAATGTTCTGAATGATTTTTTTCTCAATCCAAAGGTACATTTCCCATTATGATAATGTGTTTAAAATTAAATTCTCCATTTTTATTTTTTGTGTCATGAAAACACAAAAACAAACAATAAAACAGTCAGTAAACACTTCCAAGGTGAAGTCTGAGCATTATATTAGCCTTTTGATCTCTCGAGTTTTGATCACACGCAGCTGAGCTGAAAGCGGTCAAAATCCTTAAGTCTTTATTTTTTTTTTTCATTTCATTACGATTCTCCAATCGAATGTTATGAAATTAAGTCCACAATTAACGATCAGCACAGCAGCACCCATTGCTAGATAGGTGCTCGCCATTGCTGCTCGATCATCAATATTCATCGCGATTACCAGCGGGTCTACTGTTTATGCTGATTTTGACCCAAATTGAACTCATGAGACAATCGCACTTCATCGTTTATACATCAAGTATATCGCGTCTAGATGCGTTCCGAGAGACACCACGGATCAACAGCTAAATAAATGTAATTCGAGCTCTGCACCGTTTTTATTAATACAAATACAAAATTGAATTGAGTGAGAAAGCAAGGACAATGCACGAGTACAATAAATTTGTTGACAAAAACAAAAATGCATTTATTGTGAGAAGAAAGAGGAAATCGTCAGAGAAAAGCAAAGTTTATATTCGAGCACAGCGAGGTGTGCACGTGAGCTTGTATTTTTTTGTTTTTTGCTGCTGCCCCCTCAGGGTCGCACTGAATTACCATTCGAAAAATTTCCATCCATGCGGAGGGTAACTTTGATCTTTGGCAGAGTGTTTTGTTAAACCAGCGATCAGCAAATGAATTCGAACAGCCGCGTGATCAGTGTGAGTTGGGAGAAGCGCAGGGTTATGAGAAATATTTCAATGGAGTTGGATTCAACGGTTTGGTCTTTGTTCATATTTCTACACGTTGACAAAATTTTGTGAAGGATTACATCTATTTCATTCATCATGATGGCCATAAATAAATATATCTTCAAAATATGAATATATCCTTGTGTATGAATTTTCTACTAGCCTACTATAATATTGGCTATTGGCTATTGGCTAAACCATAAACTGACTGCATATAGGTATCCAAAGCTGTCCGCTATAGAAAAAGTTAGGGCTGAGGAAATGGAAGGAAGGAAAAATTAATGACAAACTTCATTAGCCTATTTCTAAGCAGTTTATCACTGAGCTACACACCAGAACTGTGAAGAAGTAGGAACATAAATATAGGTATGCGACACAGCGAAGATCTATCAACTTCTGTAGTACTTTCGGATCTGGGACCTTATAATCGAAATTGAACTTGAATACGTATTCGGACTCAGACTCGAACTCTCAAATCTTAACTTTTTTGATTTTTTGATTGGAGGTTCTTAATTTTGGATTATTAAGTATCAATTTTTAATTTGTGATTTTGATTTATTTTTGAATTTTTTTTTTTATTTTAATGTTTCATTTATAAATGTTTGATTATTACTTTTCACTTTTGAAACATTTTTCTTTATTTGTTACTAAATTTTAGTTTTTTCTTTCTTTTAAATTCATTATTTTTAATTAACAATTGATAACTTTAAATATTGGCTATTACAGTGGAATCAAGAAAACATGAATGGTTCTATAACATGAACAGTTCGGAAAGATAAACGCTATTTTTCAAACCATTGTAGTGTTCCAAAAGATGAAATGGATGAAATTTGGGTATTCGAAAAGATAAACGCTTGTCCTTTTGTACTATTTTTTTCTACTCCTCCCTTCTTCAATTCGTCTCTAGATTTTGTAGTAACTGTTCTTAATTGTGGTAACGGATCTTTTTGGCGCGGTTTATTCAAAGTGTGTGTAGATTCTTCAATCAAAAATGAATTTTGAAATAGAAACATGCCTTTAGTGAAAGGAAAAGTACAAACAAATATTTGAATTTTTTTTTCAATACAAAATTAATTGGCTTTTTATTTTCCGAGAAAATCTCATAACAAAAAAAAAAAAAAACGGTTTTATGAGAGGTGCTGTTTTGGAAGAATATACAATATTTTGTTTACATGATGTACTTCAGTGTTAAGAAAAGAATTTTAGAGGTGGGGAGAAAATTGAAACTTTTGGTTTTTGACCGAGAAAATTGTATGGTGGCCACCCTAAATTTTGAATTAAAAACAAATCCAAAAACTATCCACGCGAATTCGCTCAAACCTCTAATTTTCAAGTTTGCAGTCAATCGGACCAGTGGTTAAGGCAGCAGGTGCGTTTACAGACAGGCAGACAGACGGACAGAAAAGCCGGACACACTTCTTCGACTTCTCTATCATCGTAATGTCATATTTGATCAAAATCTAATTTATTTTAACGAATTCAAAGTTAAAAAGGTACGACAATCACTTCGAAAGTGTGTAAAACTAGCTATATGTGTTCTTATTGCACTTATTTTCGAGGCTTGAAAAGATGAACAATTCGAAAAGATGAACAGGGCCTGTTTTATATCTGATCGATATTTTACTGTATTTTCAATATGAGAGCCAATTTATTGACTCTCCATTAACTTTAAAATCGACATTAAAAAAGGGAAATTTTAGATTTAACGCAAAATCGTTTTATTGAGTCTCATTTAACGATTTTTTTGACACTTGCTTTCATTAACTAATGGGACATTAAATTTAAAAGAGTTTTTAGTTAAAATGCCAAATTCGGCTTTTTAAGAGGGATATTTAAAACCAATAGCTCCATTGGTTTCTATTTATTCACTCTCCATTAGCGAAAAATGACAGTCTTCATTTCAAACTTATTAATTATTCGAAATTATAATATGGATAATAGTTTGGAATATTTGTTGGATTCAAGTAATGAGGACGATTTGCTTCAACCTGAATGAAAACAATATCGAATGGCAGACAGAATAGATATGGAAAAGTGGGATGGCCAAGATTTCTTCTTACAATTACGTTTATCCAAACCGACTATGGTGGTAAAAGTACTCGAAATTATTCGAACCGATTTGGAATACTCGCTTGAAAGGTAGAAAAGCGTTAATTAAATGACATAGTCCTAACTTAAGCTGTTATCTATTTGAATTTTATAATTTTAAGGTCACGTTATATTCGTCCAATTGCTCAATTGCTCATTAGTCATTACCTTACGTTTTAACGCCTTTGGATCATTGCAAATATCTATCGCCGATTTCGCTAGTGTAAGCGTTGCTTCTGTTTCCAATTTATTGATAAAAGTTACGTGGGCCATTGCAAGTTATCGATCAAGATTCATTTATATGCCCCAAACTATATCTGAAATGACTGCAGCTAGTGAGCAATTCTATAAGTTTGGCCAATTTCCGCGAAATTGACTGCACACACGTAAAAATTCAATCTCCTGGTGGTGAGGATGCAGAAAATTATCGGAATAGAAAAGGCTTTTATTCTTTTAATGTGAAAGCATTGTGATCGGCCCACATGAAAATTATTAATACAGTCACTCGCGGACCTGGTGCATTCCACGACCAAACAATTTTATACAACTCGCAACTCAAAATAAAATTGGAATGAGGCGATTTTGGCAATTTTTTAATCATCGGGGACTCGGGCTATCGAAACACGTTTTTTGGCGACTCCTTTTGTCAACCCGGACAACAATTTGAAAAATTTGTATAATGAAAGCCAGATTAGTACACGAAACGTCATAGAGCGCACATTTGGAGTGATGAAACGAAGGTTCCCAGTGCATGCATCAGTTTTTTTATTTTCTATAACTGATGCATGTCGCAGAATACATTGAAGGAGAATATCTTCCTCTGCTTCTGTAAAATTCGAAGTACGGGCTCGCTTTTCCATCATTTTGAAAGGAAAATAAATTTTGAATCTGTCAAACATTTTGTTTTTGACCGTTTAATTTACGTTACTTTTCAAAAACGTAAAAATCCCTGGGATTTTTTTAAAAGACTTTCAAATTTAAAGTTGCCAAACAGAGTATTTAACTAAAGGGGAGTGAATAAAAGGAACATAAGTCTTATAGTTTTATCTATCATTGTTTTAAATTTCAGTTTTAATGTTAAATTTAATTTTTAACAATGTACATTTTTATGTTTAATATTTGATTTTGAATTTTTTATTATTTTTTTTTTTTTAATAAGAGAAACAAAAAAATTAGAGTTCAGTCTACAGTCCTTTTAAGTTTAGATTTAATTTAAAGTTTTCATTTTTAATGCTTGCATTTTTATTTCTTAATTTAGATAGGTACATATGTATTTTTAATTTTTAACATTTATTTCGTATTTTTTTTTCTATTAGTTTAAAACTTTATTTTCATTTTGTGATGCGTAATTTACATGGGCTGGAATATACTCGTCGAATCCAAGGTGTCTGAGGAAAGCAATGAAAAACTCAGTCCAAAGAAAGCACCGAACTTTCATAATATCGCCACGGACTCGAAGTGAAGGAACTCTCGGAAGGAGATAATAAAATCTGGTGCCACGGCCTCAGGGGATTCTTGGAAGGAGCTAAACTATCCTATTACCCAGTCTCGCGGTGAGGGGAATTCTCGGAAGGAGGTAAATTAGCCACCGCCTCAAAGTGAGAGCAATTACCTCAAAGTGAGGGGGGTTCTCAGAAGGATCTAAGCTATCCTATCGCCTAGCTTCAAAGTGATGGGGATTTTTGGAAGGAGGAAGAAAAACAAAAAAAGTAATATTCGGTCAAAAATTAGGAACAATCTATATTGCCCTAAGAACCATTACTTGTTGCTAATCAACTCGTAGCGGTGGGAGTACTACTTCAAATGTAGCAAATGTAGGGAAAAACATGCTCGAATTTCATACTTTATTTAAATCCTACTTACAAACTTTTCTGTAAAAACAGAAAGTGAATTATAAAAAGATAAACAAACTTAAATGCTAAATAAATATGTGTATTCATGTCGATGTGTTTGTTGACGTAACCTGCTTATGAGTAGAGGTGATAGTGAGGGCGGGCGGTACGGTTGCTTCTTCGGTTTATAGTCAGGGTAGGCGTAGTTGTGTATTATTTCAATTTTTTTTGTGTTTAATGATTTTGGTCATCCATACCTTTGTATATTTCTATTTGAAAGCAAGTAACAATTTTAACGTTCAACTCTTCAAATTTTAAATGTTAAATTTGTCTGAGGAAAACACTCTTTTCTGCCTTTAAGTTAAATACTTTTCAAGAAATGCATCAATAAAAAACCAGGTTGGAAAAAAAACATGTTTTTTTTTAAAAAGAACAAAACATTATGTTTTTTTTTGTCAAACAAAAAAAACATGTGTTTAAAACAGTTTTATATACTGTTTTTTTTTACTTTGTTTAAAACATGTTTAAAACATGTTTAAAACAATGTTTTAAATATGTTTTTAAACCTTTTTCTCAACTTATATAATATAAAAAGAAAAAAAAATTTACTAAATATTTGACCATTTTTATTCAATCATAATTCAATCGCGACGCCGACGCACAGTGGGGCAAGATACTCCAATAACCGGAATTAATTATGTAGATGGGTCTGTTTTGTTGAAAACATTTGTTTTTTGTTGTAGTACCGAAACAATTAATAGGAAAACCATAATTGAGTTTTTAAATTTAGTTTTAATGCTTATTTCATAAATTTTTTTCGAAAAATATATATAAATGTTACAAACATCATAAAACCCACTTTTACTTTCATTTTTAGCTTATTTTCTTAGTATATTTAAACTAAAAGTCGGATTCATCGCCGCTGATACTAGTGTTTGAGTTTTCAACACTGGAAACATTTGGGGCAATGATTAAGTCAAAGATGTCTCTAGGGAATATTTTGAAGTTTTTTTTGGTATTTGCCTTAAGCTGGTTATTAAGGGGTCTGAAGTTACAAGTAATAAATTAAGAACATCTTTTATACATTTTTTTCTAGAACATTTCGTCGAAAAAATGCTGACGATAATTTTTTGAGTCTTATTTCTTGTTCCTGTGCTTCTTCAGTCACTGACCTAGATTGTAAGGATAGATTAAGCTTTAAGATTATCTAACAAAAAATTGTAGTTAAAAGTAATACCTATTTGAAGAAGCGCAGAATCAACGACATCAGGACCGTGGATTAAAAGCTTGTGCACTGAAGGAGGCATATATGTACTACCAGGGATAAAGGTTTACAAAATACTTGGCAGTTGCAAGTGAGAAGTCTCAAAAATTATCAATGTTGATATCATAGCCACATGAAATTGCTACCAATAAAGCATGCAACTTCTCGATTAATATTTTTTCGACACCCAATATTTTAGATTCGACTTCCGAGTTGCTAAAAACACGCCTTGAAGAGTTGCCATCATTTGTTGACATCTCTTTTCGAATCTTCTCCATCTTTATCCGTTTACTTCTGTGCTACTTTCTTTACATTTTTTTGGGCGACCAACCCTACATGGTATTGCTGGATCAAGAAGTTAAAACTAATTGATGTTAGCAACCAAGATTCGTAATTTTTCAAAAATTCGAAATTCGTTCCTATTACATTTAAGCCACTTTTTTGTGAATCTAGCTTCAAAAATCGATACCGAATGGTGGAGATCTTTAGCATTCACATTGTGGCTTCAAGGTGATCTGCCAAAAATTTGAACTTATTTTTCAGTATTTTGATTCCTGAATATTTCATGAGCTCAAAAAACTCCATTCGAGTATAAAATATACTGTTAGAATGTGAACCTACACGAAAAAAAAACATTTTTTTTGTGAATAAACATACAGAATTTTCTAGGGGTACTCTATCACAAAAACCTCAATAAAAAAAAGGTGTAAATATGAGCAAGAAAATTCCTTTTAAGAAGAATACACAAGATATTAAACTTTATTAACACATAAAAATCTCAATGTAGAAACGTGTAGAAACCTACTTTTTCTCTACCTATACATACAAATACCCTCAATTATAAGGTGTAGATTATTTATAATTTATTTTATATAGAAAAATAAAAATATAAACCTAAAATATATTTAGAAATAAAGTACATACTTGAAACTATTGATTGCATGTTGATTTTAAGTTTCACTTTTTAAAAATATTTAAACAAAGCCACGCTGATAACACTACTTATTAAGCACTCGTCTTCAGAGTAAGTGAAATATGATTTCAATTCGGCCGTATGGAGTCAGAAAAAAAACTTTAAAATATAATTGATTCAGCAAATGATAGCTTAGAATATTTGCTAACGGTAAATCCAGTTTTCATATTCATCGCTTTTAATTTTTTTTTTTAGTTTATTCCGACTCCTTCATATGAGTGGGCCCACTGTGCGACGTTCTTTGATATGCTGTGCCTTGCTATTGCAAGTTGCTACTTTTCGCTCTCAGCTACAGTTATTTTGGAAAGACCGACTTTGGTGGTGTAAAACTATAGACTGGGTTCTGGCGAGTGTAGTTTACTCGCAGGTCGCAGCTCGTAGGTCTTAGATTGCATTCGGTCGCAAGTACTGTTACTTGGGACCGAGATCAGTGAATTTTTATTTTTGACTAAGGGTGAAAGCGAATGGAAATGTCTTTCTTTGATATGTTAGGGGCCGGTTATAGCTATCAGAAATACGGATCAGAAAAAAAAATTATTTTCCAAATTTGATTACTCTAGAACTTTATTTGAGCAAAACTATTGATGCAATTCGACGAACGTTTGTTTGAAATATTTTTTTCAAAAAGAATTAAAACATTTATGACCGAATTTAATTAGAAAACTGAATTTAAATTTCTTTCTGATGAGATTTCATTTTTCTGAACAGCTGATGGTAAAAACTTCAAAAATACTCCATTTCGTTTTAATCATGTGTTTCGATTTTTTTCTGTTCCAATAACATCAGAAAAAATTTTTCTGATGATCAAACAAAATTCTGATGTCATAAAAAACGCGCAAGGCATTTAATTTCTAACACAAAGTTCTTGGTTGCTATTAACACTCATCAGAAAAATTCTTCAAGTTTTCACTGTTCCAATTTTTTTCTGATGGATTTTTCTGATAGCTATAACTGGCCCTTTCGTTATGAGATGACTTGCTATTTTTCGGTCGCAGCTACAGTTATTTTGGATCGACCGTTGTTGTTGGCGTAAAACTAAAGACTATGAATTCTTTGCTTGGGAGTTTAGGCGAGTGCATTTGAATCCTTCAAGGCTTTAAATGAGACCGACCGACGAGGCGACGAGACGACTGAGTAAATAAGGTATATATATTTGTTGTTGTCGACAAATGTGTAATTGTCATGCTTGATGCGTCATGCAAAAGAAAAAAGAACGCAATATCAAAGAAAACAACCAAATTTAAAACGTCCGATGAGCAATGATATGACTTGTTTTTTTTTATGTGTTTTAAACAGTTTAAAACATATTGTTTTTAATTATGTTTTAAACAAAATGTTTTTTTTATGAGGTGTTTTAAACAGTGTTTTAAACATTTGTTTAAAACAAATGTTTAAAAACATTGCCAACCCTGTAAAAAAACCCATGTAATTATTTCTCCATTTATTGACACGAATATCCATCGCTTTATCTCTCGAGCGATTTAGCAAAGCCAAGAACCTTATAACACAGATAATAATCTTATACAAATGTCTCATCCCTGCACAAAAAAAAAGAAATATTTTTTGTCCGTTTAGCGACATAGCCTTTACTGACAAGGAGCTTTCGGGAGCTTATTTCTTTGCCTTAGTACATAGTATATAGAATAAAACCCAAACATTTATAACTAATAGCTTCTTAACTTTAATAGCGCTTCTAGTATCCTCGATGAATGCACTCTAAGTAATTAATTTTAAACAGAATTTAGTTCCGATATAAAAATTGTTCATCGCTTCTTATTATTAATAATAAATAATGTAGTATTGCATCTCGTCTCGTCTATTGACTCATCAAATTTCAATCTTATAAAAATTAATGAGAATCTTCATTGAAGTGAATCAATGCGAAACATTTTGTGCTGTTGCTGATTTCTTTTCACTCTTCTAGCCCAGAAGATGAGTTAAACTGAAATCAAATGTTTATACTCATCTACTTCTTAATAATTTTGAATAACCTTGACTTAGTTGTAACTCAAAATATACCAATACCATAACTAACCCAATGCCAAATTTAATAGACCGAGTTAAACATGAAATGAAATTTTCTCAATACAGACAAAAATCTTGAATTGTTTTCAGAATCATTCCAAAATCTCAAAAAGCAAACTGTTCATTTCCTTGCCAAGAATTAAATTTCAATCCAGGTACTCATATTAGTACTATAAGGTAATTAAAACTTTATATGTACATACAGGCAAGTCTGTAGTCTGTACGTTACAGCTTTAATACTCTTTACCTTCTGCAGACAATTCTTTGTTGTTTTTCCTTTGACAAAACACTCCAGGAAGCATAATGTGCACTATCATCGATGCAGCGGGCATTGCGGTGTTGTACTATCTCCTCTGGGTACTATGCTGTCTTCTGGGTTGGGTGAATGTCTCACCATCTCAATGATTATGTCTTTAAAATTCCAATTGAACGGATGGATGGGATAGATGGATGGACAATATTGGAAACACTAATTGAATACAAAATGACTTCAATGGCTAAATGAAGCTGATAATGTTGTTGGTGGCAATAGATTAAGTTTATGTACAAATATTCGACGAAGACCTGTTGCACACTTCAACATTTTTTGTTTTTTCTTATGAGGAAGAGCATTAAGAATAAAAAGGTTATGGTGTCTGCTTGAGTTTTTGTCTTCTTTTGTTAAGAGAATTGCGTATGCCAAATGATATCTAACTTACTTAAAATACATAATCATAAACCATATTGAGAGTCCAATGTTTGGAGTAAAAATTGTGAAGGACCCATCACAATATAAGGAGACTTTCGGTTTCGGCTTGTCTCGATGCGTTTTCGTTCAAGGACCATAAATTTACATAAACTCAAATAAATGATCTCTTGTAAGCTATTTCAAGCTCATAAATATAGTTTCAATAAAATCATTTTGGTTGCTGCAAAAAATACATGGACATTCTGTCTATCTCTCTCTCTGTCTCTGTGGAATGGAGTTCATCATTTTGTGATTGTTCGCAGTCAGATCACGTTCCATGGACGATCGCTGATATGTTTCTCTTTTGCTGCAGAAGCACAGATAATCCACCAGCTCCAAGAATTGCATCACACAAAATATACAAATTACAACATGCGGAATATTTTAAAGTACCTATCTTTACCTGCCTATGAATGTGTTGAAAGAAGACTTTTGTTGATAAATCTTTTGACAAAACAAAAAAAAAACGCTGGCGACTCCTAAGACATCATCGAAATTGATTTAATTCTTTTGTTTAAAATAAACAAAAAGTTTAATTCAACGATTTTGTAACCCTGAAGAATGAAGAAAAGGCAAAAATAAGTCAAGTAGTGACCTCAACTCAAAATCGAATATTTGCGATTGTTCAATGAACGTGCGCAATTTTGATTTTTGTTTATCTTTTTTCATCGAACGGAATTCAAATAAATATTTCAATATGAAGATTTTGCGTAAAAGTAATTTTTTGGGGAGCTTAATAATTTCTGGGAACTTAAGAAGATGATTCAAGAATCGTGAGAACGGAACTCCTTTCAAGCCATAGGTGTCTTCTGATTTCAATTTTCAAACGTGATTAATCATATGGTCATCATTCGTTTTAAGAAAAGCTGATTCATCGTTCCAAAGTTGATTCTATTTACCTACACTACAGGTTTGGACCTTTTACAATCTTAAAACAGATTAAAGACATGAGTTTTCTGATTCTGACCATTCTGACCATTCTTGTTCGACACGTTTTGGAAGTTGCTATAGTTGTTTGAAAAGACATTAACAAAAAGTTTTATTTGTTTCGTTGACTATCGTTTATATACATACTCCGAAACCAAATGGAACACAAAATCTCGAAATTATAACCTTTTGTAAAATGATCCTATAGCATATCTTCGCCATCTTTGCAAATAGTTCGGAATTTAAGATTTTTAAAGACGAAGTGTTTGTTTGTATGTCTCTTATAGACTCCGAAATGGCCCAACAGATATTTGTGAATTTTCATGGTTGATACAGTGATGATTTCTGTGAAAAAAAAAAATGGAAAAAACTCATGGGAGAGTGGTAAAAACTAGAAAAACCAAACAAAGGTCGGAAATTAGATTTTTTGCTTGCAATTTTTTTGGTTCAAAATGTGTTTTCTAATGGAAAAAATAGAAAATTCTTGATGTAAGACTCGAAAAACTTATGGTTTTCAATTTGAAAATTGTATGAAATCGTGGATGTATTGGTTTTCAAATGGAAAACTGGAAAATTGCAAATGGGGCTTAGAAAGGAACTCGGAAAAACTCACAGGTTTTCAAAGGGAAACTGGAAAATTTGTGATGGGGAACTGGTAAGCAAGAAAAAGTAAAACATGGAAAAATTCAAATGCAAAAAAAATTGCAAAAATTGGTTGCGGGTTGCAGGTAATAAGTAGTGGGTTTCGGTAACGGGTAACGATGTAACGGTAAGCGGGTAGAAATAATTGGTAGCGGGTAACAGAGTAGTGTCATAACGGGGTAGCGGATATGGTAGACGTACTGAGTAGCACAAGGGGTAAATGGGTTGGGTAGTGTGGTAGAGGGTTATCCTTACCGATTATCGATTGAGGCAGTACGAAGTCTGCAGGGTCAGCTAGTTAGCTATATAATTCGAAATGTACTACCAAGTACATATAGATCGAGTTCCGTTCTTAAGCCGTGATATGCGAATGTTTAATTTACCTTCCTCTGTCAATAGTGAGGAGTTCAAAATCAATGTGCAATTGTGTACCGACACACCCTTTCTAAACCATCGATTCGTATTGTTCGCCATATTATTGAGGGATATCTTCTTTCATTTACAATTTTTGTTCCACCTTGTTTTTCAGAAACTCTCCCATGGCCCCAATACAATAGTTAACCTAGAATAGACACTAAACGATAATTTGACTTCTTATAAATCCCGGCTGCACCATAAAATAACTCAAACAGTTGCATATCTAGCTTGCTCTAGTTTAGTTAGGTATCATTAGAACCGTTATCCAACTGTTGATTGATTGTACGCGTAATCATTCTTTTCTTCAAAAGTGCAAATTCACCTCAAGCTCTCTGAATCGGAACTACAAATTTAATGGAATCGGCTCAACTTTGCATTTCCATCCCCTTAAAATAAAATGAAATTATAAGTATTTCACATATATGTATTTTCCCACGCATATAAAATAGGTAAATACTGTTAATAGTAGAACAGAGTCGTGACAGAATAAGAAATTTGACTGTACCTATACATTTTTTTAATTTGAAAGAATTAAAGGCAAAAGAATAACATTCGGTTGTCGTATTTTAAAGGTGCTTCCCACTGTAAGTCAGCCTACCTTAGCGATATGTAAATTCATCGTCGTTGTAGTATGATAAGAAGTGCAATACTTTTTCGGAACTATGTTCCCACATCCAAGAGTGTGGGCACATCATAAAGAAGCAGATTCTGTCAAGACTTTATTCTTGTACAGAGAAAAACATTTTCTTTCACGAATTACGGTCAGAAACAAGAAACAAACAACAATTTTGCTCAGTGGTTTGTCACTATCAGCGAGTAATTTAAGGAAATTAATTCATTTCTTATCGTTGAATTGTGTTGTACCCGTTTTAGCGTAACCACCTTTTTGAGTTGACATTTGGTGGTTATGGATGGCAAGTGTTTTTAACAGCAGACCTCATACCACAATCGCATGGAACTCTGAGGTACTGTCAAACAAAGGACGGTATCAATAATTCATGGTTAACCGACACAGTAGAAGCGATCAAGAAATTCACTGATAAGGTGTCGGTTATATCTTCTATTGTAACATTTAGTTGGTGGGGAATCAGACGCAGCGTGCGAACATGTTTCGTTGAGATCAGAAAATTACTATCAACGTCATTCGGAATATGCCACAGAATGTGGTGTGGGAAAATTAAATGCACGGAGATTTATTTAAATAATGAATCATAAACTGTTAGGTACATTTGTTTCTATATCAAGATTTGAATAGATATAATTCATTTATGAAGTGATTCAAGTTGACCAGCGCACCTTCCTGATTTAGCTCTTCGATAAAATGTGTATTTTTTTGGAAAAAACTGGCAAATTGATAGTTTTTCAATCAATATGCATTCCATCAAATACGTCGTATCAAAATGCTTAGAAAAGCTGCAGCGCCTGAAGTGAGTTTTTGCGCTGACGATAGTTGACTATAGTTTTTATGTCAAAAAGAAAATGGTTGATGTGTCATAGTTGAAATAGTTAGAAATAGTTGAAATCATCCAAAAACGCTTTTTAGTTAGGTTTGGTTGATCTGTCAAACAAGAAAAAAAAAACACATCTTTTGAGGTTACATTTTTCTTTTCTTTTGATCATAACAATTTTTGTTGCTCTAAATTTATTGAAAAATTCAAGAATGATCTTGATATGGTAAGATTTTAAAGACAATTGAGATGAGAACATAGTTATTTATTTTTGAACAACCTACAGCAAGAAAAGATAAGAGAAAGAGACTGAAGACCACCCTCCATAAAGAAATCTTCAAGCTGTTCCAAGTAAGCCAGCTCCTGATATTCTCCTATTTGAGGCTCCCAGATTCAGCGAAAAACTATCAATACCAATATCTAGTTCGTGATTTTATAAAGTTAAACGAAAAAAGTCTTTATTCTCTGAAACTAATTAAACATTTTTTATTGCTGACAGACAAACATAAAAATATTCATTCATTGATTTGGGTTTCCTTATGCTGGACTTCTTCGAGAGCGTCATTGAGCTTCCTCTCCGAATTGTCCTTCTCTCCAGTGATCTTCGTAATTTTCTCCTCAGTCAGTTCCATTCACCGCTGCGTCAATTTCTTCTCATGCAGAGCATGCCGACTGACGTTCGACAATCATTATGCTCATGGGCAGTGGCCAACTTATCCTCCAAAACCATGTCCATGTCCTCGAGTTTTTCCATGACTTTTTGTAAATTAACCGAAAGTAGACGCTGACTGTTTTGGTCATCTTTGGCGGCCTGCAAGACGCCACGCAGTTACAGTTGAAATAGGGGTGTTTGCGGATTTCAGTATAGCCAATTCGATTGGAAGGGTTTGTGACCGGTGAGAGAATAAGATTCTTGAAATTGGCGCAGAATTTTAAGTCACTTGGAAATGCGATCTTTCTCGATGGTGTGTATCTCCTCGTCTTGACTGAGGATTTTCAGTTTGACTCTTCAAGCTTTAAAATTTGTAAGGGGAACCTTATTTTCTTTATATTTTTGTAATGAAATATTTTTAATTGAAGACGAACAGAAATCCTTTGATCGGACAACTACGACGGTAAAAAATGCACCAACAGAATGTTTTTTTAGATTCCAGATTGACAGTCATTAAAAACACCATTAAACAGAAAAAAAAGACTTTGACACATCAACCATTTTCAACTCCCTCCTGAGTATAATTGGGAATAGTTAGAAATAGTTACGATTTGACACTTTAACACTGACCACAAAAACGACATTTGTGGTTACGAAACGTAACTATTGGCGTGCAAAAACGGGAAATAGTCAACTATAGTCAGCGCAAAAACGCACTTCTGGCTATGTCAATTGGATATTTTTTGTGGGCAACGATTAGGGACCGATGTTATGGTTATGTCATGCAGTTTGAAAACAATTTAAGCAATTAACGGCAATGCCGTCCAATGAACACATGAGCGAAGCCAATTGGAACTTCTGAAGATGATGTATACCAGAATATGCATTTTAATGCATTGAATTTTGCCCTCAACCATTATAACCAAAAAGGTCTTTGGAGATTTTGAGAATGGAATTTTTGACTTGAAACTGTAGAACTTAAGAATGCTGTCCTCATAAAATAAAAATTCAAAATTAAGATTAAAAAGGAGATATTCATATTTTATGAAGTCTATACAACTCTATATATGTATTTCAATAAAAATCCAGGTCGGACCAAGGCATCATCCAACAAGCTTCTCTAGCCAGCTCGGTCTCAAGTTGGTTGAGGTCCTCTACAACCTGCGTGCTCCACTTGTGCAGCAGTCTTCCTTTTCTGCTACGTTCTTCCGAGTAAACACTCAACCTCTCTGGAAGTGGATTAAGGTTTTTTTTTATAACATTTTAAACAAAAAACAGATAGGAAAAAAGAAATAGAAGAAAAAATGCCATTAAAATCAAGATTAATAAAATACTTGTATAAGTCGAATGTTTTCTGTTATCTTACCGTTATTTTATTTTAAGGCATCTTGGACATCTGGTTCATGTAATTCCCATATTTCAGATGTACCGGTGCTTCCAGTTTCCTTTAACTATTGTTTTTTTTTTTTTTATCTTAAACAAAACTTTTTTGGTCTCTATTCAACAAAAAATCTTAACTGAAATTCTGTCAAATGAATGGAACTCCATTCTTTAAAAAAAGGTCCAAAAGATTTGATTTCCTTTATATATTCTAGGATTATTAAAATGTACGCAGTGTTTTTTACCTGAAGTTAAGTTAGGCTGGACACTACTATGTGCTTTAGTTTGACCGTTACTTTTCCTCAGGTACATACAAAGCCTTAAATATCCTTAATATTTTGTACATAGTCCAAATTGAGATCCTGCTCAAACTGTTACACATTTGCCAATATATAGGGTACATAAGAAATTTGTCTTCTTCTTTTCTATAATCCAACAGCTTGAAGTGCTTTTATTTTGTGAGAATTACACATAGTTACTTGGACAGATACATGAAGAAAATAAAAAATAGAGAGACCCTTAACACATCATGTCTATGTCCACTCGTCCTTGAAGAAGCCAAAGGGCCCAACAAGGAATAACTAAGACACAATACCTATATACAAAGAATGACATGTTATCCTGTCAACTGACCCAAGGCTCAGTAGCGGTCAGATAACTTAAATTCTCCTTTAAAGAATAGACTTTCTTGCAAGGATATAAATAATAATATGCAAATTAAGGACTGACCAAGACCATATCTTCCCATTACCCCGCTGACCTCTTCCCAAACGGGACAAGGGGACAAGGCCCGTTTCTTTTGCGCGCTTCTATAAATTATTATTATCTGTGTGTGTTGTGTGCCAGTGTCAAATGGACAATTTTCTTGAATTAATACCTGCCCCGATCTAAGAAGAAGAAAAACAACAAAGATCCCAATCTTGACCACTGTGCAATGGAAAATTGGCGGGTTAATCAAGATCGAGTTTTAATTTGCATATAAGTTAGCCTCCTGGATTTGGGTTGATGGAAAAAAAAAAATAGATATAAGAAATGAAATGCTCTTATTCTGATTGCCGTGCTGGACCTTTTGTACTGAGGGTTCATGTGACTAACGACGACAAAGGGTCAGTTTGGGATGTGAGCTCCGGTGTTATAGATGAGACTTCATTAGGGGTTGTTGATCTGAACATGGCATTTGACTGAGAGCGGTCATCTGTTGGCAATCTTTAGAGTTTTTTTTTTTTATTTTTATAGATATACGATGTTATTCACGCATCTTAAGTATTACACGCATGACCTCCGTTTCTTGAGTCTCTAACAGATGGGGTTGGGTTTTATGGATGTTAGGAGGTAATATTTTTCTCTGAAATAGATTTTAAATTTGTAGATTTAATTTATGGGTTCAGATTTATGAGAAGATCGTTTTGAGGGCATAAATTATATAAGTGGGATTAGGGCAGAATAATTATGGACTCCATAGCTTTAAAAAGAGAAACCATTGGTTGTTGCAATTTTTCAGTAATTTTGATTTTTATAACAAGTTTTTTGGTTGAAAATGGAAGGGATGCCGTTCCAACTGTTGTGTTGGAAAGGAATATTTGTTATGCGTATAGGAATTTTGATTTAAAATTAATATCAAACAGTTTGAAAACTGTTACTGAAGTTTAAAACTGTCTCATTATTCTCATTTTATATATTTGTGGTGCTGACCCACTAAAGATCTAAATAATTCTAAATCTCATGTTTATTTTGAAACGTTGCTGGTTTTGTTTTTAACATGCTGGTCCAATAGTTCTCAATTCCCTACAAGTTTGTTGTCAAAAACTTCTAACTAAGCCAATGGGTTCAAAGCTACAATGACTACTTATTATATATAAGCCCCTGCTCTCCTGAATGCTGGACGACAAGACAAAATAAAAAATTATTTTAGGTAGAATCTACTCGAGCTGTACTGTAATCCAGGCAGTGCGTAAAAGCAACCACAACATTGGATTATGGTTTTGTTAAACTTGAGTCCCTACTTCACTTTCGCAGTCTTTACTATAGGTACCATGACTGGACTAACTTTTAAAGGAAGCTAAAATCAAATCACCTCCAAAAATCAATTAATCAATACTATCGCATGTATATCAAGTGTTTTCAAAAGTCTTACAAAATAAAAATTAACATTTTCTTTAAGGCTATCGCAACAATCAGTTTTCACAAAAAAACAAAATCGCATAGAAAAACGCTTCTAAGCACTTAACTGAAGACACATCAGACAAGACGGTGGCTGTGGAGATGGTTAATCATGTAATACTTCGTTCAAAATTCATTAAGCAGACGCTGGAAAGCTTATACTTTACTTTAATTAAAACTTAAACTTTACCGTAAACTTAAACTTAACTTCGTATTTAGTTTAATTGTTTACTTACAAACTCTGCTCCGAAAAAGAAGCAATAAATAAATAGAAACATTATGTATACCTATTAATAACTCGGGGTTTCTGTTTCAAAATTATATGACGTGGGACCTTTTTTCTAATATAATTGATGGAAGATCTTCTCCATTTGAATAGTTTACGTTGTCAACACATTTAATTCCCAGCCGTGTATTACAAATTATATTTTGTGTCAAGTTCAAGACAGCGCACATCACATTTATTTGTAGTGGCCTTAGTTTTTTTTTTTTACTTGCAACTTGCAAGCAAAATGGATGCCTATTTTAAGTAATTAAAACTAACAAATTTAGTGAAGTGCCCGTGGCGTAGTAGTTGCCTTGGTTCTTACCCGGAGCGCGTATGTTAGAATCCAACTCGAGTCAATAAAGTTTTTATTTCATCCTTTGCGGGTATTGCCTCTTGCGAAGAACTGATTATACATCCGAGAGTATCAACCTGTCATGAAAAAATTGCTTCTCATTTTTGCCGTTCGACGGCGGAGTTAAATCGTATAGGTCCGCTCAATTCTTCAGACGTACTCAGAGAGAATTGTTGATGAGCATCTGAGGCCCTGGCTCTCCTAGAGCTGTCGCGCCACTCTATTTTAGATATTAATTAGATAAATCAGTCCAGCCGTTGCCGAATTTAAGCGAGACTAACAGCAATTTTTTTTTTATAGACATGTTAAAGGTTTTCCTAACTCCAAAATAATTGTTTCGATTTATGGCTTTCAATGAATGCTATAACTGCACAGTGCCCGTTACAACCTTTAAGATTCAACCATTCATTTCATTCTATGCTCTTCTCACCGCAACAGCTCCTAAAGCTTCAAGAGTATCAGCCTTTATATGAAGAAAATCGGCAAATGAAAAACCGCGATATCCAACAGTTGATAAGCCAACTATGTATGCACGTAAATCATAATAAAAAAAAAACGATGTTATAAAAAAAAACGATGCTGCTCTCATTGTAATTCGAAATTACCTGCGCTGACCACCTAAATGTCCGTTTTGCTAGTTATGAACCCTTTTTGGAAATCCAGAATTTCTGATTCCGTGCAATGATGAAAATCCGTTTGATGGCAATTTTTACCTGAATCAAAAAGGATATGAGATCTAAGGCAGTTGTTGCTTGTGAGAATATTTTTTTTTTAACGCATTAGGATATAAGATGCAAATTAAGAATTCAACCGCGTATATGTGATCTAGTTTTGGGCAGTTTTGAGGCCATCTAAAATTTAACGATTTTTTTTATGTTCAATGAAAAAGGTCATTCGATTGTTGTGTCCTTGGATTCTGGTAGTATAGCTGAGAGGTCAGTTTTGTTATTTACTTTTGAGCAGATTCACACGGCAGAAGCTATATGAACATTTATGTAATGTACGTAGGTATATGTGCTAAAAAAACGAGCGATTTCTTGTCTGTATGAGTGCATTTACTTTTATGTTTTTAAAATACTCATGTAGGTACATACAATAAAATGATCCAATTCGGTTGTTGACCATCCAGAAGGATATTTTCTTATCGGAATGGTTGAATAACAGTTTCGTGTCAACCTCAACCTAGCTTTAAGAGTGTATGGGTTTAAAATATATGCGGTTTTTGTTATTTCAAAAGAGACCTACACGTTCATAGAACCTAGGTATATCTATTCTGAAAAGGTTAGACGTTATAGGAATAAGACGGTTAGGAGTTTAGGAAGCTAGAAAACACCATATTAAGAGAAAAAGACATTATAAATAAGCAAAATAAGAATTAAATATATATATGATTTTAGATGTGCCAAAATCTTGCAAATTATTTAAAATAAGTTCCAATACAGACTAATTTCAAACGTTAAAAATTTAATTGAGACGATATTATTTCTTCCAAAGACAAATATGAGCGCACGGTTTAAGGCAACACCTAAGCTCAGCTAACATTTTTATGAAAAAGCATTAAAAATAATAAATCTTTTTTTAAATTTGTATTGGTAAGTGAAGTGTTTCATTCGTTTTCCCTATCAGAACAGAACCCATTCAAGAAGTTGAAGGTCTAGAGAGAACTCGTCAGATAACTCTAATTGGTTTGAAACGTAGGCCATGGTCAGCCTTCTTTCCTCACAAGGCCTTGTAAAGTTCTTTCCTGTGGTATTGGCAACGTAAACAGTTTTTAAGTCTTCGTACAAATGTATATGAAGAGATTTGAAATTCTATACATTTTTTCCCTGATCAATTGTTGATTTTCATGGTCTAAAACGTCATTAATCACTTGGATCTGATTTGTTGCCTCTGCAGCAGCTTTGTAGTTTTTTAGTTGTCGATACGCTGTATCACGAAATCGTCATTTTAAAATGCTCGCACTGTAATTTCTTTGCATTTATTATTAATTGACTCAGCTTTCGAAATTCGAGTACCAACTTTGATTCTTTACTTACGGAGGTTAACATTCAACAACATGGTATATCAACTTCTGAACCGTTGGCGGATTTGTGTAATTTGAACGGCATTGTGAACCCACCATAATTTTTTGGGTTGATTCCTTATGTAATTTCTTAGCGAACGCACCCTGCACACAACAGCTGTTTGACACCACTTTACTTTGACATTTCTAATTGTTTTTGTTTTAAAAACGTCACTTTTTTCAACTTTTAATTTTTTTTTATTTATTTCTTTGTAGCATATTTAAATTATTATATGTAGTCACTGCATATCTGCAAGAAAATGATTTCGTTTCATACATACGTATTTGATGCCCCTTCGGTTCTAATAGGCCGCATAGTGTTGATGATGATCTGATAATTTGTTCAACATCCTAACAGTAGCTGAATCGATCAAAAACGAATGATATATTTTTTGAGCTGTTCGACTCTTCTCAAACTCAGGTTATATGACTTGTTTTTTCCTAAGATGAGTCTAAGCGCACGACTTAAGGAGTTACACGTATCTTGCGCTCGGCAGAAATATTGATCTTAAGTGGATTTATTGCATTTGCTTTAAGCAATCCACTGACGGAACACTATATCAACAAAATAGGCAGCCAATTCGATATTTCGATGGTGAAACAGCTATTTGGATAAGCCGAGGTTCCATCAAAAAGATACCAAGATGACTGTGTGAAAATTTAGTTAACCTTGCGAAAAATGTTTAATCATATTGCATTGTCATTTGTCAAAGGTGATCTCAAAAAAACAATTAGAGCTTATAAAT
Source organism: Sphaerophoria rueppellii (assembly GCA_920937365.1). Lineage (NCBI taxonomy): Eukaryota > Metazoa > Arthropoda > Insecta > Diptera > Syrphidae > Sphaerophoria > Sphaerophoria rueppellii. The sequence continues at coordinate 35,252,503 of CAKKXW010000001.1, read as the reverse complement.
TGCTGAATTTCAAACTACACATACTTCCTTACTTAAAGTGGCGCTACAGTTCGTTGTGGACTTGGGCCTCAATCAACAGTCTCCGCCAGCCAGCCAGATCGGTCCCTAGCTAGCTGTCTCCAGTTTTGCACTCCAAGTTGATTGAGGTCCTCTTCCACTTCCACTGTCCATTCGCTCTAAATTACCGAGCCACTGAGTCTCTGGACCTTGACCCTTCTGGCTAGGTTCATGTCGTTGTAGAGTTCGCTGTTGTATTTTCTTCGCCATTCCCCTTCAATGCACACGGGGCCAAAGATGACCCCAAGAACTTTCCTCTCGAAACAGCCTAAGGCACATTCATCTGATTTTGTCAAGGTCAATATGTTTCTGCACTATACAGCAGGACTGGGATGATGACGATGAGAGTGTTGTACAGTTTTACCTTAGTTGCTCGAGAGAGGGGTTTTCCACTCAATTGCTTCCTTAGCCCAAAGAAACAGCGATTTGCAAGAGTTATTCTTTGTCTGATCTCGGCGCTCGGCTAGTGTTATTGTCCGTGTTAATAGCGGAGCCTAGGTAGACAAATCGGGGCAGGGACATTAGCCCGCGGGTCATTAGTCCAAATCAAAAATGGAATTATGTCTCACTTAAGTGGCAGTGGAATTCTTGTTTCAAAATTGGACATTAGAACATAATTATTTTATTCATCAAAAGCTATTTTTATGAACAAAATAAATAATTTATTGCAAACTTTAAGCCTTTATGGCCAGAAATAAGAAACAATAATGATAAATCATATCTACGACATTTGGAATAATTCACATACATTTTCTCTGATTGCTATTAATTAGGGTGCGTGTGCCGCGTTATATAGTCATGTGTCATAAGGCCATATTTCGAAATATGGCCAAATGACACGTTTGTGAAAGTAACATATGGCCATTTCCGCGAATTTCTTATTTTCACAACCCAAATTTTGGCTCTATATGGCAAAAAAATTTTTCCGCTCGCGCGAATTTTTATTTTCCCAAGAAAGTCATAACATTTTAGACGAAAAGGATCTTCGTTTTTCATTTACCGCTAAACCATTTTTGCCGCTTCTGTCTCAATTCTCACAAAGGCGCTATATTGACATCATGCTAGCGTTCTTCCCATTATATCAATATCATCGACGTACGCAAGAAGTTAAACAGACTTTTTCAAGATAGTGTCCTGGTGTTGACGGTGGAGTTTTGCACTATCTTCTCAAGAACGATGTTAAAGACATTCGCATTTCGTATGAGAGTACATCGCCTTGTCGAATCCGTTTTTGACATCGAAAGATTCCGTAAAGCTCGTTACTAACCTTGATGGCGCAGCGTGAGTTTCTCCATCGTCATTTTGCACCACAAGCGAAAGAGCTTGGCAGGGATGCCAAAACTAGACATAGCTTTAGATATACAGTTCGTCTCTGCAGATGCTGTCATACGCGGCCTTAAAATTGATGAAAAGGAGGTAGCTATCGATTTGGAGTACAAAGGTTTTTTTTCCAGGATCTGCCGCAACGTGGAAATTTGGTCGATGGATTGACTTTCCTGGCCTGATTCCACATTGATAAGACCAATCATATTGTTGACGAAAACCTTCAGACGTTCACATATTACGGCAGAGATGATCTTGTACGCAATTTTAAGTAGGTAGATTCCTCAGTTTGAGAGGATCTCCCTTTTTCAGGATAATATACTTATGCGTAAAAATTATCAAAAGAGATTCCATGCGACATACCTTGCTCAAGTTCGAAATTCTTTTTCGCCAACAAGAAATCGACGAATATGGAAATACGTGAAAGAAATTGCCGTCCATAATTTTGAATGGACACTTTTATGAAGTCGCTGTCGATTTTACATTTTAGACGATAGCACATTCTTTCTTTCATTACGGATATATACACATGTATGATCGACTTAAGCCTGTTGGAACTGCAGAAATCCATTAAACTGCAAATTTTGAAATCAATTGCGTTGGTAAGGGTTTTCAAACCCAACATTAACGGTGTCGAAATCTTGTTGCAAAATTGTCTCCTACTCCGACACGGTGCGGCACTAACTCGGTCTTACTAGCCGCATATTGATCCGCGTTCGACACGAGTGACGCAATACAGCACAGCACATTTTTTTTGTAAACAAAAATAATTAAACAGGACAACGCACTTTGACGACATGAACATGACTTGACAGCGTTTTCCGAAATCGCTTGACACAGTGATTGAAACACAGTTTTTCCTTGCGAGACAGCTATGATTAGGTTTTTTTTATGTCAAAATTAAAATAAATTCAGAAGAAAATGGAATTTTTTAAAAATAAATGATCGGATGTTTATTTCATTAAAGTCAATTACTGGTATTGCCATAATGAAACAAAGGCATCAGAACAAATGGCCGCCACGACCCACGATTCACAAGGACCATATCCTTTCATGAAATTTTCCATTACCAAATCGCTAAGTGGCTGCCCTATGTCCTCGATAGCCTCACGATTTCCATCATTGAGATCTTGAATCGACGCTGGCTGTTGCGTCGACCTTGTCTTTTACTGGCCGCTAAAGGAAGAAAGTCGCAAAGGTGTGTGTTTAATGATTGCAAAGACTTTTGGTCAAAGAATCCGTTCCTTATCATACCTTACTCAAAATACACTGGTGACGCTGTCTGTTTATTTTTCAGAGTATCTGTCCTAAGCTATATGTAAGGTCCTCACTGTCCCGATGATTACTCTACTTCCCGATCCGTGTTTTTTTTAAGTATAATGACCCCAACTAAAGCATCTCTTTATGTATTGTAATAATCTCACAAAGTTCAATCGGATTTGTCATGTTTTCCGAAATAAACTATCCGTTGCAAATTTCGACCCAATTTTATTTTTAAATAAACTAGAAAAAAAAATTCAACACTAAAAAAAAAAACAAAAAAGCTAAAAGCATCACGTAGTCAAATCATTCATTTGACACGTTTCTCTCGTTTCTTTCAATCTTTTAATGTTCACAGCATCGGAAGTGAAACTACTTACTTATAAAACAGATGAGTATCACTTCAAAGACAAAGCAATAGAATAAAAATTGCTTATTGTGGTTTTGTTCGACTCATACAAAATCAGATGAAAAAGAGCATCCATCCATTAATCGGCCAACATCCGCAAATCAGTGATGTGTACCACGTTCTCACATCGTTTCACTGTTTATCATTCATGACCCATTATGGAAATAAACCTTTAATCTGGCGTTTGTGTGCATTGAATTCTAGTTGTAACATTTGCTTCATCCGCCCGCCATCAACTCAAAAAAAGGTACCTTAAACATTATCCAACGAGACTCGAGTCTCCAATGATGGACACTTTTAAGATCCATCAACATGGTATAAAGGAATGAATACACTGCTGTATGTGTATGACTGCCACTATTTGGATGCAACACCACGTTATCACAATAATATGATGACAAAGATGAGCGGCCTCAAGATCGACATTGTCGATCTCGGGTTATGTGGGTGTATGTTATATGGTTTGGACTTGAACAGGATGCAATAAGCTACTGGAATACTAATTAATTCTGTTGTCTTCAAATCAAAATCAACGGTCATCTTGTGACAAAAAGAAAAATAAATAAATTTACCAAAGAACACAGGTACAGGTAGATAAATCTGTGGGATTGATGTTGTTATTGACTTTGGTACAAATGGAATGAATGAGTGTTTGATAGTTGCTTTTGGTATTTCGGTTTGTCTTAGGAACGAATCTGAATACAAATTTTATTTCGAATTGAAGCTGGAATTCTGTGGGAAAGGGAAATTTTGTCTGTTCTCGGTCAGATTAATTCAATAAAAGCTGGAATTTTGTAATGTAGTTTTTGTCTTCGTTGATTTTTTTGTTTTTCAATAAAATTAGAGTTCTTAGACAAAGAATAGGTAACTCTAAATTCCAAAATAAGTTTGAAGTGCCTACTTAGCCGTTTATTTGAGCAAAAACTACTGCTGCATCTGCTTTTAAGACATTGCATCATTTCAAATTCCGGAATATAAAAATATCTACCCTCTATTCCACACATTATAACCATAATTTATCACTTAGAACAAGTTCTTCTTTTGCTTCCGCATAGCCAAAGGATCAGAAAAAAATAAACATCCGCCAGGCGAACAATATACTTGGTCCAGCAATTACTTCCTCTTCCATGAACTCTTTTTGTTGAAAATCGCCAAACAATTCTATAATTAACCATTATACGTTATCTCACGGTAAATCGTCCTAGCACGCAGAATGCAGCACCTTAGCATCCCTTCCTCATAATATCGTTATGGGTCAATATTTATTCAACTTCCATCTCCTTTGTAAAACGAATATCTTTAACGTTGCGTCTTTTGCTCCCAGTTGTACAAAGGCTGTTGAGGGTCATTCTTTTTAAGGTGAATCAAAGGTCCACTTACATCACACCTTTGTTCGGATGTTCCTATATAGGATAATCACTGTACGTTGAACACAAAAGGTTGAGAACAAGACACCAATAAATCACCAAACCCTTGCCTTACTGCCAAAATATGAAATAAGGATTTTTCTTTTTATTAAACAGCAACAGAATAATTCCATCCCCTAATGAAAAAATTATACATCCAAAGGTCACCTATTAAGGATGCTTGATGAAAATTTATTTATACCTTGTGCTCTGTGGATGATGACGTTACTTGTTTTGAGTTCGGAGTTTGGGTACCGGGACATCTAGAAATCGGTCTCATCTTTGTTACGGAATATTTTTGAAGCTGGTTTTATTTTGATGAATAAAAAGATGTTAAACAAACAAAATTATGTTTTTATTTTTCAAATACGTTAAAACGTCAATAAAGGAAGAGCAGGATGTTGAAAACTATGAAAATATTTGGTCTTATATAGAGTGAAATTCATTCTTTCAGGAGTAGATAATTTACTGAAATTTGAAGAAAGAGATAACCACCTTCTACTATTCCTTAAGGAATTGAATATAGGATTTACAATTATGGGAGGCAGTTTTCCGCGACTAAATGCTACTCTTGGAAGCGTTGTCCGTATTTTGCAAGAGGCGAAATAGAGAACTGTTTAAGTTTTCAGTTAAATCGGCTTAGCGGTTATTAATAGAAATGAAAAAATGTGCACGACTGGGTCGTACGAACTTGCTCCTGCATGCTAAAACTAAATATTTATGATTACTTAAATTGCAAAAAGTAGTGTTAAAATAAGAGATATACTTTAAGCAATTCTGATTACACTCTTACTTACAGCTTACACTTAACTCACAAAAAAAAAACTCAATATATAAAAATAATTAGAATTCATTAAGAAAATTAAAATTTGAAAATGTACCTCGTAAAAACATTTCATTCCAAAACTTTTAATGCCAAACAAATTCAAACCTTATTCTTGATTTACTGAATTTTTTTTTTGAAAATCGTCGGAGCCGTTTTTTTTTAAATTAATTTTTTATATATAAAATTTTTCAAAAATGTCTTAAAATTAATTTGGGTATGCAGTTTTTCAAGACCATGTAAATATACATATTATACTCCAATTTGGATTTTTAAAATTGATCCGTTTTTGAGATACAGAATTTTGAAAAAAAAGTTAAAAATATTTTTTAAAAATCCAAAAAAAGAATTTGAAATTTTTTTGAAAACAAAATATTATTTGAACAATATATACGTACTTTCGATAAAAAAACTTACACTGATCGGACTTTCAGTTTTCGAGAAAATTTAATAACAAAAAAACGGTTCTATGGGAGGTACCGTTTTGGAGCAATACAAACATTTTTTTTTTACATAAAATACATGAATGTTTAAAAAAATTAAACTCGAGGAAGTTTAAAAAAAATCGTAGGAGCCGTTTTGGAGAAAAAAAATGTTTTGGTTTTTGGCCAAAAAAATCGTATGGTGGCTACCCTAAATTTTGATCTTAAAACAAAAATAAAAAAATTGGGATATGAATTTTTGCTCAACCTCTAATTTTCAAATTTGAAGTCAATCGGACCAGTAGTTAAGGCTGTAGATGCCTGTAAACTTTCCGACAGACAGACAGACGGAATCGCCGGACCCACTTTTTTCGACTTCTCTATCATCGTAATGTCATATCTCATCCTCATCTCAAATTTTTTTTTTACGAATTCAATACTTGCCATATATTCTATATGTCGCAAGTAAAAATATAGATTAAACAGAACTAAACTAACAATTTCAGAAAGTGGTTAAAGATCCCATTTATATGCTAAAATTAGTCATTTCAGCATAAAGTGCAATAATAGTTAGAAAATATACCTACTATTTGTCATTAATTTGCAATAAACAATTGAGAATGAGTTTGAGAGGATATATGTATATTTTTATCGTTTTCTCTCTGCTGAGAAGTATGTGGTGTGGATCGTGGACCACAGGGGTTGCATTCAATTTTGTTTCAAAATCGCATATGAAACGGTGGTAAAGGAACAGCATTGAATCTTGGGGAAGATTGATGATGGACTTTTTGGGTCTGAAGTCATTCTGATAAGGTTGTTAACAGGAGGCTTCAAACGTTAACACAGCACTGCAGACAAGATTTTGTAGGAGATGTTTAGGAGACTTATACACCACTGCAGTTGGTGCAGTTCAGGGGATCTCCTTTCTTGACGATCGGGCGTATGGTTCAGAGGATCCATCCGTTGGGCATGTTTTCCTCCGACCAAGTCTTGTAGATGGGCTGGTGCGAATTTGTTCCTTGTATGATTTAAGATTAGATATCGCTATCTTCCCTTCGTCAATGTCGGGTTGGTGGTTGTATGTGCTTCACCTTATTTGAATGGTTCTGTATAACTGACGGAATTTTGCTCGACATCGCCTTTATACAGCTTAACAACTTGGAAAAGTAGTCTTTACATCCTTAGCACTTTCCACTACGATGTTTTACCATCTTATAAGACTTTCGAACCTCGTACACTAACATGCTTTCTACTGTCATGATACTAGAAAAGGTGGGAAGCGTCAGGCTATTCAATATTTGCTACATGTTTACTACGGAAAGTATGAGCTCCAAATTACTACTGAAATTGCACTCTTCATAATTTTTGCACAAAAACCCGGTGTGAATTATATCATAGGAAATATAATTTTGTTTTGTGCAACTGATGAAAACTGCTTGCTTGTTGTTATTGGCTAACTTCTTTGAATACGAATACGCTGTTGGTTGTCGTCGCAACAACATACTCAGGCGGGTCAGGCTGCGGATCTTTACTTATCTTCCGGGAGATGGGGTTGAAATAGTAACGGTTCGTTACAATCTGCTCGATCGCGCACGTCTCATGCTCCCTTCATTTTTTCCTGAGAAGTCGGTGCTCGTCTGACCATTTCTGCTCGTAGAGCCACATGTGCTCGCCAGCACTCATGGTCAAATCTGACTTTTCGTTTTGCTGGCCCTGTAAATCCTTATACTTCTGAGGTGGCATTTGTGAAGGCCGCTTGGCAATGTTGCCATCATCGGAGACACGATCGGCAAAGGATCTAGCGATTGTAGCTGTTTGATATCGAATTTCTTCTTAGCATTTATTTATAGTGCTTAGCTACAACAAGGTAATAATCCGTATCAATGTTGGCACCTCGGGATGTGCGGGCGGACATCCTTCATGCTAGAGATGTGTCATATGCGTCGATCGCAATTTGATGAAGGTGGTGTCGTGTAGGCTGTGTTGTCAAATTATTCCACCAAATCTCCAAGGAAAATTTTAGTGTCATAGCTAAATGCAATCCTCATAGATTTTGTTGAGGACTGAATTTATTTAAACCACTAATTTCAAAATTTGAAGTCTACCAACGCATTAGTTAAGCATATGGACCAAAATACAGATGGACGGATTTGCCGTATTCTCTATATAATAATTCAAAACTTGACATATACTTATAGGACCGCCGAAGATAACAATACATAATCATCATTTCATCTTCCTCATCCAGAAAGTATCAATTTTTCAACACCAATCATTTCCTTTAGCCCTAATTACTTAATTTCATGTCATTCATTCACAAAAGGTCAACAACAAGATAAGGAAAAGTGGCTGAAATACGCCCTTGACATTTAAAACCTCATCAACATCCCTCAAGTCACCCGCAATCAACAAAACAACCATTCAATTCGGAGGATTTTATTTGCCATTCATCTCATCATAATAACATTAAATTACATCCATTGTGAAAATTAAAAAGCGTGAAGTGCCTTTTTTTGTTTGGCAGATCTGACAAAAGAGCCACCACCATCCACCAGCCATACCACACCGATTAAACGAGGATTAACGCACATCATGCAGCCACTATGCACATCACTTATACGGGGGATGAAAAGAATCCTCTTTTGTTTGCTCATCACACCCTTACTTTTTCTAGCAAAACCAATACCATTTTTATACTCATTTATGCTATTTAAATAAACTTTAACTTATTCTTCAAGAGGGGTGGAAATTCAACGAGATCATAAGGTCACAAAAAAGAGCAATTAGATTCATGGATGGTGACATGACAGATAATAATTAATCAGGGTTAGAAAGAAAAACTAACAATTTGACAGGATTACTTAGCACTACATATTTGACCATTGACTTTTGGTGTTTGCATGCTAATTTTTTAGTTGCGTATTGGTGCATTTGAATGGAAATTGAAAAGCAAAAGCCTTATCGCCTAGACGCCTACGGAAAAGATTTGAATTTTTAAAACATGCGTTTGGCGCAGAAGCTAAAAACCACTTAATCATACAAGGCAGCAGGCAGCAACTACCTATTCATCAAAGATCGCGGTGGGAGCAAGAAATAAAGCATTCAATCTGAAAATTTATTAATTTAATAATGTAATGCACAAGGAAGTTGCATCCGCGAGCCGTCATGTGCAAGATTGGCATACGTAATACTTGGTTGCAATTAAAACGCTTAGTAGACTGGTGCAAGGTACAAACAGTGCAAGTGCAGATGGATCACTTTCATCTGAGCTAAATAACAAAACAGAAAAAAAACGAATTCATTTAACAACAACAATACGGCCATGGTAACACCATCTATTCACCAATCTGGTAAGCTCTCATATACCGATAAAAGATACGCTTATGCTTATTGACACTCGATTTCTCCTCTTCTTGTCTTTAACCGTTCCTAAAAGCTTCCAAACACGCAAGTATGATGAGAGCTTGCCAAATCCATACTCTTATAATACCAAGCAGGCATCAGAGCTGCCATGTAGAGAAGACAAGACAACAGACAGACATAGACATTATGGCCATAGACAAGCTTATCGAATGAAAAAGTAGGAAACTGCAGTCCGCCAGCCGCCATAAATTGAAGCAAGCTGCATGTACTAAACCAGCCAATGTTAGCTGGCAACTGGCAACTTCCACTCTCTATACCAACGACCGGGTAAATCCGTTAATTAATTGCATGCAATTAAAAAATGTTTCTTGGATAATTAAAACTGCACAAAGCAGTTACAATTATTTGTAATGCTGCTGCTGCATTGAAATGGTAATAGATACAGAGGAAGGAGAAGAGAAATAAAATATATATCGAAGATGGCCGCACGAGCCATCCATATTCCGTGTGCTTTCCATGGCCATCATGTCGAGAGTTATATCAAGATATAAGTGCCTATGATGTATCTATGAATACCTACCTATTGAGCATAACAACAACAATTGGGTACCGATCTTCAGAGCAACAATGATTCGTTGGCTGAGTGAGTTTTCACTTTTATTTTTATTTTGGTTTCTGCGTTTTTGTTTTTCATTTTCTATTTTGACTCGGTGGGCTATGAGAGAGCTTCATTCAATCAACCGACTAGATCGACCACTTTGTGGTCTAATTAAATTGACTTAACGTTTGAAGGAAGTAGACTGTTATTAATACGGATATCCCGAAATTATCGATCTAGGCTATTAAAAAGGATGGCTTAGCTATAATTTATACAAATGAGAAATTGCGTCGGAGACAAAACGGAGCCCTAAGGCATACTAGCATTTATATTGTGGGTTTCAGACTAAATATCACCATTAGAAGAGTATGAAGAGTGAATACTTCACGAGGTCAGAAAAACTTTGAATTTGAATACAGGGAAGTCGGGGAAGACCGCTTCTCATTTGTGTGATATCAACTTCTAGTTTGATTTGTGAAACTGGTCGAACTAGGATCGACCTCGATTTGCTTAGTTTAGAAAAAAAGACTTCCAAATTGTAATCTTCTTTACAATTAACATAAATCATTATTTAAAAACTGTAATTTAATAAATCATATTCAAAAATAATATTAAATTCGTTTTCCCTTGAAACGCTTTCTCAAACCATAACCTTTGTTTACAGTCCTGCCGTTTTGAGACTTTTCATTTTCGTTCGAGCTCAGTTCTGAATCTTTTTCTATAACAATGCAGTCCACTGGTGACGAATCCATACTATGAATTTTGAGAACACGCACATCTGGTTTAACAGTTTCACTTTTTTGTTGCCGCAATAACTCTCTTATCACTGCCATATTTATTTTGTTACCAGGACGGTTGCCTGTCGGCTTTTTCGGCATCGTATCCTCTTCCAAGTCACGAAGCATCGAATTTTTCTTCTTTTGATTCTTCGACTTAGATAGAACACTGTCGCTTTCGTGATACTCTGAATGATCAGCGGCATAGTCGTAAAACTGATCATTATCATCAATTGGATATTCATAATCTTCTTCGTCATCATCGTCGTATTTTGAATTATTGTTAATAATTTTCATTTGTAGATATTTTTTTCGATTTGAATTGCCCGAAACTGGTCGCACTGCAAACACCAAAAAACCACCCGGCGCTTTAGGGTTCTTGACTATTAATATGCCTTCAGCATTTCCAGCCACATCTTCACCAACGGCGGCGGGGGCGTTTGGCTTTATATTTGACAGCTGTCTCGCTAGTTCCGGAATGTTATCGTTATCGCTTGAAGGCGATGGGATGTCAATTTTTTCAACATAATCAGCTTCACGAGTTGATCTCTTCTGCCGGATCTCCACACACTGGGGTATTCCACGCAATTGCCGGCTTGGAATGTGAAAACGTTTTACACCGGAAGCATCACTAGAACTGAAACCTGCGAAGATATTTTAAAACCGTTGAATAGAAGCACCAAGAAGAAAATTTCTGTTTCTTACAACTTCCTACAAAAATTAGAATTCCTATAATCCAGAGCTCCATGTTATGATCGATGAATTAGTTAAACTGAAATCAGTTCGTTTAAAGTTTTATCTTTTATAAGTTCGTGCCTTCGGGTCAAATGAGTGCCTTATGTAAATAAGAGATACTAAACGAGTTCTTGTGGCTAGAATCGTAACTTTAAAAATATGGGTCAATATGCCTTTTAGAAAGACGACTTAACCGTAACAAAATATTTTGTTTATGAATTATTCAAACTGCCTTAATAAAATCGATATAAAAAGCATTAACATGCATCATCTTCATCTCCAATGAGAACAACAGAGGTTTATTCTGCGTTTTTTTTTTATTTATGATTTTGTGTGGGATCTCATTTGGTTTTATTGCTTTAAAGTAGCAACATTTTGGTGAAGGTTCAGATTTCCTTCAGTAAATCTGAAGAATAAATACTAATTACTCGAAAAACCTTCATTTATCTGAACTTCAAAATTTTATTTGCAAAACAAAACGATCATAATATTGACATTCATGTATGTGAGATAAATATGGATGTACATAGGCAAATCTCAAAAAAGGATATTGGAAGATACTGCGTGTATTCAAAAATAAAGGAAAACGAACTTGCGAACGATCTTTTTTTCCTTATTTCTTGTGAAGGGGTAATGATACCGGGACCGTGTAGCGACAAGAGATCGAAACAATGTTTAAAAAATGTAATTTTAAAATTTTTCACTTCAGCAAAGATTTTTTTTAAGAACAGACGCGAAAATCCCCAGTCATTTAAAAATTGTGAAATGTTTTATTTAAAAAAATGTGCACCACTGGGTCGTACGAACTTGCTCCTGCATGCTAAAACTAAATATTTATGATAACTTTTATGTTCCAAAAATTGCAAAAACTAGTGTTAAAATAAGAGATATATAAAAATAATATAAGAATTCATCAAAAAAATTAAAATTTGAAAATGTACCTCGTAAATACATTTAATTCCAAAAATTTAAATGTCAAACAAATTCAAACCTTATTCTTGATTTATTGTTTTTTTTTTTTTTAATTAATTTTTACATTTACATTTACATTTACATTTTCACAGTTCTTCACACATGCATGTAACGAACTACAGACACATAGCAGCACTGGCGACTGAGGCCATCGGCTGCGACAGAACAAGACGCTAATACAACAGAGAGAGACAGATAGACACATAGAAAGGAAGAACACATAACATAAACCTATGTGGCACAGAGGAGGAGACACAGATTTTAATTGTCTCATATCAACGCACAGGTGGCTTCAGATAATCTGGAGATTTTTTTTTTATATAATTAGCACACACTCAAGGGGTTTTTTATGCCCTTTTTATGCCAGGGACACAGTGAGTGCTTTAGGCAATAGGAAAATGGTTGGAGAGGAGGTGCCGGTGAACATTGGTCTTAAATTCCTGAACATTGCATTGATTTGGAAAGACAGAGTGTGGAAGGGAGTTCCACATTCGCGTAGTACGGCTAAAGAACGATTCTCTATACTTGAGCGTACGACCGAAATTGTGCTCGAGGGTAAACTGGTATGCATTCCTAGCAGCGCGAGTATTACGGTTGAATTGTTTAAGGGATGGAATGCAACCGGCTATTTCACTAGAGCAATTACCGTGGAAGTAACGGTAGAATAGGGTGAGACATGAGACATTACGGCGATGTTCGAGAGATGTAAATGACTCAACGATGGCATGATCAGCAATCATCTTGAATGCTCTTTTTTGGATACTGTCCAGAAGACTAAAGCATGTCATTGGAGCACCAGCCCAGACATGGGAGTTATACTCAAGCTTTGGACGTATAAAGGTTTTGTAGATGATAGCCAGATCAGAAGGGGAAACAAATTTCTTGCACCGCCTTAAGAAACCTAAACATCTTGCGGCATTTTTGGCGACATCGCATATGTGCTCGCTCCTCAAGAGGTGGTCAGTGATGCACATACCGAGAATCTCGAGATATTGGGTCTCATTGATGCAAGTGCCACTCATGGACAGTGGCAAGGGGGGTATGTCTCGCTTTGACAATACAAGACAGCATTTTGTTTTCGAAACATTAAACTCCACGCGGTTATTAATTCCCCATTGTACAATGCTGTTTAGGTCAGAGTTTAATGAGCTTATCATATTTTGTCGCCGCAATTCCACATCCGAAGAGGAGGGGTGAGAGTCTGGAAACGAATAAGAAAAGCTAAGGGTACTATCGTCAGCGAAACAATTAATTGGAATAGAAGTTACAGACAAGAGATCATTGATGAAAATGACGAAGAGGGTTGGAGACAAAACGGAGACCTTGGGCACACCAGCATTTATATTGTAGGTTTCAGACTTGAATCCGTCCAATACAACTTGTATTGAACGGTTCGAAAGAAAGTTTCTAATCCAACGAAGGAGGGATTCGTCGATACCGAAAGCAGGCATTTTCGATAAAAGAGCAAGATGCCAGACTTTATCAAATGCCTTTGAAATATCAAGCGCAACAATCTACCTTTCTCCAAAACGATGTAAAGATTTGTTCCACTGTTCAGTGAGATAGACCATCAGATCACCAGTGGACCTGTTGCTGCGAAAGCCGTACTGCCGGTCATTAAGAAGCTTTCGGTCTTCGAGATATTACTTGAGCTGATAATTTATCAGCGTTTTCATGACCTTAGAAAGAAGGGACGTAAGTGCAATCGGACGATAATTGGAGGTAGAAGAAGATTCGCCTTTTTTTGGGATTGGCTGGACAAATGCTGTTTTCCAACAGCTCGGAACGAGCCCAGAGTAATAGGATAGATGGAAAAGCTTACGCAAGGGTTTTGCCAGCGTGGAAGAACACCTCTTCAGAACAATAGCGGGGATACCATCCGGACCAGCGGATTTATGTATGTTGAGATCCTTTAGAACTCTCGCCACAGCACGAGTGCGGAAGAAGATTTGTCCCATGGAATCATTGACGCGCTCAAGAACTGAAGGAGTCATGACACTCTCTGGCAGCGAAGAGTTGGCGGCGAACTGCCTAGCAAAAAGGTTCGCTTTCGCGAGCGAGCTAACAACTGGATTGTCATTGTCATTGTCATTGTAGAAAAATAATGCTGCCGAAGCTGGGCTTGAACCTGTAGCGTTCGGCTTAGCAATCAACTACTCTATCCTCTGAGGCATGGCCACCTGCAAATAATTATTTTTTTATGTATAAAATTTTTCAAAAATGTCTTAAAATTTATTTGGATATGCAGTTTTTAAGACCACGTAAATAATATGTAATTACACTTTAATTTGGATTTTTAAAATTGAGATACAGGATTTTGAAAAAAAAATTAAAATATTTTTTAAAAATCCAAAAAAAAATTTAAAATTTTTTTGAATACCAAATATTATTTAAACAATATATGCATACTTTCAAAAAAAAAACTTACGCTGATCGGACTTTCATTTTCGAGAAAATCTAATAACAGAAACAAGGTTCTATGGGTTTTTGTATTGCTCCAATATGGTAAATATTGGAGCAATACAAAAAATTCTGTTTACATAAAATACATGAATGTTTAGAAAAAAAAAAACTCGAGGAAGTTTTAAAAAAAATCGTAGGACCCGTTTTGGAGAAAATTGAAAGTTTTATTTTTTGGCCAAAAAAATCGCTACCATAAATTTTGATTTTAAAACAAAAATAAAAAATCTGGGATATGAGTTTTTGCTTAAACCTCTAATTTTCAAATTTGAAGTTAATCGGAATAATAGTTAAAGCTGTAGATGCCTGTAAACTTCCAGACAGACAGACAGACTGAATTGCCGGGCCCACTTTTTTCGACTTCTCTATCATCGTAATGTTATATCTCATCATCACCTCAATTTTTTTTTTACGAATTCAATACTTGCCATATATTCTATATGAAGGATTGAATGAAGGATTTTCCAATCATAAATGAGTCTATTCAACACAAAAAGAATTATTCGCTTTGATTAAGTAGTTCCTGAGATCGGCACGTTCAAGCAGACAACAGAAACCTTCAATAATGAATATTTTTGCCATTTTACTCCACATTTTCACTGACGCTTCGCTCCTATTAGTCGCAGCGTAATATTACATAGCTTCAAGTTCAAGCCTACGATAAATGGACCATTCAACATTAAAAGAATTGTTCAATTTGATTTAGCAGTTCCTGAGATAAGCAGAAAAATGAACATATTTTGCAGTTTTTTTTCACATTTTCCACTGATTCTTTGCTCCTTTTGGTCACAGCTTAATATTAAGTAGCCTAAAGCTTTCCTCGATTAATGTCAAACACAAAAAGAATTATACCATTCGAACCAGTAGTTCCAGAGATTACTACGCTCAAACGAAAAAACGACCAAACTCTTCAGCTTTATAGATTATAGTAATTATAGTATAGATATTATAGATATAGATATAGATATAGATATAGATGTAGATTAGTATAGATAAAATATTTAAAAATATAGGATTTATGTATTTTTATTATTATTATTATGAGTATTATTAAATCTTTTAATACCATTTTTGCAGAAATTAAGTGTGGAATATAAAATTGTTTAAATGTACGCTAGTGGATTGAATCCGTATTAAATCCAATTAAATTGGAATAAAAAGCAAAATTCCGAAAATTGTTAAAGCAGCTCTACAATGAATAGGTATGATTTTAAATGAAGCTGATGAAATTCTTTACTTTAATTAAATTTAATTTACAATTCGTAAGCTTGAGTAAGCTTATTGATTGAACAAGAAAGAATGCAAAGTAAAAAATGATGCGTAAAAAACTTTAATTAAGCGCATTTTTTCTTCATCAGAGATATGACATTACGATGATAGAGAAATCGAAAAAAGTGGGTCCGGCGATTCCGTCTGTCTATCTGTCGGAAAGTTTACAGGCATCTACAACCTTAACTTACTGGTCCGATTGACTTCAAATTTGAAAATTAGAGGTTTGAGCAAAAAGTCATATCCCAAATTTTTTATTTTTGTTTTAAGATCAAAATTTAGGGTAGCCACCAAAACCAAAACGAAAACTTTTTTTTCTCCAAAACGGCTCGAACGATTTTTTTTAAACTTCCTCCAGTTTAATTTTTTTAAACATTCATCTATTTTATTTTAAAAAAACATGTTTGTACTGCTCCAAAACGGTACCTCCCATAGAACCGTTTTTTTGTTATTAGATTTTCTCGAAAATTGAAAGTCCGATCAGCGTAAGTTTTTTTTTTCAAAAGTGCGTATATATTGTTCAAATAATATTTTGTTTTCAAAAAAAATTTCATTTTTTCAAAATTCTGTATCTCAAAAACGGATCAATTTTAAAAATCCAAATTGGAGTATAATATGTATATTTACATGGTCTTGAAAACTGCATACCCAAATTAATTTTAAGACATTTTTGAAAAATTTAATATATAAAAAATTAATTAAAAAAAAAAAACGGCTCCGACGATTTTCAAAAAAAAAATTCAATAAATCAAGAATAAGGTTTGAATTTGTTTGGCATTTAAATTTTTGGAATGAAATGTATTTACGAGGTACATTTTCAAATTTTAATTTTCTTAATGAATACTAATTATTTTTATATATTGAGTTTTTTTTTTGTGAGTTAAGTATAAGCTGTAAGTAAGAGTGTAATCAGAATTCCTTAAAGTATATCTCTTATTTAAACACTACATTTTGCAATTTAAGTAATCATAAATATTTAGTTTTAGCATGCAGGAACAAGTTCGTACGACCCAGACGTGCACATTTTTTCTTGGAAGTTTTAAGTGTAGCCAAGTTCGTTAACAACGCTGATGTGGGTGTGTTAAAATAAACATCTAACGCTACTCGAGCCAGAGATCAGAGAAAGAAGCAAACTGAATTAAATGTAAATCCCAAAATGTTTAGCTTCGTAAATATGCACGCAACAACAATTTGATCAACCACACCATACAAAAATCTTGAAACATCCGAAAAGATTTAATTAAAGGCTCATGAAAACCGAAACCTTTTTATCCGCTATATCCGTAACATGCTTCTGAACAAACCATAACCCAACATCAGTGCTTTGCCCTTTCAACAACAACAACACTGTTAACCACTGGAATAATAATAAATTAAATGACTCATGGTTACTGCCTCTCCCGCCCAACCACACCACAATTAAAGGACCATATTTTATGAGATGCCCTAGACACTAAACAGCCGTTGCGTTGCGAAGATTCTGCCGCACCCACTCAAAGGTGTTGCATAATAAAGTAAAACAGCTTAAATATCATCCCTTTTCTGGCTAAGTATATTTTTATACCTTCATCCTTAAAACTCTCCATGGAATAGAAGTTACAATCAGGGTGTATCTGCGTCGTCCTTCGTCGATTATCCCCAGATGAGAAAAAGTCATTTCTACATTTTTTTTTGTTTTTCGTTGAAAATGTAGCTTCTTCTTGAATTTCATTCTTCAGACAGAAAGGATTTTTTCATTCCTCGAAGCCAAGATACACCGTTACGCTGAACTGCACCCCAAAACGTTCAAATAAAATAATATCGCGTATAATATGAGTGGTAAAGCTAAACAAGGTGCGTGCCGAAGTAAAACTTCTCCCTCTTTATATGGAGGATAAAATAGAAGACTGTTCTTTCCGCGTGTCATTTTGTTGTTTCTTCTATTCTTTTTTTCAGCTCTAAAGAGATGATAATCAAACAAGCATCGTTTTTATCAAGGTGCGGTCGCTAACATGGCGTCATTGTAGTTTCCGTTTTTTTTTTTTTTTTTTTTTCTACCCCCACAAAGGTACACAAGGACGTGTGTGGTTGCTCTTATGTTGCTTGATCGATGGATATAGCTACGCGTCGTAAAGTGAATAATTTAAGGAGGATGTTAACGGTTGAACTTTTATTTGCGCTACGAAAACGAAAGTTTTGTTTGTTTTGTTTTCTTGTGAGTAAATGTCAAAAACCTCCCAAACTTCGCATCCTGTGTGAATAGGATCTTAGTCATTCACATGATGAAACACAACATTTCCAAATAAAAAGTGTAATAGATATATCGAAAAATCACCCGTTCGACAGCGGTGGTCCCAGAGCCAGAGCGTCATCGATTGTTCCCAGTGATTTGGAAGTTTTTCTCTTTGAAATTTGTTATCTTAGCGACACTTGATATTTTGACGCTTGTGTTTGCTTACATTTAAAAAGGCGCAGCCACATTTTAAAATCTCTTCTAAATAAAAATTGCCATTTGGCAGTGCAAATATCTCAGGCCCGAATGCAGGGCTGGAATGCAGGAACTTGTCATTATTGGGAAATATTTACCTAAAGGGAACTTTTTTCATGGTTAGAAAGAAGGAAGCGTTCAATGAAGAAATTATCATCAAATTCTAAGAAAGGGCACTGCTAGCCACTCACTTGCCAAAATATGCCAAAAATTTTTGACACCTTATTAAGCGTTTAAGTATTGGGCCCCTTACATACTGTGTACGAGGCTTAATTCTTATTCCATCCGGTCCAGACTTAAGTTATGGTTGGTTGTTAGAATTTAGAGAAATCCATTGCTCTCGTTATCTTATCAATATAACCGTCAAATGTAACAAACAACGCAAATAGCAGCAGGTTAGCTTAAAAATGATATCATTTATTAATAGGTTCAAGCATATAATGTATCTACCCATAGCAAGAGGTACACGAGGCTAAGCAAACTGATCGAGTTATGGCAAAGATAACGAGAGTCTAGCGTATGATTGAAGAGCAAATTGTACCTTTGAACAAAGATCGCTCATTGTGCAATATGGCCCCAATGCTATCGATAATCTTTCCGTTTTTTTTTTTCGAAAACAGTAAATAGAATTTTATGATGTTTATTCTGTGTGATCTAAAACTTATCAATCATTTTATGACTAAGGCTAAAGTTATTAGTAACCGAACTGAATGCGACCATGAAAGGCTAATGCTTAGAAAAGCTTCTCAGAAAAGATAAACATTTTAAGACACTAGAATTCCATTCCAATTCCATTGCAAAAAATATCGATAAACCAATTTATAGAAAACAGGTTTGCAATGTCTTAGAAAATATGAACGTATAGTAATTTTTCTGGATATTTTATGATACAGATTTCGAGCTTTTTTGATATATGTAGTTTCAAAGAGAATTAATTGGCTGGTGTGAATTTTCCAATCAAGGCGATTACGTTTAAGAAACATACAACATAAATGCTGTGCCCCAGGGCTCCGTTTTGTCTCCAACCCTCTTCCTCATTTTCATCAATGATATCTTGTCTGTAACTTCTAATCCAATTAATTGTTTAAATAGTACCCTTAACTTTTCTTATTCGTTTCCAGACTCACACCCCTCCTCTTTGGATGTGGAACTGCAACGGCAAAATATGATAAGCTCATTAAACTCTGACCTAAACAGCAATGTACAATGGGGAATCAATAACCGCGTAAAGTTTAATGCTTCGAAAACACAATGCTGTCTGGTATCGTCAAAGCGAGACATACCCTCCTTGCCACTGTCCATGAGTGGCACTTGCATCAATGAGACCCAACATCTCGAGATTCTTGGTATGTGCATCACAGACCATGCAATGTCGCCAAAAATGCCGCAAGATGTTTAGGTTTCTTGAGACGGTGCAAGAAATTTTTATCCCCGCCTGATCTGGCTATCATCTACAAAACCTACATACGTCCAAAGCTTGACTGCTCCAGGGACATACTTAAGTCTCCTGGACAGTATCCAAAAAAGAGCATTCAAGATGATTGGTATGATCTTACCTACGTTGATTCATTTACATCTCTCGAACATCGCCGTAATGTCTCATGCCTCACCCTATTCTACCGATACTTCAACGGTATTTGCTCTAGTGAAATAGCCAGATGCATTCCTCCCCTAAAGATATTCAACCGTAATACCCGCGCCTCCAGGAATGCCCATCAGTTCACCCTTAAGCCCAACTTCGGTCGTACCCTCAAGTATAAAGAATCATTCTTTAGCCGTACTACGCGAATGTGGAACTCCCTTCTACACTCTGTCTTTCCAAATCATTGCAATGTTCAGGAATTTAAGACCAATGTTCACCGGCATTGTCCGTAGCTTAGTGGTTAGGTGCGTTGGCTGCTAAGCAGAACGTCGTGGGTTCGAATCCTACTCGGGCCCAAAAGTTTTTATTTCATCTTTCACGGACACTGCCTCTTGCGAAGAACTGACAAAACTTCCAAGAGTATCATCTGTCATGAAAAAGTGCTTCTCAACTTTGCCGTTCGGAATCGGCGTTGAATTGTAGGTCCCCTCAATTCTTCACACGCACCTAGAGAATTATTGATGAGAGTAAGCCACTTAGGTCTTGGCTCTTCAAGAGCTGTCGCGCCACTCTATTTATTTATTTTAGTTCACCGGCATCTCCTGTCCAACCCCTTTCCTCTTTCTTAAAGCACTCACTGTGTCTCTGGCACAATAAGGGCATAAAAAACCCCTGTAGGTGTGCTAATTAAAAACAAAAAAAAAAAAAAGGTGTCGATTTTTCTGTTTTGCAAAATAGAATGTTTCGATTTTTTTATTTGAAATAAAACCATTTGGAAAAGTAGTTATACCGAAAAAGCTATTAACCCGTTAAATTATAAGTTTGAGGTTTGAGCGAAAAGTAGGTATACTCCTCTCAAAGATATATTTTTGTCTAATTGCATATGAAATATTGGCCATGATCTCTTGTATCTATTTGTTTGCTATGCAAATCGCATAAATTTTCGAATCTATTAATTATGTGCTACATGCTACATATCAAACTCTCGCTTCCACCACTATAATCTCAATATTAACGTAAATCCAAAACCCCAAATTAAAACAAAAGACGCAATCTGGTTTTCTTGATCTCACAAATCTTTGATCTTACAATTCAATCCGACCAAAATACAAAAACAAAAAACCAAGCTCAGAATCATCTGCCAGCTTGCGGTTTAACTGTCGATTTCAAGACAACCCTGAGTAGCATCATCGTTGATGTTGATGTTTGTATACGTTTTCACTTTGTATTTTGTGTAGCTCCATATTACTTCGTCATGGGGTCAAAACAGGGAATGCCTTGCTGCCACGCTGATCGTCGAAATTGTTGTGAAGGTAGGTAAGTAAAGATAAAAGACTATTAAATGAGCACCAGACGTTGAGTCCGAGTGTCGAGAGCGAGAGATCCCCCCTGTTCGGATAGAGGGCATCGAGCGGCCAACAGTTGCATTTGGTAATTACCAGGCGCGGCAGACTCGTGCGCTGATGTTAAGGTTTTTTTTTTTATCCCAAGAGATCTTCTTTGTTGCGCGGATGATGGTGATAATCGAATGCAGATGCAACATTGCTGCTGCTGTCCGAAGCGCTGTTGCAACAATAACTCCAATTTGTTTGTCGAGGGGCTACCCTTCGTTGTCGTCGATTTTTGTTGTGTCGGTTTTGCTTCCCCTAAACGCAGAAAGGGATGGTTTTTTTGTCTGTTGTGTATTTCATTCGTTTTTTGTTAGCCTCCTTTGGTTGCATTATCACAACTTGGATACCAACTTCTGAGGATGAACAGTAACAGAATAACAGCACGTGCCCTTGGTCAGATTTTTGTTGTTGTCTGTTTGTTATAATGCTTCAACGTCCGCGCCTCGAAAAGCTGGAAACGGAAAGTATAGTTGCATTTTCGACGAGAACACCTGCCTCCCGCAAGGATCTCAATCTAATAAATAATTTCGGTTTCAGGATTGCCGTATGTTTCGGTGGAGTGGTTATTTAATTTTTTTTTTTAGTTTTGTTGTCGGCTTTTGGCTTGTGCCGTTCGTTTACTCTCGATTGAAGTGGATGATAAATGTGCATCAGCGAGGTCGATGCACCTTCTGACGAGGGTGTAGAATTATGTAGATAGTTAACGTTTGTTTTTGATTACAAATCAGAATGTTTGGAAGGTGTGAATGTTCGTTACACATACATATACGCATTTTTATCGATATTTACATTGATGAGTGGTTTCAATACCTTTTCGCTTTTTTAATTTACACAAATTTCCCAGCCAGGTGAAAGTTTCACTTAGGAATTCCTTGCGGCCCTACGGTTGCAAGGCGACTCAAATTAAGATCATCAATTTGCTTCATAAAGATTGTTCACATGGTAAAGAAACGTCGAAAAAGTGCTGTCTGTAACGTTCACTAAACTGAATCTCATTTAGTTGAGGTAAATAAATTACAAGAAACGAGATCCGGGACAGAATACCAACCGAAATGGCATCCATGCATCACAATAACCAAATGCCAGATAAATCCACACAGATGAGCCACATATCACCTTTCAATTTGAATTGTCTTTATTATACATTTAGAGTTGGACTTGGCCAAGCCAGCGAGACCAAAGTCACATTTTTTGTGTCGTTAACTGGCAGACTAAAGTCGATACTCTGAATACTAATTTTAATTTTGTCTGTGGACATCACGGATAAATGATGCTTCTGATGCGATCGCACAACGCACAATTTCCACACATAAAATTGAAACTAAATTACGCAAAATACCAGCAAGCGAATGAAAAAAATAAGACCTTCACTCTTCTTTCGACAAAAAGACGGTTTAACAGCGGCTTGGCAGTTAAGGTACGCGTTAGGCTTAACAGCTTCAAAATTACCATAAATCTTCTTTTGAAATCCAAAAATGGCATAAGTATCCAAAATAGAAAAAAAGTAAGTGCCTGACAGAAAAGTTGCACGATTGAAGTGAGACGTTTGTGCATTTGGATTAACGAATCTAAGTCTATCTAAAAACCGAGTTTTCGATTGCTTTGTAGAAGTCAATGGAGATAGTCAGAGTGGTACCTCTTAACTACCAGACGTAAACGTGATTGGAATAAATTGGTTGACATAATGGTGAGTTAAAGCCCTGAAACACCCTTTTAATACTGGTAAAGGTAATCTCAATGATAGACATAAACAAAAAAGAAACGGAAATCGATCCATCCGATAACACACTTTATAGGCGTGATTTGGAAATTGTGAATTTGAGCTAGTTCAAAATTGTATAAGATCTCAGCCACAGAGAAGTCTTGCTTCATACACAGTTCTTATGGATTGTCCTGTAGTCGTCAAAACAAGGCGTAGGCGCCTTTGTATATGCCCAGTTGTTTGACCTTCCTGATTTGGTTTTCTCGGTTTCCTTAAGTCTAAGGGTTGAGAGGTTAAAATATATTCGAAATCCTGGTACACCTAGTATAATTTCTTCTCTGTACATGTTCCATGCATACGTAAATCTTCAAGACATGTAGGACCCTATTTTAAATATTACAATTTTGTTTCTTAAATAGCCATAATACGGAGATTGGGGTTGAAACGTCTCAAATCAATCGTCGCAAACCGATTTGCTGCAACACATTTGACCACAAAAGTGAAGTGCTACTGCCCGTTTCCCAATTGACAGCACAAAATACAACTTCTTTTCATGGCAATCTAATCCTTTGCAATCACTCGAATTCATGAGAATCATGGACAACGAAGCAAATTAAT